>CM062813.1:259200170-259800170 GCA_031772625.1 Pinus tabuliformis | reverse complement strand
CTAAAAACAAAAGATAATTGTGTATATGCTTCAAACATGCAACAACATGTAAGAAAACCCCTGCAACAAAATATAGTATGCAAATAGAAAGATATAACAACAGAAATATGAGTGCAATAATCGAGTGGAGAATGTGAAAGATCAATTTTATTGATGATGAAAATATTACACCTGGTGAGGATTGATTGTAGAATTGGGCCTATAGATCCCCCTCTGTGGGATGGGTCCTTCCTGACCTTGCACTCAGCAATGTGCTTCTCTCTCTCAATAATGGGCAAAAAAGAAAACAAAGGATGCTTGAACTCGAGTGGGAGCTCAAATGCTATGAGACGACAATGGGGATGATGAAAATGGTCATGGTGAAGAATGGAGAAAAACCCTCTATTTATAACAAAATATTGGATTATATTGAGAATTAGAAAATAAAAAAATATTATTGACTAAATCAAAATCTAGTGGTTGTGGATATTTTATTATATTTTTTGAGAGGGAAAATATATTCAAAATGGTCAAATATATTTATGTAGAAATTGGTTGAATTAATTAAAAAAATGATTTATTAATAACTTTGTGAGAATTAAGAAAAATATGAATTCGAAATCATTATTAAATAATGAGTCTTGTTATAGACTCGAAATGTAGACTGAAAAATCGAGACTATGGACAATCCGAATAAAAAAATCTCAAAATTCTCACCACAAAAATCTACAAATTTTGATTTAACAATTATCTCAAAAGGAAAATATGGAATAAATAAGGAATAATAAATAAATAATGATTTATTTAATTATTCCAAGGTGATTAAGTCAAAAGTGATAAGAAATAATTATCAAATAATGATTTAATAATTATTTCTAGAGAATATTAAATAAATAATGATTTATTTAATTATTCTCATGGGTTTTTTTTGGATTTTAATGAGAAATAATTTAGAAAAATGGTTTACTAAATTATTTCCTATGGTGAAAGTGGGTTTTACCATGGTAAAATTAATCCTACATGGTGTATTTTGATCCACCTAGTAAGAAATGGTTAGGTGAACATTTTTTGGGTGATAACACAATGGGCTAGTACTATTCGCTAAAAGAGAAAGGAGTGTTAAGGAAAACAAAGTTGGATGTTGGAGTTAGACAACACTCTAGGAAAAAGGAAAAGTTATCAAGTTGTAATGGGTGTAGAAAAAGCAATAGAAACTGCAAAAGATCCACTAAAATATGGTTGAGTTAATGAATTATGCTCATTGAGTTGTTGGGCGAGCAACTGTGTATGTAAAATGCAATCGTAAACTGAGTTATATTTATAAATGTCACAGTGGTCTATGCTTGGGATTAAGAATATTTTTGTAATTATATTCAGGATTAGAACACCGAGGATAGTATTCCTCTAAGGGGGAGAGATTTGTGATAGCCCCTGGCTAATTCCCTCTAATTGAAAATATTTAAAATAATTTTGTTGTAATTAAAATGGTTGAGAAATTGGGATACACATTTCAGAGCTTGGGGAGGGAGATTGCTTGAGGAAGTATGTTTTTTTAATACCAGTCATGGAGGTTGAATAGTGTGCCTTAAATGGGATAACTATGCTTTAAATTGAATTGGAAAAGAGTAGACAACAAACATACTCTCTTGGAAAAATCCACAAGAAAAAGAGGACAAAAATTTAATTTTGGGTGTGGGTTGTGCTGGCCAATAGACTCACCCTAAGCATAACACATGATAAGAGGGGCCATGATTGGCCAAGATGGAATATGGTCAAGATAGACCAATACATGGTAGTGATAGAGTGGGGCAATGAATTTCGAGGTCAGACATGCAAAGAAGAGGGTCTTTCATTTAGGGGGAGACTCTAGTTCGAGAGGAGAATTCTATAAGGGAAGATAATTCCTCATGAGAGGAATGAGAAAAAAAAGTAGACAAATAGATAAGAATAGGGAAAGGAGGGAGAGATTGCTTTGATGGTAACCAACTTATGAACTCAAAAATTCTTACTGGTTGATAATCATTGAGCAATGGATTTCCTAATGAATGATTAACCCAACAACAATGGTTTTCCTTAGGATTTATGAACCCACTGGGAAGCGTGTGGATTATTGAACCTAATGGCCAAGAGAGAGACACCCAGGTACTTGTGGGGTTGACGAATCATCAAGGCTAGTGACATCGATTCTTGCACTCATTGATGAACTACTTAGAGGGGTGTCTCTATGCCACTACAATAGCTTATCCAGCTAATGAACCTTCCCATGATTACATAAAAATTTCCTCGTGTGACCAAATAATGACTCTTTGTGGTTGCATGATTCCCTTGTATTGTTGTTGAATAAATGAAAGGCCTCTATGGTGTAATAGTTGGGATTTGTTAAGAACACCTAGGAAAATGATCTCTATTCACCATATGTGAGTAATATTTGAGAGATCCATTCTAAGCCACCTCCTCAAGCTCTAAAATCTAGCTTGGGGGTTATTGGATGCAAGAAAAGTTGTATTATATTCCAATCTAAGGTTGTATGGAGATTTGAAGTCGCAGTCTCATTTTCCAGACTTCTCTTATAAGTGCTTATTTGAATCCTAATGCATGTAACTCTTATGCAAAGACTGTATAAATGTCGATTGTGTTATTAAGATGCACATACTAATGTTGAGGAATGTGATTCCTATAGGAATTTTCAGTAGTTTAATTCATGTGTGCCTAATAAATAATAACTAGTCTTTGTGCCTACTTTTGAGTTTAAATACAGTATAATTTCCAAGTTCATATGTAATGCAAAATAAGTGGTGTACCTATGATGTTGTGAATGCGATTTCACTATAATGACTATGTAGATGATATATATCATGTATGATGAATGAGCTTGTCTAGGTTCACTTTGTAATTATGTGAATGGAATATACATGTAAGTGTATATTTTATCATACTTTTAATGAAAGCATGAGTGGTCATAAGGAATTTATGCCTATTCATGGTTGTGGATAGAAAGATGGGTATACTCAATTGTCAGTAGCTAGACCTGGGATGGACAACTTGTATTACCCAATAAGGTGTACTGTGAATAGTATGTGCCCATGTGTGAAAGTAACAGGCATTGAACCTTGTATCCTAAGTGTCATAAGATATATATCCATAGAGGTATATGAAGGAAGGCCAAATCCATTTGGGATAAGAGTGTCACCATAAAACGTTTGTAAGCACATGAAAGAGGAATAGGGGCATGAGCCTAAATGTGTTAGGTCCATATAATACTAGTGATTCCCCCATTACCATTTTCATTGTATCCCTTATTGTTATTGTTGTGCCCTTATTGTCCCCATATTGTTATTATTGTGCCCCATAGAATCCCACTATTGTTATTTTTGTGCCTTTATATTATTATTGTTAGGTCGGCTTTGGTTATATTGTGACCCCTTAGACTCCTATATACAGAAAGGAGGTTTTGTCATTTGAATCATCTAAGAATTTTTCATTTGTGTAATGTAAAGGACGTTGCCCCCTTGAAGAGGCTTATTTCTAAGGCATTGATCTATCTTTTCTATGTTTTTGTGAGATGGTTTCATAACATTTGGTATCAAGGCTTTGGATTCTATGGTTTCGCTACTCCAAACAGGTCATCGTGGAATTTTCTCTATAACTTTTCGCTACAAATTTTCCAAAGCTAAAAAAAAATGCATTTGAGATGGATCGGTTTGAACCTTGGGCCTAAATTTTAGATATTTTCTCGCTATATTTTCATAGATATAATCTGAGGAAGTTAAGGTTTTTGCAGACCCTCGAATTACATTCCAAACAGGTGACCTTGGGAAAAACTTCATAACTTTCGCTCTGAGCATCAGATTGAATTTTCGTAAGAAGTTGCAGAAAGAGGATGGACTTTAGTTTTTTGGGTATCATTTTCAAAACCTAATATTGAAATAGTAAGCCGTGGCATGTCATACAAGTTTTATTTACTAAACCAGTATATAGTCAGGTCATCCTGGGAGATTTAGCATAACTCTTCATTGGAGAATCCAATATTGATCAAACTTGCAGGGTTAGAAATATTACTCAGAAGGTTACTGCAGGAAGAAATTTCATACCTTGGAGATCCAAAATTACAGAGATACATCAGATTCAATATCGAGCTCCTATAAAGTGAAGAAAGGTGTGTACTTTTTTTTTTTTTTTAATTTTTGCATAAGCTCGGTTTAAAAAAATTAGTTTGAAGGAATTCAAAGGGAATAACGAAGCATTATTATCAGTAATTGGTGCCCCGAAGAAAGAAAATGGAAACACCTAGTAAGCAACCCGAAAGCTCTAGCATGACTCATGAAGAAAAGGAATAAATGCAACATGATATATCAAAATTATGAGACCAACTACAATAAATTTCACTCACACAAAATTTAACAGAAGCTAAGATGGATGGTTTAAAGAAAGGCATGGAAGATTTGAAGACAGATTTGACAAAGTTTCTACAAGAAATGCTTACTAATGGCGAAAGGGTAGTAAAGGAAACTCATGCTAAGAACAAAATAAATGTTAATAATGATTTCATAGACTCTAATGTTGGATCGAAGAACCACCATGTTTCAAAGATCTATATGAGGAAGTTTGATGGCAAGGATCCCAGAACATGGATACTATAGATGGAGCAATTTTTCGATCTCCATAATGTGAAAAACACACAAAAGGTACGTATTGCAACTTTATATTTGGAACCAAATCAGTTTGTATGGTATTGATGGCCTTGCTCTCATAAACAAATTGTCACTTGGGCTATTTTTACGGATGAAATGATAGCACATTATGAGGATACAAAAAGCAACACTTTTTTTAGCCAATTGATAAATCTCAAACAAAAGGGTTTAATAATGGAGCACATTGAGGACTTCCAAAAATTGAATATAAGGGTAAAAGATATTCCAGAGGAGCATAGGATTGATGTGTTCATAGGGACTTTAAAAGATAACATCCAACATGAGATTCGCCTTTGTGAACCAGATTCATTGGAGAAGGTAATTAGGTTGGCAAGAAAAATGGAAAGAAAAATTATGGGAACAAGGAAACCTACCACTCACAATCATAAAGATGGAAGTGTTGCTACCCCTAGCCATCCACAACCTACAAGGTTGACACCACAATAATTGGAAGACAAAAGAGCAAAAGGGCTTTGTTACAGTTGTTATAGAAAATACACTAAAGGTCATAAGTGTGCTGAGAAGAAATTATTTTACATAGATTATGAAGAGGAGGAAGAAAAGGAACAAGAAACATCAAAAGAAGAGGTTATACACCAAGAACAAACCCTAGCAAAAGAAGAAAGGAATCCGACCATATCTTGTAATGCATTGGTTGGAATTACCACTCCTAAAACTATCAAGATAGAAGGGCATATCAACAAGAAAAAGGTAATAGTGCTGATTGATTCGGTAAGTACCCATAATTTTATTCATTATAAGATAGCCAAGGAATTGAATTGCTTCCTATATCCAACACCAGAGTGTCAAGTGATGGTTGCAAGTGGAGGAACCATAAATTGCTTAGGAAAGTGCCATAATAAAAAGCTATCCATGGGAGAATATGTATTGAATAGCCCAATTCTTTCCATTCCAATGGGTGGTGTTGATGTTGTACTAGGAGCCCAATGGATTCAATCCTTGGGTACAATAGATTTTAATTTTCAAGAACTTTTCATGAAATCCTCTTCAAAAGGAAAGGAAGTTGAATTAAGGGGTATCGCAGGGAAACCGAGAAAGATAATTAGCTCTAACAGAACGAAAAAGCTTCTAAAGAAAGAATAAAGAGGCATAATTGCATAATTATGTTCACTAGAGGTTCCCACATCGAAATCATCCATTTCTCAAATCTCCAAAAAGTCTTGGACAATCATTCCAAGGTATTTGAGACTCCCAAAAGCCTCCCACCTATTCGTGATCATGATCATGCTATTAATTTGATTCCAGGAAGTGTTCCTCCAAACATCAAGCCATACAGATATCCCTATGTCCAAAAGAGTGAAATTGAACGTATGGTTGTGGAAATGCTAGAGGCTGGTATAATTCAACCCAGTAAAAGTTCTTTCTCTGCTCTAGTAGTATTGGTTCACAAGAAGGATGGATCATGGTGCACGTGTCCAGATTATAGGGAGATCAACAAGCTCACTATTAAAGATAAATTTCCCATTCCTGTCATTGATGACTTATTGGATGAATTTCATGGATCAATTTACTTCACCAAGTTGGATCTTCATTCAGGATATCATCAAATCATAATGAAGATTGAAGACATTCCAAAAACAACATTTAGAACTCATGAGGGTCATTATGAATTTTTGGTCATGCCTTTTGGCCTTACTAATGCACCTTCTACATTTCAAGGTTTGATGAATTCCATTTTCAAACCCTTCCTTAGAAAATGTGTGTTAGTATTTTTTCATGATATACTAATCTACAACAAGTCTTGGAAGGATCATGTCCAACATGTTGAAATGGTGCTCAAACTATTGGAGGAGAAACAATTATATGCAAAAATATCCAAATGTTTCTTTGGAATATAAGAGGTGGAATATCTGGGTCATATTGTATATCATGAAGGTGTTAAGGTAGACCCTAGAAAAATTAAAACCATTAAGGAATGGATCCCCACATCCATAAAGCATCTACGAGGATTTCTTGGGTTGATAGGGTATTATCGAAAGTTTGTTAAGAATTATGGGAGAATAGCAACACCTCTAACAACATTATTGAAGGAAGATGCATTTTCACAGACTCCAGAATCAATGAAGGCCTTTGAACATCTTAAAGAGGCAATGTGCCAAGCACCAGTCTTAGCTACACCGGACTTCACAAAAACCTTTATTGTGGAATGTGATGCCTTGGGAAATGGAATTGGTGTTGTTTTAATGCAAGAAGAAAGACCCATTACTTTTGAAAGTCATCCAATCAAAGGAAAGTATTTACACAAAGCTATTTATGAGAAGGAAATGTTGGCAATACTACATGCACTTATGAAATGGTGACCCTACCTAATGGGAAGACACTTCAAGGTAAAAACAGATCATGATAGTCTTAAATAATTTTTAGAACAAATATTATCTTCAGAAGAGCAGCAAAAATGGGTCAAAAAGATGTTGGGTTATGACTTTGAAATCATCTACAAAAAAGGGAAGCAAAATGTTGTGGCAGATGCACTCTCAAGAAAGGATGAGGATGTGGAATCATTTCTTTGTGCCATTTCTATTATCCAACCAAATTGGATAAACGAAGTAAGGGATGAATGGAAGAATGATGAGGAAGTGTGGGCACTCATTCAAAAGATACAACAAGATCCCAGTACATCTGATACATTTAGCTAGAAAAATTATTCGTTATGGTACAAGGATCAATTATACCTATGTAATAATTCCCAACTCAAACAAAAGATTCTTAGGGAATTGCACACCTCTCCCTTAGGAGGGTACTCAGGATTTCTAAAAACCTACCACAGGGTTAAGAAGGATTTTTTTTGGGATGGCCTTAAATTGGATATTCAAAAGTTTGTGGTGGAATGTTTGGTTTGCCAACAAAATAAAGTTGAAACAATTAAGACCCCAAGACTATTACAACCTTTATCCATTCCAAGCCAACTTTGGGAGGAGGTTTCAATGGATTTTATCACAGTTTTACCCAAGTCTGAAGGAAAGAGTGTTATCATGGTGGTAGTTGATAGACTTACCAAGTATGCACACTTTTGTGCATTATCTCATCCATTTAAAGCGAGTACAATTTCTACTGCATTTATGGAAACAATTCAAAAGCTACATGGAAGCCCAAAGATTATTGTAACAACAGAGATCCCATTTTCATTGGAAATTTTGGACATAATTATTTTCTTGTCTTGGTACTCAGTTAGCTCATAGCTCATATTATCATCCTCAATCTGATGGGAAAACTGAGATAGTAAACAAATGTTTGGAAGGATATCTTCTTTGCTTTGTATATGATAAATAGACACAATGGGTCAAATTGTTTCCTCTGGCTAAATGGTGGTATAACACTTCCTTCCATACTGCAAAAAAAATGACCCCATTTATGGCACTTTATGGATATCATCCACCATCCATCACATCATATTTAAGAAAAAATTCTAAGTTTCAAGCAGTGGAAGATCACATCGAGCATCAATAACAAGTTCTCCAACTCTTAAAGGATAACCTCACCTTGGTGCAAATAGAATGAAATAGCAGGCAGATCAACATCCCAACGAAAGAAGTTTTGATGTAGGTGATTGGGTATTCCTACGACTACAACCATATAAATAAATGTCCCTCAAGCAAGCTAAGAAGGATAATAAATTATCACCAAAGTATTATGGTCCATACAAGGTGTTGCAAAAGATAGGTACTATGGCATACAAATTGGAGCTTCTTGCAGCTTCCCGAGTGCACCTAGTTTTCCATGTTTCATGCTTAAAGAAGGTTATAGGTGAAAAGCTTCTAGTTCAAACAATATTGCCAAAACTTGATGAGGAAGGAAAAATATATTGGGATCTGAAGCACTCAAAGAAACAAGAACTCGACAGCAATGAAATTGATCAATTTCAGAGTATCTCATCAAGTGGAAGAACTTACCCATTGAAGATTCCACATGGGAGGATGAGAATTTTATATAGAAGCATCCAGAACTACTCAAGCGTTGAGGACAACACTTTTTTGAAGGAGAGGGGCATGTTAGGTCCCTATAATACTAGTGATTCCCCCATTACTATTGTCGTTGTATCCCTTATTGTTATTGTTGTGCCCCTATTGTCCCCATATTGTTATTATTGTGCCCCATAGAATCCCACTATTGTTATTTTTGTGCCTTTATATTATTGTTGTTAGGTCGACTTTGGCTATATTGTGACCCGTTAGACTACTATATATAGAAAGGAGGTTTTGTCATTTAAATCATCTAAGAATTGATCATTTGTGTAATGTAAAGGAGGTTGCCCCCTTGAAGAGGCTTATTTCTAAGGCGTTGATCTATCTTTTCTATCTTTATTTGAGTTGGTTTCATAAAAAAATTTCTAATATCCGAGAGAGATGTTAAATTTCAATTACAGACATGCGCACGTGCACGCACACACACACACACACACACATGTATATTGTCATTGACTTCACAGATCGAGAGACAAAGGTCCTTTTGTTATGAAATTAGAAATTTCCCATTTGTGTCATGGTTTTGGAGGGGTGGACTGCTGATGAGGGATCCCCCCCTCCTCTCTCCATACCTTAGGGGTCACCCCCCTCATTTTTTTGATCTGGTCTGAATGATTTTCTGCCAATTATATAGGGGTGTGGAAAGAAGGGATGGAACCACAAATGAGAACCCCTGCCTCCGCGACATCACAAGGGGGAGAGGAGTCCTCATATGATCTCGAACATCGGTTTCCTCATTGTATGAGGGTCATTAATCAATAAAGGGGGTCCTTGTTTAAATCCAAACTATTGGAGTAAACAAGCCTTCATAACCATTGGATGAGGGATGTTGGGGCTTTGGGATCTTAGGGGTTTTCCAATTGTGTACATAGAAAGATAGTTAAAAACCATAGAACATAAAAATAAATTATAACAAGATGGTCATTTTTTCAAGGGGTATAACCCTAATGGGAAATAGGCCATGGTAGTGGACAACATGTATTAAGGGTGATATCGCGCCATGGTGGCATGACACGTGGCACTTGGAACTGGCCTTTTGGTGGGGCCAAGTGGCCCAAAAATGAATGACATGTGGTGCTCTTGGAGGAGGTCATGTGGATTGGGTGACATAGCATGATGTCACACTAGAGTGATGTCACCACATAGTTTTTCAAAGTATCACAGCAAGAAGATTCTAAGGAATTTATGTCCTAGGAACAAATAATTTCATAGAAAATAACGAAGATGGGGTTCTGTTTCAGGAGCTTTAGAAGGGGGATGTCAGAGTGACACTAGACATCACTTCGAAGGTTCAGGAGGAGGACAATGAGAACCTCCTAGGGTACTTATGTCTTAGGGAATGAAGAAATACCCAACAAATTTCATAAATAGAATTTTTTCTCGGGGAGTTTAAATGGTGAAGTCACCTTGGCACTGACATCATGTCGATAGTTTTTTAAGGAATGTAGTGGGAAGAGGCTATCATTTATGTCTTGGTGTAAGAAGTGTCAGCGTGACATCACCATGGTACTAAAATCACCCTGGTGGTTTTACGAAGGGCTTAGAGAGAAAAGGGTTTGGGATTTTATGCTTGGGGTGGTGGTCCTCATTTAATATGGGTCATTAATCCCTCCTATGAATGTGGTCATCGATCGTCCAAGGGGATGGGTGCATGTGATATGGCATGGATCTCTCTCTCTCTCTCTCTCTCTCTCTCTCTCTCTCTCTCTCTCTCTCTCCTATATATATATATATATATATATATATATCCCGAGGGGGGGTTATAACGTAGAATTGAAGGGGGCTACTTATGGTGATATGACCTACACCACGGGGTGTTGCACTGACATAGAACCACAATCTAGAGTGCCACATGGTAGAATGTGGTGATGTGGCAAGAGGTCATTGGGAGAATATTTTTAATAGCCATATCTTTTGATTTGGGAGTCAGATTGAGAAAATTTTTATATCACTGGAAAGGTATCAACGAGATAAACAAAATGGTGATGTTTATTTTGGGTTTTGAGGAGTTTTAAAATTGATGAAATTTTTAGACCCCATTTCCATAACAGGACATTGGAGGTCAGTTCAATCATAGTAACACCTTCGTCTACCCTTAGTTCGAGTTATGGGATAAAAGGGGGTATGTTACAATTGCAGTACTATCACATTCCATATTGTCAATCCCTTCTACATTTTGAGACCCTTCCTTGGTAAAACTCTTACTCTTTAATGAACTGGTAATATGTGACATTTCTAAAGTCACTCGGGGAGGTGGATCCTCTCCATTTTCTCCACTAGTGTGCCTATAATTACTCTCTCCTATTTTCTAGATAAGATCTCTTTTCTTGTGTCTAGAAGATAAACTTAGGAAAGGCTATGGTGTTGAAGTTGGTGAAGAAGTAATAGATTTGTACCTCTCTATTTTGTTTTTCCTTCCATGTTGGTGTTGGTTTCCATTATTACTTGTGTGGTAAGGGTGGATACTTCTTCCTTTTTGATGTATTGGTGCAACTTTCTCCACTTTCTTTAGTAATCCTTTTGAATAAGTTCCCATATTTGACCATAGCTGAATGCTTTGAAAATATACCTTAAGGGTCAAATCTCTTGATATGTTCTTCTTTCGTAAAATTTAATAGTAACTCATATAATTTTGATAGATGAGAAAATTTTCTTACAAGAATCTCTCTAATGGTAAACGATAAGGAAATTAATTGTTTTTTCTTCTTTCTTTCAAATAGAATCAACCATGGGTGGTAATGTCGACATATTTTCACAATAAAATATCTATTGAGCACAAAATCGGGTACTAAGAAGGATTTATCTTGAAATCCATAAATTATGACCAAGGTATGGTATTCTCTCTCCTCATGCATTCCCTTTCCCCATATGAAATTTTGTGTTTTTTTATAAATACATCGAGGCTCTTTTCCAATCAACATATAATTGACCTCTCTAATAAATACATATTGAATTTGAGAAAAATGAAATGGAGCTTTATGTCCATAACATAAGATGTCAAAATTACACTGGCTCCACATATATATTTAAATTGATTTTATGTGGTGTAACAACCCTGGTGAAAATTCCATGTAATAAAAGTTAATAAAGGAAAAATAATAACCACAGTTGATGGGACACGTATTCCAAGTTGAATTTTGGGAAAAATCATAGTGATGGGGATCACTTGTGGTTGACTAATGGCTAATGAAAATGGAAAAGGCAATGGATAAGGCTTTGGAAAAGAAAAATGGCATTTTTGGCACATTTATTTATGAAAATAATTAAAATTAGGAGAAAAAGAAGTTGAAAGGTCACAGGTTGCGTGTGAGGAGGAAAATGAAGGAAAATAATGGAAAATGAAGAAAATAAAGGCCTCGTTAATAAAAAGGCTTATGAGGATCAGTTCGTAGAGTTTTGTCAGTTCAGTTTTGAAGCGCTCTCTCTCTATTCTCTCTCTCTCATACTCTTGGACACTTAGAGTTTTCTTGGAGCACTATTGGAGGGTGTGGAATGCTTGGAGTTTTGAAGAAATAAGGCAAAGGAAGAGGAGGAAATCACAATAGGACATTGATATCAACATATACAATGAGTTTTTCTTGCAGTAACCGAGTTGCATGTATGTTTTCTTCACTAGTTTAAGCATGCATGGCATATGCATGTGGTTTATTGCTCATGATCTATCAGTGACATGGAGGAATGCCTAGATTGATAGTGGATTTTCCTATTCTTGCAATTTGTTGGATATCCATGGTGTTGTGGGTTTATATCTTTTTTTTCTAGTTGGTTCTCATGTTTCCTTTAGCTTGGGTTGAGTTACTAGTTCATGGAAGCCCTGGTTGGACAAACACTTTGGAAGCCCTGTATCAACTTGGGTTGAGTTACTTGTCCTGGAAGCCTTGATTAGACAAATGATCTGGAATCCCTTGGTGGGTTGTGTTACTAGTCCTGGAAGCCCTAGTTGGAAAAAATCTTTGGAAGCCTGGATAAGTTGTGGGTTGAGTTACTAGTCTTGGAAGCCTTGGTTGGAACAAACACTCTGGAGTCCTAGAAGGCTTGGGTAGAGACCAAACAGATCATGGTTTTGTGATGTGTGACCCTAAGGTGGAATCATTGTTTCATGGGTTGAGGTGGTTGGCCTATGGAAGCCCTAGATGGTTTTGGTTTGAGATGTTCTATGAGATCCCACATTCATGCTTGGAATATGGCACGAGGGTTAATGAATGAAGAGAGATTTGTCTCAACCATTCTACGATTGGGTGGAAAGTGGTAGTCCCATCCCAGGTTTGGATTTTTCATCATCCATATGAGGTTATTTATCCTTGTATTTCTATGAGTCTTATACTGGTTTTTATGTGGATCACATGGATGTGATTTTATTGGTACTTTTGTTCACATTATACTGGTTATGTATATGTTTTATGATAGTAGTTATGTATGGCATTGTTGGAAATAATACTGAGAGGGGGGGGTGAATCAGTATTATCTAATTCTTTTAATAAATCTTCCTTATTTGTTCTTTGAATTATTTTTGCATGTCAGTACCATAAAATAATGAGCATGAAAACAGATAGTCACACCAAAGAACACAAGATGTAAGGTGGAAACCCAATGTGGGTGAAAACCACCTGCTGCAATATGTCTCTATATTCTTTCTAATTAGAAACTCCTTTTACAATGGTTTTGTACTGGTGCAGTCCTTTACCAGTACGCAGGCTGCAACCTGCAGAGAGCTACAACTCTCTCTCATTTTCCAGTCTCTCCTGGAAGGGAGCTACAACCCCCTACTTCTTTTCTTACAAGGACCACTTTTCATAAATTTTCAAACTGGATCCATAAGCATCAAATGATCATCAAGTATAAGAGAATCACCCAGTCAACCAGATCAACAATAATAGTACCAGACCCAGAAGACCTTATCAACATAAAATTACATCCAAACAAAATGTCTTAAGACAGATACGTAGTTCTTCTTTCTCTGGTCTGCGTGCGTACGCACTTCACCTTCTGCTCCCCTGCGTATACCCGCAGAGACCCTTCTTCAACCGCGCTGCGTGTCCACGCTCTGTTTCTTCAACCGCGCTGCTTACTGTAACTGCAGGTGCGCACCCAGAGACACTATTACGCCGCGTACTATTGCTGCAGGTACGCGCCCAGAGATACTATCGCGCCGCGTACAGTTACTGTGCGTACGCACCTGAACCTTCATCGCTCTGCGTACCCACGCAGGTCTCCTGTTTCTGCTCTGCGTACCCACGCAGATCTTCTGTTTCTGCTCTGCGTACCCACGCCGCTCTCCTGTTAAACACCTGCGTACTCCTGATTAGGGCCAAATAGGCAGTCCACCAGAGTGGCACAGATGCTCAGATGCCCAGATCTGATCGTGCGCTCGAGAGATCACCCTTCACAAATTCACTTTCATAAAGATCAAGCTTTTAAGACCATAACCCAATATATTTCAGATCTTAAGATATTCAATTGCAAAATATACATAGCCAAGTGATCTCCTTTGCTTTATATAGGCAAGCTCCTCCTAAAATCATGGATCAATACCACGAGCCAAAACCATAGAAACACAAATACTGTCGGCTAGTTAAACATAAGAAACCCCACGTGTGCTTTTCTTTGCCTTGAAATGTGTGCACTGGGGTACGCACCTCCTGGACGGCTTATCTGCGTATCAGGCCGCGGTCCCTTCACGGTGTACCTACGGGTACGCACTTTCTGTAAGGTGTACCTGCGTACCCCTTATTTTCTTCAATATTTGATAGCTGGTCATCAATCTCTGCTGCTGTGATCTATCACCTGAATGGGTTGCCATCAAGGACAACACTTTAGCCATAATGCCAACAATCTCCCCCTTTGGACTTGATGGCAACAACACCAAATCACTCTCCCCCTTTGACATCAAGGGCAAAGGGGTATGCTCCCCCTAAGAACATGCTCCCCCTGAATATGAACCAGATCTGCAGCGAAGAACCATAAACCACCATGAAAGAGATAGAGACATATTGCAGCTACTTCCAAGATCTCCTTCTGCACATCCTCCATAATGCCAACAATGCATTATATGCTCCCCCTGAACCTGTACCATCAATCAAAAGAGGTTCAGCAATAAGATGATGCATCAACAACCCCCAGCTTTTGCCTGAGGTATTCAAAAGTGTCCCTGGGCAATGGTTTGGTGAGTAGATCAGCAACTTGTTCCTTAGAAGGAACATACTCCAACTTGACCTTCTGTTCAAGCACTTGTTCCCGGAGAAAATGATACTTGATTGGTATGTGATTGGTTTTTGAATGCATAACAGGATTCTTTGAGATGCTGATTGCATTTGTGTTATCACATAAGATGGGGATTGGTGGTGTACAAGTGATTTGAAAATCCTGCAAAGTCTGCATCATCCAAAGGAGTTGGGTGCAACAAGATGCAGCAGCAACATATTCCGCTTCAGCTGTAGACAAGGCAATCGAACTCTGTTTCTTGCTGAACCAAGATACCAGTCTGGAACCCATAAAGAATGCACCACCACTTGTGCTTTTCCTGTCATCCACGCTTCCGGCCCAATCTGCATCTGTATAAGCATGAAGTGTAAGATCTTTATCTCTAGGATACCATAAGCCATAATTTTGAGTCCCTTGAAGATATTTGAAAATTCTCTTCACTGCCTGAAGATGAGTCTCCTTCGGATTTGCCTGAAATCTTCCAACTATTCCAACTGCATGCATGATGTCCGGTCGGGTACCTGTCAAATAAAGTAAACTTCCAATCATCGATCTGTAGGTTGGTTGATGTACTGCTGCAGATTCATCATTTGCACTGAGGCTACATCCTGTGACCATGGGTGTACATACTGGTTTTGCATCTTCCATACCATATTTCTTCAAAATCTGTTTGAGATACTTGGTTTGTGATAAAAAGATTCCTCCTTCTTTTTGTTGGATTTGCAAACCAAGGAAATATGTCAGTTCTCCTAGCAAGGACATTTCAAATTCTTTCTGCATGACCAAGGCAAAGCTTTGACTCATAGCTTCTTCATTGCTACCAAAAATAATGTCATCTACATACACAACAAGTATTAGCAATTTGTCATTTTCAACTTTTATATAAAGATTGCTATCTGCTGATCCTTTTGAAAAGCCTTGTTGATGAAGATATTTGTCCAAACGGTAGTACCAAGCCCTTGGAGCTTGTTTGAGACCATAGAGAGCCTTTTTCAATCTGCATACAAGATTTGGATCATTTCCAAGAATGAACCCATCTGGCTGTTCAATGTATACTTCTTCTTCCAAGTCTCCATTCAGAAAGGCTGATTTCACGTCCATTTGAAATACTTTGAAGTTTTTAAAACTTGAGAGAGCAAGGAACATTCGGATGGCCTCAAGTCTTGCAATAGGAGCAAAGTTTTCTTCAAAGTCTATTCCTTCTTGCTGCGCATACCCTTTACAAACAAGTCTGGCTTTGTTTCTAATTATTTCCCCATTTTCATTCAATTTATTTTTGAAGACCCATTTTGTTCCGATAACATTCTTATCCTTTGGTCTAGGAACCAGCTCCCAAGTGTTGTTCTTTTCAATCTGCTCAAGTTCTTCATCCATTGCCTTCACCCAACAATCATCTTTGCATGTCTCTTTCACATTTTGTGGTTCAGTAGAGGAGAGTAATGCCAAATAGCTTGAAGCTTCTGCAACTGTTCTTCTTGTTTGTACACATGCTTCTTTCTGCCCCATAATCTGAGATTCTGGATGATTCTTCTGGACATATCTGGATGGAGTCTTTTCTTCTATTCTTGTTTGCTCCTCTGGATCTTCTTGAGTTTCTTCTTGAGGTTCTTCTTCTTCATCATTCTGTCGTTGGGGGTAGCCTTCATCTTCTTCGATGTCTTCATGATGTACTTGCCTAGGAATGTATCCCTTCTCATTAACCACTACATCAATGCTGTCAACAATTCTGCCAAGTCTTTTATTGTAGCATTTGTATGCTTTGCTATGTGGAGAGTAACCAAGAAGAATGCCTTCATATGCTCTAGGTTCAAGTTTGCCAAGCTGCTCATCAGTATTCTTGATATAGCATTTGCTCCCAAAGATTTTGAAGTGCTTTACCGAAGGAGTCCTACCACTCCAGAGCTCATGAGGAGTTTGAGTGCTGTTCACCCGGACATTTGTTTTGTTGAGAATAACAACCGCAGCATGTGCAGCTTCACCCCAGAAAGTTGCGGGAGTTCCTGACTCATCAAGCATAGCACGAGCCATTTGTTGGATTGTTATGTTCATTCTTTCCACAACTCCATTTTGCTGAGGAGTTCTTGCTGTAGAGAATTCTCTTCTTATCCCATGTTCTTCACAGAAATCGAAAAATTCATTTGAAGTAAATTCCCCACCTCTGTCGGATCTGAGGCACTTAATTTTGTGACCTGATTCATTTTCAACCAAGGCTTTGAAGGATTTGAATTTTTCGAATGCTTCATCTTTGTGCTTCATAAGTCCTAACCAGACAAACCTGGAGAAATCGTCAATGAATAATATCAAGTATTCTTCTCCTCGAGGTGTTCTTTTCCTGAAAGGACCGCATGTATCTGTATGTACTAGCTCAAGCGGCATGCTAGCTGATCCTTCTTTCTCTGGAAAGTTAGTTCTGGTTTGTTTTCCAAACTGACATGATTTGCATATGGTGTTGTCAGGAATTTTGATATCTGGAAGATCGCGAACTGCCTGATATTTGCATGCTTCCTTATTTGTGAAAAGCTTAGATGTCCCAACCTCCGATGCCATAACCAGTGCTCATCATCCTTGCTCAGATAGCATTGTTGTTGTCCTTCTTCAAATATGTACAAATTATTTGGAGTTCTTTTGCCTTTGATCACTGTTTTACCTTTATCAAGATCACGAACAAGACATCCATTTGATCTGAATATAACCTCGGTTCTTTGATCACACATCTGGCTGACACTTAGAAGATTATGCTTCAATCCATCAACATACAAAACATTTCCAGCCTTTACCTTTTCTTTTAACTGAGCAATGCCTTTTCCTTTTATAGTTGCAGGAGTATCATTTCCAAAAGAGATTTTCTTTCCTTTTTCTAGAGCAGAATATGACTCAAGTTTTTCTTTATCACCTGTCATATGCTTCGAACATCCACTGTCAATGTACCATAGATTTTCCTGTCCCTCTGCATAAAATGCTATCCCACATCTTTCTGTTTGTGGTTCCTTTATTCTCCATGTTTTGGTGCTTGAGGCTTGTTCCTTTTTCTGCTGAAACCTGCTCCTGCATTCAGAGTCTTCATGACCAAATTTATTGCAAATAGAACATTCAACTTCATTTTCAAGAACCGAAAAGTTGTTATGGGTCCTTTTTGTAATCCCGGTCATACTTCTTTGTTTTTGAGCTTCCCTAGTCATGATCGTTTTATATGCAACACATTGAGCTGCTTTGTGACCAAATTTATGGCAAGAAAAGCATTGTCCATTGAAGAAATTTCTGTGGTTATCGAATCTACCAGCTAATTGATTGTAATTTCTATTGTCATCTATTCTTGAACCAAATTGAGAAGATTTTACCTGTGGCTGGTTGTAGCTTTTGTTCACCCTTAAGATGGATTGCCCCTGATAGTTTCTGTTTGTAATTCGTCCTTGCTTTACCTAATGATCTTCATTGTGCTTTTGCTCATTTCTTCTTGCTGCATCAAGATAACTTTTTGAGGTGGATGCTTGAGAAGTTTCTCCATTATAGCCCAGACCTGTCTTGTTTAGTGGAGACCGCTGCACATTGATAATCTCATCCAAAGTTTCAGATCCTTTGACAAACTTGAGATTAATAGCTTTTGTTTTCTCAATCTCTTTTCTAAGACCAACAATTTCACCTTCTAATTTTTCAAGATGTTTTTCCTTTTCATCAATTTGAAATTGTAGAGTATCAATGATAATGCTCTTTTCTTCTATACATCTCTTGAGTCTAGTAATTTCATCATAAAGGTTATCCACATCTATAGCATCCATATAATCATCATCTTCAAATGCCATTAACAACTTATATTCATTACCTTGTTCATCTTCATCACTGTTTGATAGACCATCACTATCTTCATGAGTGTAGTAGCTTTTTGCATTATGTTTCTTGTTCCATCTAGCAGGTTCCTTTCCTTTATCCTTATAAGGACATTTTGTAGCATAATGACCTACTCTTCCACAAGCAAAGCATTTAAAAGGTAACTTACCTCTGAACCTTCCAGAACCCCTTTGAAGATTTCTGACAAAATTTGATTCTTCTTCCTCTTCTTCTGGGACGTGGCTTGCTTCATAATAATCTCCTTTGCCTGATGCCTTGAAAGCAGCTTCTCTTTTGTCTGATGGACCTCCCTTTCTCATTTCATAAGCAGTTAGAATTCCATGTAGCTGAGACATAGTAAGAATTCGTAGATTTTCCTTTTCTTCTATTGCAGATACTTTAGATTCAAACTTGGGGGACAATGATCTTAGAACCTTTTCAACCACAATAGCCTCTTTTATTTCTTCACCCAAATTTTTCATACAATTAACAACCTCATCTACCCGAAGAAAATAGTTAGCCACACTTTCATCATTATACATTTTGAGAGTCTCATACTGAATTTTGAGAGTTTGAAGTTTAGCACGCTTTACCTGTTCATCTCCTTCATAGCTCGTGACAATTTTGTCCCATATCTCTTTTGCGGATTTATAGTGCATTACCTTCATGAATTCTGATTGAGATATACATCCTAATAGAGTACTGACTGCTTTCGCATTTGTTTCATACTTCTTTTTCTCGGCTGCATCTGTAGGAGTAGCTGAAGGAAAAGCGTAGCCTGTCTCTACGATGTCCCAAACTTCTGTACCAAGAGATTGAAGATAGGCAGTAACTCTTACCTTCCAATAATTGAAGTTTGTCCCATCAAAAACTGGTGGTCTGATTGATGCTTCTCTCTCGTAGTTGCTCATGATGAACGATCTACCTTCAAGCGATCAAGCTTCTCTGAAGGACCTGCTCTGATACCAATTGTTGGAAATAATACTGAGAGGGGGGGGTCAATCAGTATTATCTAATTCTTTTAATAAATCTTCCTTATTTGTTCTTTGAATTATTTTTGCATGTCAGTACCATAAAATAATGAGCATGAAAACAGATAGTCACACCAAAGAACACAAGATGTAAGGTGGAAACCCAATGTGGGTGAAAACCACCTGCTGCAATATGTCTCTATCTTCTTTCTAATTAGAAACTCCTTTTACAATGGTTTTGTATTGGTGCAGTCCTTTACCAGTACGCAGGCTGCAACCTGCAGAGAGCTACAACTCTCTCTCGTTTTCCAGTCTCTCCTGGAAGGGAGCTACAACCCCCTACTTCTTTTCTTACAAGGACCACTTTTCATAAATTTTCAAACTGGATCCATAAGCATCAAATGATCATCAAGTATAAGAGAATCACCCAGTCAACCAGATCAACAATAATAGTACCAGACCCAGAACACCTTATCAACAGAAAATTACATCCAAACAAAATGTCTTAAGACAGATACGCAGTTCTTCTTTCTCTGGTCTGCGTGCGTACGCACTTCACCTTCTGCTCCCCTGCGTATACCCGCAGAGACCCTTCTGCTGCACTGCGTGTCCACGCGCTGTTTCTTCAACCGCGCTGCTTACTGTTACTGCAGGTACGCACCCAGAGACACTATTACGCCGCGTACTATTGCTGCAGGTACGCGCCCAGAGATACTATCGCGCCGCGTACAGTTACTGTGCGTACGCACCTGAACCTTCGTCGCTCTGCATACCCACGCAGGTCTCCTATTTCTGCTCTGCGTACCCACGCAGATCTTCTGTTTCTGCTCTGCGTACCCACGCCGCTCTCCTATTAAACACCTGCGTACTCCTGATTAGGGCAAAATAGGCAGTCCACTAGAGTGGCACAGATGCTCAGATGCCCAGATCTGATCGTGCGCTTGAGAGATCACCCTTCATAGATTCACTTTCATAAAGATCAAGCTTTTAAGACCATAACCCAATATATTTCAGATCTTAAGATATTCAATTGCAAAAGATACATAGCCAAGTGATCTCCTTTGCTTTATATAGGCAAGCTCCTCCTAAAATCATGGATCAATACCACGATCCAAAACCATAGAAACACAAATACCGTCGGCTAGTTAAACATAAGAAACCCCACGTGTGCTTTTCTTTGCCTTGAAATGTGTGCACTGGGGTACGCACCTCCTGGACGGCTTATCTGCGTATCAGGCCACGGTCCCTTCACGGTGTACCTGCGGGTACGCACTTTCTGTAAGGTGTACCTGCGTACCCCTTATTTTCTTCAATATTTGATAGCTGATCATCAATCTCTGCTGCTGTGATCTATCACCTGAATGGGTTGCCATCAAGGACAACACTTTAGCCATAATGCCAATGCTCATCATGTTTATACTTGTAAACGAATGAAAAATGTATCTATGACCGAATGGATGAAACTCTCATATGAGTATGAGACCCCTATGCTTAGCTTTTTTGTGTACACCTGTAGATTACATATTTGTGATATGTTTGATGAAATGCCTATCATGGCTAGTAGGGTCAAGTAAATGGCTTGTTCAAGTAATTGCATTTGCATCATTGCTTACTTGTTATCTTTCTGTTATGAAGGTGTCATTCAGTTATGGGAAATGACCTGAGCTTTGGGCTGAAAAAGAGGCTCAAATCCTGGGGATGCTGACACAACACTAAGAAAAATAGTTCTTGGACGTTGGCATGCCTTGTCATGAGAGCATCCAAAGCCTCCTCAACCTTTTTAGGCCCATAACATGGGAGTGTCCAGAGGTCAAGTGGTGTAAAAACTCAATGGGACCTAGGAGTTGGTTACCATAAATGTTGGAACGTTTCTTACTGGTGTTATGGCTAATGTATAAGGTTTGTATAATGTGTTTCCATCGATTCCATTTCCTTAAGATCACCTAGGAGGTTGAGTCCAATCATAGTAGCCTCTCGTCACATGTTTACCCTGGTTGGCTGATTACTTGGGTAGATGTGGAAGGCGGGTGTTATAGAGTGGTATCATAGGATGGTTCACCCCTCGGACTAGATGGGTTGTGTGTTGGTCATTCATTCATGTCGGTTGTATGTGTGTCCCTTGTGTTGTAGGACCATGTGATTGTTTCATTTGTATGGTACGAGTCATGTTCGTAGTGATGTTTCCATTAAAAGTTGATGGTGTTGTTGTCAAGTGTGTCGTCATGAGTGTGTGGTTGATTATGCCTTGATTATGCATGATAATGTTTATATGTGGTCAATTGTACAATGATGTAGTGGTTTTTGTCATGCATAAGGTTAGGGTATGTGTAGTTGACATGGTCATGCATTGATGGCTGGACTTTGACTAGAATGATGGTTGTTTGGTTATATGCTTATGTGTTATAATTCTATATGTTGTCATGATTATGTTATACATGTATCACGTTGATTTGTTGATCTTGCAGACGATATATCCTCCTAGAACTATAATAAGGTACGTTGGTTTAGTGTGATTTGGTTTAGCTGACATGATATACCTTGAAGGAAGAAATATCAAGGATGACTAACAAGATGGTAGATTATAGTTCCCAAGACTCTCCCTATGGATCAAATGAGAAACACGGTGTTGGGAATTCTTCTGATTTGGTAGATACACTAAGAATATTAAAGGAATAAATAGGGAGTTGTAAGGTAGAAAATGATTGAATCATACAAGCACAGGAGAAACTAGGAGAGGTAAATGCTGCAATACTTCAGATTTTGTTAGAATTGTAGCGATAAGGACCACTTCAGATCATCCATGAGAAGAAGGAAAAAAATAATGGGGCATATGGTAGTAGGTCGCATGGTGGTCACAGGTCAGATAGAGATGACACAGTTAGAGATGGCATATTGTTGGATACTCCAGATAGGAGAGGTGATAGAAACAGGTATTATTCTAGTTCTGGTTCTCATAGGCATAATGATCGAAATCGTTATCATCCTTACAGGAGGAGTGATAGGAAGTATTTTCTGGATGGGTTTAAGAAATCAAAACCACCTACATTTGATGTAGAGATGAATAAATCATAGGATGCAAAGGCATGGTTTCTTGGCATGAGGAATTTCTTTAGGTTGCATGCTTACTCCAAAAACATGAAAGCCAAAATAACTACATTTAGTCTCAAAGGTAAAGGATAAATTTGGTGGGAAGATGTGAAGAATGTCATAGGAATACATGAGGAGGACTTGATTGGAATGAATTCAAATGACTATTCAAGAAGAAGTACCTATCAGAGGTATACTTTGATGATAGGGCAAAAGAATTCTATGAGTTAAAGATGGGATCAATGATAGATGAGGAGTACACTAGAAAGTTCTTGGAGATACTTAGGCATGTGCCTTACCTCAAGGAGGAGAAGGCCAAGATTCAAAGATTCAGTAGTGGATTAGCAATGGCATTCAAAGACACAATTGAGTCTATGAGCCTAGATCATTGGAAGAGGCCATCTGAAAGCTGAATCATTTCTATGAGAAATAGAAGCGTAGATATGAGACTAAGCCGGACTAGAAAGGTAATGCAAGGAACAAAGGGAAATGGGACTAGAAGTGAGCAAAACCTCAGGGTATAGGTAATAAAGAGAATGTAGTGCCATATAAGAAGTTCAATTCATATGACAGAGGATAGGGACTTCAATCTGAGGAGTAGAACAAGGATGTAGGTTAGAAGCCTATAGAATGTTGTACTTGTGGTAAGGATCATTGCGAGAGAGAATTTCCACAAAATCAGGGTGGTAGATCTTAGATATATAGTGCACAGGAGGCACAGACTGTGGGGGATGTTAGTCAGAGTGTTCCTCGTATTTATCCAACATTAGATGAAAAACAGGCAGACCATCAGGCATCTATCATTGAGATGGATGTAAGATTTATGATCATGTTATTTCTATTTTGATTGACCCTAGATCTAATTATATTTATGTTAGTCCTAACTTGGTGGATACGTGTCATTTTAATAAAGAAGTGCATGCATAATCTTGGTTAGTGTAGTTGGCTACAGGTACAAAGAAGCGATTTCATCATTGGGTAAGAGCTTGTGCATTTGATTTGAATTGTATGCCTACCGCAACACATTTGAATCTATTACCATTGGGATCATATAGTATGTTGTTGGGCATAGATTGGTCGTACCTTCATAGAACCAAGGTGAATTGTTATGACAAAGCTATTGAGTGCTTGGATGATAATGGGGAACAAAGAGTTTTGTGAGGTAAGAAGAAAACAAGATCTGTTAGAATGGTGACAACTATGCAAGCAAAGCACAGTTGCAGAAAAGGGTGTGTGTTATTTGTCATACATATCTCTTGTGACAAAGGTAAGGAAGTTAAGCATATAGATTTTTTGATGAGATACCCAGTTCTACAATAGTTCCAAGATGTATTTCCTGAGGTTATTTCAGAGTTGCCACATCACAGGGAGGTAGATTTTTCTATTGAGTTGGTGCCAGGGGAAACTCTGGCATCAAAGGAACCTTACAGGATGAGTACACCTGAGTTGGTAGAGTTAAAGCTGTGTTTTGATGGAAATGTTGGATAAGGGATACATTAGGCCAAGTGTATCACCATGGGGTGCACCGGTACTGTTTGTGAAGAAGAAGGATGACACTCTCAAATTATGCATTGACTACAGGCAGTTGAACAAAGTGACCATCAAGAACAAGTATTCATTGTCAAGGATTGATGACTTGTTCAATCAATTGAAGGGAGAAGTAGTGTTCTTAAATATCGACTTGAGATCAAGATACCACTAGGTATGCATAAAAGACGAGCACATTTACAAGGAAATTTTCTGGACCAAGTATGGTCATTATGAGTTTGTTGTAGTTACATTCAGTTTGACTAATGCTCCAGATACATTTATGTGCTTGATGAATAGTGTGTTGCATCCATATTTGGATAAGTTTGTTATTGTGTTTATTGATGACATATTGGTATATTCTAAAATGAGGAAGATCATGCTGATCATTTAGAAGTAGTGTCGAGGTTGTTGAGAGAGCATCAATTGTATGCTAAGCTTAGCAAGTGCAGTTTCTTCTAGACTGAGGTACATTACTTGGGACATGTTGTCTCCAAGGAGGGCATTGTAGTAGATATAGAAAAGATAAGGGCCATCATGGAGTGGGTGGCTGCTATAAATGTATATGAGGTGAGATAATTCATGGGGTTGGTAGGTTATTACTGTAGGTTCATCAAGGACTTCTCATAGATTTATTATCCTATCACATCATTGCAGAGAAAAGGCAAGTTTGAATGGACAGAGGAGTGTGAGGCTAGTTTTTAGTAGCTCAAGCAGTTGTTGACAAATTCACCAATGTTAAAGATTGCAGATCCAAACAAAGAGTTTGTAGTATGCACAGGTTCTTGTAGGAGAGGACTTGGTGGAGTCCTTCTGTAGGATGGACATGTGGTATGATTTAAGTCACAAAAATTGAATGATCACGAAAAAAACTACCCGACACATGATCTTTATTTGGCAGCGATCATACATGCATTGAGGATGTGGAGGAACTATCTTCTGGACAGGAGGTTTGTGTTGATGAGTGATCACAATGGTTTATGGTATATGTTTGACAAATTGAATCTGAATGGTAGGAAAGCTCAGTGGTTGGCCATGATCAGTGAGTTCAATTTTGAGATCAGTTATATCAAAGGTAAAGAGAATCAGTGAGTTCGATTTTGAGAGCAGGCATATACAAGTAAATCACTTAGCAGCTATGAGCTCCTATGGGACAAACTTACGGGACAATATCTTGCAGTTAGGTGAGTAGGATGTCAGGTATATGGAGATTATGCACAAGTTGCACAATATTACAGGTATAGGTACATTGGTGGTACATATACATGTACAAGTAGTAGTACAAGTATTCGTATAGGTAGTGGTACAAGTGCAGGTACAGGTACAGGTGCACATGATGTGGACTATTGTATTACATCAGACGTATTGGTTAGATTTAGAGATAAGATATATGTGCTAGAGAATAGTGATCTCAAGAGTTCTTGTGAAACCATATTTAGGTCAACCAAGCTATCAAAATATATTGACCGCAGTGAGGAAATTTTATTATTGGCTGAACCTAAAGAGGGACGTAATAGAGTTTGTGGCTAGGTGTTTTGATTGTCATCATGTGAAGGTAGAGTGTAAGCATCCAGGTGGATTGCTACAACCGATTGCGATTCCATAATGGAAATGGGAGGTCATTTCCATGGACTTCATCACAGATTTGCTGAGGATAGTGAGAAAACATGATTCCATCATGGTCGTTGTGGACAGGTTAAGAAAGGTTGCACACTTCATTCTAGTGAAGTCTACATTCTTAGCTAGTGATGTAGCACATGTATTCATCAAAGATGTGGTTAGATTGCATGGTGTTCCAAAGAAGATTGTGTCAGACAAGGATGCAAGGTTAACTTCCATGTTTTGGAAGGAGTTGTTTACATATTTGGGCACAAAGTTGGCCTTCAGTACAACTTATCATCTGCAGATAGATGGACAGACAGAGAGGGTTAACAGGATATTGGAGGACATGTTGAGGATGTATGTGATGCATTAGCAGTGAAAGTGGGAAGAGTATCTTCCATTGGTAGAGTTTGCTTACAACAATGGGTATCAAGAATATTTGAAGATTAGTTCATTTGAGGCATTGTATGGGAATAGTTACAATACTCCCATCAGTTGGAGTGATCCAGTTAACAGGGTGTTGATTGGGCCGGATATGTCGGCAGACATGGAACAAGAAATGTAGGTTATAAAGAAGAATATAAAGGTGGCACAAGATAGGTAGAATATCTATGCAGATCGGAACAGGTTGTTCAAGGAGTTCTAGGTTGGGGAAAATTTGTACTTTCACATCAAACCAAAGAAGAGCTCCTTGCGGATTGGATCATGTGTCAAGCTAGCACAACGGTTTTGTGAACCCTTCTGTATTATTAAGAGGATTGGATCAGTATCCTATCAATTTGCATTGCCTCTGACAGTGAAAGTCCATGATGTTTTCCATGTGTCATGGCTTAAGAAATATGTTAAAGATGTTGATAATGTGATTGAATGGTTTGTATTGCAGGTGGAACTAGATGGAGAATTCCATTCAGAGCCTTAGTGTATATTGCAGAAAAAGGTGCTCATGCTCCAAAACCAAGCAATTGAGTAGGTTAAAGTGCAATGGAAGCACTTTGGGCCCGATGAATCTACATGGGAAATGGTGGATCAGATGTGGGTTATGTATCTTTCCTTATTCGCTAGTTGAGCGGATGTTTTGGTATATGTCTTTCATATATGTTTTGGTGATGTTTGGTATATGTACATATGCATATGGATGTAAATAACTCCATGAGATATGTTATAAATCTTTAATAATAGATATGTGTGTGATGTCATTATGATGTTATACTTGTTATGTTTTCATGTTGGTTTACCTCTCAGCAGGTTCATCATTGTAAATATTGCAACAAGCTAAATTATAAAGATCCATTGGCAGTATGTCTTTCTTATAGCAATATTGTGGTTATTGGTGTTGTTGAACATCAAGGATGATGTTCCCCCAAGGCGGGGGGTTCTGTAACAGACCTGGTGAAAAGTCCATGTAACAAAAGTTAATAAAGGCAAAATAATAACCACGGTTGATGGGACACTTATTCCAAGTTCAATGTTAGGCAAATGCATAGTGATGGGGATCACATGTGGTTGATTAATGGCTAAGGAAATTGGCAAAGGCAATGACAAAGGATTTGGAAATGAAAAATGGAATTTTTGGCACATTTATTTATGAAAATAATGGAAATTAGGAGAAAAGGAAGGTAAAGGTCACAGGTTGCATGTGAGGAGGAAAATGAAGGAAAATAATGGAAAATGAAGCAAATAGAGGCCTCGCTAATAAAAATGCTTTTGAGAATTAGTTCACAGACTTTTGTTAGTTTAGTTTGGAGTTCTCTCTCTATTCTCTCTCTCATACTCTTGGACACTTAGAGTTTTCTTGGAGCACTCTTAGAGGGTATGGCATACTTGGAGTTTTAGAGAAAGAAGGAAAAGGAAGAGCAGGAAAGTGCAAGTCAACATCAGGATCAACAACTACATTGGGTTTTTCTAATGGGTACCAAGTTGCATGTATGTTTTCCTCACTAGTTTCGGCATGCATGGCATATGCATGTGGTTTATTGGTCATGATTTGTCACTGGCATGGAGGATTGCCTGGATTGACAATGGATTTGCCTAGCCCTTCCATTTCCTAGATAACCATTGTGTTGGGGGTTTATTTCTTTGTTTTTTGGTTGGTTCTCATGTTTCCTTTAGCTTGGGTTGAGTTACTAGTTCTTGGAAGCCCTGGTTGGACAAATGCTCTAGAATCCCTGTATCAACTTGCGTTGAGTTACTAGTCCTGGAAGCCTTGGTTGGAAAATGCTCTGGAAGCTCTTGGTGGGTTGAGTTACTAGTCATAGAAGCCCTGGTTGGACAAATGCTCTGGAAACCCAAATAATTTGTGCGTTGAGTTACTAGTCCTAGAAGCCTTGGTTGGAAGAAAACTCTGGAGCCCTAGAATTCTTTGGTAGAGACCAATTTGATGATGGTTTTGTGATGTCTTACAATGAGGTGGAACCATTGTTTGATGGGTTGAGGTGGTTGGCCTCTGGAGGCCCTGGATGGTTTTGGATTGATGTGTTATATGAGATCCCACATTCATGCTTAGAATATGACATGATGGTGAATGGATTAAGAGAGATTTGGATCAGCCATTCTATGGTCAGGTGGAACGTGGTAGTCCCATACTGGATTTGGATTTTGCATCATCGATATGAGATTATTTCTTCTTGTATTTCTATGAGTATTATACTAGTTTATATGTGGATCATATGGACCTTGTTATTTATGTTGCTATTATGTTGGTTATGTATATGTTTTATGATAGTAGCTATGTATGGCTCTCATCATGCTTTTACTTGTAAATGAATGAATAATTTATCTATGACCTACTGGATGAAACTACAACTAATTTGTTGAGGCATCAATGTTTCTTAGTGATTCTCAGATGAGTATGAGAAATCTATGTTTAGATATATTGTTTACAGCTGTAGATTAAATATTTGTGATATGTTTGAAAAAATTCATGTCATGGCTAGTAGGGGTCCATTCAAGGGCTTGTTTAAGTAATTGCATTTGAATCATTGTTTCCTTGTTATATTTTTGTTCTGAAGGTGTCATTCAATTCTGGGCAGTGACCTGGGCTCTAGACCTAAAAAAGTGGCTCAAATCCCAGGGATGCTGGCACAACATAGAGAAAAATAGTCCCTGGATGATGGCATGCCTTGTCATGAGAGCATCTAGAGCCTCCTAGACATTTTCAAACCCATAGAATTGGAGCCTCCAAAAGTCAAGTGGTCTAAACCCTCAGTGGAACCTAGGAGTTGGTTACCAGAAATGTTGGGATGGTTCTAATGGGTCCTGTAGTTGATGTGGAAGGTCTATATAATGTGTTTCCATCGATTCCATTTCCTTAAGGTCGCCTAGGAGGTTGAATCTAATTATAGTAGCCTCTCGTCACATGTTTACGCAGGTTGGCTGGTTACTTAGGTAGATGTGGGAGGAGCGTGTTACATGAGGTAGTCCATGAAAAGTATGGCATGAGACACGAGTCATTACTAGATAAGAAATCACAAAAAATATTTGAGTCTTAAATAAATTTACTAGCTGAAAGGAAATATCATTGGAGATGAACTCCACGTAGTAGATGATGGCATCTCTCTTGAAGGAATAATATATTACATAAAAAACTGACCTAAGAATAGTTGATGTTGTTTCTCGTCCCATCAATCATGTGAAAATCCAAGAAATATATATATATCTCTATGCAAATATCGAGATTTAAATAAAAAGAAATGTTGGGAGGGATTTGTGTTGAGTGTGGTAGGAATTCCTAGATGATATTCATCATGCCACCCTAAGAATCAAGAAAACCATTGACTTTAGATCATTTGAGTTGTTTGGTGGGCTATGGTAACTTAAATATTTCCTGAAGACTTTGGGAGTCATAGGATTTGGATTATTCTTGATTCCAATCTCAATATTATTGGTCTTTGGGTTGCAATCTTTGGCACAAAGATAAACTTCTCTGAAGTCGACCAATCTAGGAACACATGTAGTGTTCATTGGCCTTGTGGTCCAAAATTTGTTTTTCTATCTTTCTTTACAGGATAAATTCAAATACTAATTATATGTAGTGAACTAGTGAAATCTCTTATCTAACCGGGTGAGTGAATTACAATATCCCCACAAAATGCTTCCTCATTTATTTTGGTCACTATTTGTTTAACGTACTAAGAGATTTATGAGAGATCAATGAAGCTTTAATGGAGCTTAGATATTAAATTATTGTTCTTTTGTACAATAAATAAGTTCTTGAAGGGAAATTCATATAATACCATATCAAACACTTCCTTTATGTTGAGCATCATACTTCCTTAAATGGGCCCTTAATTAACCTCGATATGAGAAAATGGTGGTTTTACTTAAAGAGTTGAAGTAAACTCAATGAGGTGGCCTCTTGTCATGTCACGTACGAAGAAATGGCATGCATGAGAATTGATGTATATTGATGAGTGTGTGTGCAAAAGGATACAATGTGTTGAGGATGAGGATGTGAAGAGGTGTGATTGTGTAGGGAACATATGAATGAAATGCCTCTGCACATTAAAATTTGGCTAAATATAGGATGTGGAGAAGATGTGTCTAGAGGAAAATTGGTGCAGAGAGATATCTTGCATGAGTTTCCTCTGCACATACCCATAATAAAAGAAACTAAGTATGGAGCTTGGATATAATGCATATAATTTGGATTAATAGGTAGCATGGGTTTTCAAGAACCTAGATAAGTTGGCAGCAGTAAACAGTGACTTCTTGGTTCTGTGGGGAACTATAAGAGTTGGGTTAATTCAAGAGGAGTTTGAGATCACAACCCTATTTAACTATAATTTATACCTTCCGAGGTTAAGTCATTGGACCCTTTAAATTTCAAATCATCTTTGTTTGAGGTTGAAGGATTTGTGGAGATGGCAAGTTCTAAATGGTAGGATCTTACCTCAAAGCTAGGGATGTTGGTAAGTAGAAAATATGTGAATTGATTGTCTCAGGTCAAAAAGTGAGTCGTGGAATAGGAAGCCTTTAGGAGGAAGAACAAATATATCTCTTTGATGCAGGAGCATTCAGGCCTTAGTCAGCAATGTGATGGCATGATCACATGTTGTGACTAACAAGGGGTTGGAAGATAAGAGATTAGTTAATTTTATTTATTTAAATGTGTGAGAGTGTTTATTTATTGTAAAATATGAGAAAAAGGGTATAGTGGTTGATTGATCCTCCCTGTGTTGAGATTAGGCCAAATAGTTAGATTTATTTTGTTTGAATAGGATACGAGGGATTTGAAAGCTTGATTTAGCATTTGTTTAGAAAAGAGTAGAGTTAAAGAGACTTTTTAGGAGAGAGTGAGAGATTTCTGGATCTGAACCAGAATTGATTCATGAATCCACTTTTGTATAAAATGTGATTATTTTGTATAATTCAAGAGTTAGCGAGAGAGAAGATAGAAGAGCAGGGATGTGATTCTAAGCCTATGGGCAGATTGTAATTAGAGGCCATTTACATGAGAAGATCAGGCCAAAGGTAGAGAAATTGTATAATTAGGTGTTTTATATATATGCAATGATTGGTTCTAAACTATATAAGTGTGAAATTCGTCTATTGAATGTTAAATTTATGTAGGGATCGAAGTGTTCTGTATAATATGTGTGTGTAGGTAGAGTCTAGGCGAAACACAGAGGAGAAGAATAGAGAGGAATGAGATGGATCGTTGAATCCATTTGAAGAACAAAGTAATGTTTTGGAGGGACATTAATTAAAGAACCTACAGAGTTAAGCTCAGGAGGGAGTCGCATAGCATAATGGCAGAAGGACGAGGAAACCCAGAATAAACCAAAACACAGAGAAATCGTTGAAGAGTGGCATAAAAACCAAATGAAGAGAAGTGAAGCGCTAATGCTCATCAACCGTTGGATATTTACGATCAACGGTCAGGATTAGATCACAAGAGTGGAGTGGAGTTTAATATTGCATCGGAGGAAAATAGTGTGAACAAAAAACCCCGGCCTCAAGCCTAAGTTATTGTGATAAGGCAATGAAGCGTGGACCGTTGGATCACATAGTTGATCAACGGCGAAGATCAAAGTGCTGATTGCACTTCAGAAAGACGTTAAGTAGTGAAGGCGGTTTTCAACAGTGGTAAGTGGATTATCAGGTGGCCTCAAAAGCTGTAAGCGGTTTCTAGAAACTAGACCCGATGAGGTTATGAGTCGTGGTTTAATTGAATTGAAATCTAGGAGTGATTGGACCATCCGTCAAATGGACGATCGGATGGATATCGAGAGCGAACATGTGCGAAGGTTAATTCCAAATCCAGACCCGATGGGTTTTATATAGTAGATTTAATTCCATTTGAGTTTTGGCCTGAAGCTTTCGAAACGGGTTTCCGTGTGTTTCTGTGTAATACAGAGTTCGGAGGAATAGCACTGTAGAAAGGCTGGAAGGTGCGGACCCACCAATAATTATAATTGCAGGTGTAATTATTTTGAAGTCTAGCTTATGTGTGTTGAGCGGGTTTTCCCGTGTATTCCGAAAAAGTTGTATAGCTGGGTTTTTAAGGCAACAGTGCATTAACAACGCTTCTGATAGATGATTGTGGGCATAACCATAAGTCCACGATCGATAGTTGGTATATGAAGGGGGAATTTCCTTGTGATCTGCTTCCCTGCATCATTTGTGGTATCAGAGCTAGCTCAACACTCTGTAAGGATTGGTTTGGAAATTGAATTTTAAATCTCAACATATGTAAAATTGCACTAAAGTGAATTTGATACAGATGGGGATCAGACTACAAGGGACACTGAGATCAGAATGGGCAAGCAGTGAACTTCTGATGAAGGCCTGGTAAGAATGTTTATTTTGATAATTTTGTAGAGATTTGTTTTGAATGTTTGAAGAGCAACAAAGGATTGAAATTTCAAAGGAGAAGATGTTTTCCTTTCAGGAAAATGAAATTTTTGTGTAAGTTGATTGTATGATTGATTTTATTTAAAACGTAAATTGAAATGAAAGGTTTAAAAGTTAAAGTTGAATTGAAGAGTGGTTTGCTATGGCATTGAAGTCATTTAAATGATTTGAAGAATTTTGTGAAAACTAAGAATGATTGAGGATTGCTTAAAATATGGTTGAAGGAAATGATATTGATGATTGAAATACCATAGATTGGGTTTAATAGGACTGAAAGAAGAACCACTACAAGGAATGAATTTTGGAATTTGTAGAAGCAAGATAGGATTTGCTTACAAATAGGTTATCAGAAGGAATTGATAGTGTCTGTCATGAATTGGTAAATATAATTGAAATTCAGATCTAATCTTAATTGATCTTGAAAACTGAAGAGTCCATTATGAAAAGTAAAATGGGAAATAGTTGTTGGCTATGTGGAGTCTTTTGAATGGGAAGTCTAAATGCAATAGTGAACAGATGAATTATTTGGCAAAGATTTAACTGATGGAATGGGAATTAGTTTTAAGACATCTTTGAAGGAAATATTGCAGGTTTGAAAGGTACTTTGATGTATCTTGAGATAAGATTGTGCAGGTTAGTGGAATTGTTGAAAGAAGAATGAATTGTACCAGCATCATAGCATATGAGCTATGTTAAAGAAGATAGAGCAAGAAGAACTCTCAGATGAGTAAAGGTGACAGTACCCGACAGTAAATGAAATTACTGAATGAGTAAGGAAGTGAGCATTTGAAGATGGTGAGCCTAAAGCAATGAGTGTTCAAGAGAAGATGAGAACAACTTCCAACTGTAGTTGGGTAGAAGTTGTTGAGGTAGCTCCACAATTGTTATTGTGGATAGGAGATAACAATTCCAACAAGAGGAGCGCTGGGTAGAATTGTTAGTCAGTGAAAGGTTCGAGGAAAGAACCAATATAAATGCCAAAAGGCTAAACTCAGGAAAGTTTGGTGAGGCATGAAGGAGACTTGTTATAGGTGAAATGAAAAAGGCTAGTTGCAGCTCACTAGTGAAGGAAGGTTCACCAGAGGAAGAAATGGAATTGACTGTTGATAGTCATGGCAAGGGTACAAAGGAAAGTCAGAAGCAGAGGAAAAAGAGTGCTGAAGTAGTTGGACTCAAAGGAATGAGTAAAAAGGAAAGGAACACAGAGTTGGCTGAGATGAAGGTAGAACTCAGTCATTTGAAGAAGTTGGTATTGAAAGGAATTAGAGAAAAATGGAAACAATGATTTTATGTGGGAAGAAGAGTTAAATGGCCTGCCCGAGAGTTGTTTGCTAAGAAATTAATACTTCGAACAGTTGAGAATGAGAGGAATGTGTTGGTAGCATCCTCACACACAAGAGGATCTCATATTTTTGGGATTAATTATTTCTGTGAATGTAAAATTGCAGGTATGCAACCTAATGAATTTTAACCTGTGTATGAAAAGGTGAAAGGGGCAAAGGCAAGACAAACACAAAAGGAGATGCATAAAGACTTTCAAGACTTCAATTCGTGGAAGAAATTAAAAGGTATGGCTGAATGGTTGTGTCTTCTCTTAGTGAAAACTTATTGGATCATATTTGAAGGAATTTTAGCATGGATAGAAGACCAATGGGAAATGGAAAAAGGAAAGGAAACAGATGCATTGCAGATTTGTGAAGTGAAGAAAAGGAAAGTTGACACAGAGAACTTAGCTAAAGAAGTTAAGCTGAGGAAATCTTTGAAAGATCAAAGTCTTATCATAGAAGAGGAGGAGACATTGTTATCTTATTTGGATAAATTGAGTGTTGGAAGAAATTGCGTAGAACAAGAAGGTATTCTACAAAATTATGATGAAGTTTCCAAGCATAGTCAAGAAGTTGCAGTCCCAAAAGTTTTCTTTGATGAGGAAGAAATCAGAGATGTTGAGGAAGGATTTCTCAATAACTTAGTGAACTATTAGAATAGTTCAGAGAAGCATGAGGAGCTAATCACTGAGGCTTCAAATGAAGAGAATTGTATTTTTGAAACTGACATGTTGTGTACGTTTTCAGGTTTGACAGGTGATGAACAACAATTGGAGAATGTGCTTATGCATGTTGATGAAGAAGTGAGATTATTGGAAGAGATGGTTGAAACAGAAAGATATTTTGAGCATGTATTTAATAATTTTGAGAATGATGGTATTGACAGGGAAATTGTCATGATTAAAGAAGCTAAAGATAAGAAAATGAAAGTTTGTGATGATAACCAGAATGAAATATCTTCAATAGAGAATCAAAATGAAAGTACTATGGAAATTGTGAAGGAATATATGATAATGTTGATAGATGCAGAAGTTTAGGAATTTTGTGATTTGAAAGTGGATTATTTTTATAAATTTGTAAACCATGAAGAAGCTTTAGAAAACCAAAATTCTATTTCTATTGTAGGAAAAGATAAAACAACATCATTTTGTTGCAATGGTATAAGTATAGAGGATGAAAGGATACTTCACAATGATATGCTCCAAGAAATCCTAGCTATTGAATTGTTGAATGATAGTCTTGTGTTAGAACAAGGAACACTGTGTAATGTAGAGGAAAGTATTGGAATGAGAATTGATGACAGTTTCATAACTTATGCAGAACAAAAGTATAAATATTTGATGGCAGAATTACCTATGAAGATTGAAACCCATAGTTATTTTGAATCTGACAATTGTGATGGAAATTATGTTTTATACAGGAAGGAGGAGTCATATGAAAATGACATGCTTATTGAATATGAAGGAATTTGTATTTTTTTGGAAAGATTATTAGATGAACCTGATAACATAGAGGAAAGGATTATCTTTAATGATAATGGAATGGAAGCTGTAGAATACAAACAACAGTTTGTAAATGACAGAGGCAAAGAAGATTTAGACATAAATTTTATAATCTATATGGTCAAGGAGAATGTACAATAGATATATGTCAGAGGAGTTCAGTTAAGAACAAATGGTAAGGAGGAAATTGAGAAATTGTGGAAGATGAAATCATTGAAGAAGAGGGACAGCAAGGAAGAGAAATTAACAAAAGGAATTTGTATCAGCAAGGAAAGAGGATGGCAGCAAAATAAGATTTGGAATCCTAGAGGAACAGAAGTGACAATGGAAGAAGAATTGAGTCAACAACATGATGAAAGTGATGACCAGTTACAAAGTAAAGTTTGGGATACTGGATGATCAACAGAAGAAACACATGACCAGGAGGTCATGAAAGCTTTCAACTTTGGGAGTCTGATGTAGGAGCATTCAGGCCTTAGTTAGCAATGTGATGGCATGATCACATGTTGTGACTAACAAGGGGTTAGAAGATAAGAGATTAGTTAATTTTATTTATTTAAATGTGTGAGAGTGTTTATTTATTGTAAAATATGAGAAAAAGGGTATAGTGGCTTATTGATCCTCCCTGTGTAGAGATTAGGCCAAATAGTTAGATTTATTTGGTTTAAATAGGATACGAGGGATTTGAAAGCTTGATTTAGCATTTGTTTAGAAAAGAGTGGAGTTGAAGATACTTTTTAGGAGAGAGTGAGATATTTCTGGATCTAATCTAGAATTGATTCATGAATCCACTTTTCTATAAACTTTGATATTTTTGTATAATTCAAGAGTTAGCGAGAGAGAAGCTAGAAGAGCAGGGGTGTGATTCTAAGCCTATGGGCAGATTGTAATCAGAGGCCATTTACATGAGAAGATCAGGCCAGAGATAGAGAAATTGTATAATTAGGCATTTTATATATATACAATGATTGGTTCTAAACTATATAAGTGTGAAATTCATGTATTGAATGTTAAAGTTATGTAGGGATTAGATCATTCTGTATAATATGCGTGTGCAGGCAGAGTCTAGACGAAACACAAAGGAGAAGAATAGAGAGGAATGAGATGGATCATTGAATCCATTTGAAGAAATAAGTAATGTTTTGGAGGGCATTAATTAAAGAACCTGCAGAGTTAAGCTTAGGAGGGAGTCGCATCGCATAATGGCAGAAGGACGAGGAAACCCAAAATAAACCAAAACAAAGAGAAATCATTGAAGAGTGGCGTAAAAACCAAGTGAAGAGAAGTGAAGTGCTAATGCTCATCAACCGTTGGATCTTTACGATCAACGATCATGATTAGATCGCAAGAGCGAAGCGGAGTTTAATATCGCATTGGAGGAAAACAGTGGGAACAAAGAACCCTGACCTCAAGCCTGAGCAATTGCGATAAGGTGATGAAGCATGGATCATTGGATCACATAGTTGATCAACGACGAAGATCAAATCACTGATTGCACTTCAGAAAGACGTTAAGTAGCAAAGGTGGTTTTCAATGGTGGTAAGTGGATTATCGGGTGGCCTCAAAAGTCGTAAGCAGTTTCTAGAAACCAGACCCAATGAGGTTATGAGTTGTGGTTTAATTGAATTGAAATCCGGGAGTGATCGGATCGTCTGTCAAATGGACGATCAGACGGATATCGGGCGCGAACATGCACGAAGGTTAATTCCAAATCTGGACCCGATGGATTTTATACAACGGATTTAATTCCATTTGAGTTCTGGCCTTAAGCTTTCGAAACAGGTTTTTGTGTGTTTCTGTGTAATGTGGAGTTCGGAGGAATACCGTGGTAGAAAGGCTGGAAGGTGCGGACCCGGTGATAATTATGATTGCGGGTGTAATTATTTTGAAGTCCAGATTATGTGTGTTGATCGGGTTTTCTTGTGTATTCCGAAAAAGTTGTATGACCAGGTTTTTAAGGCAACAGTGCATTAACAACACTTCTGATATATGATTGTGGGCATAACCATAAGTCCACGATCGATAGTTGGTATATGAAGGGGGAATTGCCTTGTGATTGGCTTCCCTGCATCACTCTTTAAAAGAGGTGGAAAGGGATACCAAATCCCTCTATAATGAAAAGTATAGGGTTAGGTTTCATGAGGATGAGCTATCATAATTAACTGAACTTGAAACTAAGGACTTAAATCTTCTTTAAGAAAGTGAAGATGACTATAATGATCTAGATTACATTTTAGTGTGGGATCAAGGTTGGAAATTTGTGAGGGTTGGGTTGGGTGAGGGTTGGGGGAGGGAATGGAAGGATATCATTTTATAGATCTAGTGAGCTCATGTTAGAATAACGGAGGATCTAGATAGTTTGGTGTAGATGAGGAACAAAGTAAGGTGTGAATACATAGTGATGTTGGGATATCTTAATTTAATAGAGGGGATGAAAGAACCCTCACTCGAGTGGTGGAAAAATATTTGGAAGATCAAGGTGCCAAAGAGGTAAAAGTTTTTTATGTGCTTTGCATTAAGAAATAGAGTCCTAATGCTATGCAACTAGATCACAAAATAAAAGATAGATAAACGACTTAAAAATTAGCCTCTTCAAGGGGGAAACCTCCTTTACATCACATAAATGAACAACTATTGGATGCTTTAAATGATAAGACCTCCTTGGTATATATATATGATTCTAAAGGGTCACAATATAATCATATCCTACATAACAATAATAATGTAAGGCCACAACAATAACAATAGTGGGATTCTATGGGGAACAATAATAACAATATGGGGGCTAAATGGGCACAATAATAACAATAAGGGGAATACACTAACAATAATAATAAGGGGTCTACACTAGTATTATAGGGAACTAACATGCCACTAGTATTGTCCTCAACGCTTGAGTAGTTATGGATTCTTCTGTATAAAATTCTTAGCCTCCTATGTGGAATCTTCGGTGGGTAAGTTCTTCCACTTAATGAGATATTATGAAAATGATTGATTTTATAGCTATCTAGTTCTTGTTTCCATGACTTCTTAAGTCTCTAGTATGACTTTTCCTTCCTTCTCAAGTTCTGGAAATATTGTTTGAACTGGGAGCTTATCACTGATAACCCGCTTTAAGCATGAAACATGGAAAAATGGGTGTGCTCGGGAAGATGCAGGAAACTCCAATTTGTTTGGGGACATTGGTTTGTATGGGTTGTAGTCGTAAAAATACCCAATATGCTACATCAAAACTTCTTTCACTGCAATGTTGATATGGTTGTGGTTTCATTTGTTTTTGTGTCAAAGTTAGGTTATCCTTTAAGAGTTGGATAAATTGTTGTTGATGCTAGATGTGATCTTCCATTGCTTGAACCTTACAATTTTCACATAAAGATGATGTGATGGATCGTGGATGATATCCATAAAGTGCCATAAATGGGGTCATTTTTGCTATAGTATGGAAGGAAGTGCTATACCACCATTCAGCCAGAGATAACCACTTGACCCATTATGTTTGTTTATTAGATACATAGAAAAGAAGATATCCTTCCAAAATTTTGTTGACTATCTTAGTTTTCCCATTAGATTGAGGATGATAAGATGAGCTATGAGCTAATTGAGTACCCATACAAGAAAATAATTTTGTCCCAAAATCTCCAGTGAAAATGGGATCTCTGTCACTTACAATAATATTTGGGTTTCCATGTAGCTTTTGAATTGTTTCCATAAATGCAGTAGCAACAATACTGGCTTTAAGAGGATGAGATAATGCACAAAAGTGTGCATACTTGGTAAGTCTATCAATTACCACCATGATGACACCCTTTCCTTTAGACTTGGGTAAACCCATGATAAAATCCATTTAGATGTCCTCCCAACATTGACTTGGAATTGCTAAAGGTTGTAACAGACCTGGGGTCTTAATTGTCTCAACTTTATTTTGTAGGAAAACCAAACATTTTGCAACAAACTTATGAATATTAGATTTAAGGTCATCCAAAAAAAATCCTTCTTGACCCTATGGTAAGTTTTTAAAAATCTTCAGTTCCCTCCTAAAGGAAAGGTGTGCAATTCCAAAAGAATATTTTGTTTGAGTTGGCAATTATCACATAGATATAAGCGATCTTTGTACCATAATGAGTCATTTTTCCAGATAAATGTATCAGTTGTATTAGCATCTTGCTACAAATTTTGAATGAGTGTCCACGACTATTCATCATTCTTCCATTCATCCCTTGCTTTAGTTATCCAATTAGGTTGGATAATAGACATGACATAGAGAAATTCTTCCACATTCTCATCCCTTCTTGAGAGTGCATCTGCAACAAAATTTTTCTTCCCTTTTGTGTAGACGATTTTAAATTCATAACCGAACATCTTAGTGACCCATTTGCACTTCACTTTTGAAGATAATATTTGTTCCAAAAAGTATTTAAGGCTATCATGATATTTTTTTAACTTGAAGTGTCTTCCCATTAGATAAGGGCACCATTGCTTCAGGGCATGTAATATTGCCAATATTTCCTTATCATAAATAGGTTTATTTAAACACTTTCCATTGATTGGACAAATTCCAAAAGAAATGGGCATTCCTTCTTTCATTAAAACAACACCAAATCCATTCCCTGAGGCATCAAATTCCACCATAAAGATTTTAGTGAAGTGTGGTGTAGTGTAATGTTCTTAGAGGTGTTGCTATTTTCCCATAATTATTAACAAACTTATGCTAATGCCCTGTAAACCTGAGAAATACTTGAAGATGCTTTAGGGTTGTGGGGATTTTCCATTCCTTGATGGCTTTAATTTTGTTAGGATATACCTTAAAACTCTCATGAGATATAATATGACCCAAATATTCCACCTCCTATACCCTAAAGAAGTATTTGGAGGTTTTTGCATAGAATTGCCTCGCATCCAATAGTTGAGCACGTTGTCAACATGTTAAACATGATCCTTGCAAGACTTGTTGTTGATTAGTATATCATCAAAATATACTAAGACAAATTTTCTAAGGAAGGGTTTGAAAATGGAATTCATCAAACCTTGAAATGTGGAAGGTGCATTAGTAAGGCCAAAAGGCATGAAAAAAAATTCATAATGACCTTCATGAGTTCTGAATTTTATTTTCGGAATATCTTAAGTCTTCATTGTAATTTGATGATATCTTGAATGAAGATCTAGTGTGGTGAAGTAAATTTCTCCACATAATTCATCCAAAAATTCATCAATGACAAGAGTGGGAAATTTGTATTTAATAGTGAGCTTGTTGAGCTCCATATAATCTAGATATATATGCCATGATCCATCCTTCTTGTGTACTAGTACTACTAGAGCAGAGAAAGAGATTTGGCTAGGATGAATTATACATGCCTCTAACATTTTTGTAACCATACGTTCAATTTCAATGTCTTGGGCATAGGGATATACGTAAGGTCTGATGTTTGGAGAAACGATTGTTGGAATAAAGTGAATAGCATGCTCATGATCACGAATAGGTGGGATGCCTTTGGGAGTCTCATATACCTTGGAATGATTGTCCAAGATTCTTCGGAGATATGGAGAAATAGATGATTTTGATGTTTGAACATCTAGTGAGCATAATTGTGAAATTATACCTCGTTGTTATTTCTTCAAAAGCCTAGTCATGCCATTAGAGATGATTATATTCCCGAGTTTCCCTATGATGCCCCTTGATTAAACTTCCTTTCCTTCCCATAAAAATTTCAAGAAAAGTTCTTGAAAATTAAAAGCTATCATCCCCAAAGATTGTAACCATTGGACTCCTAATACAACATCAACGCCACCCATTGGAATGGAAAGAATTGGACTATTAAATAGATATTCCCCCATGGTTAGATTAATATTTTGGTACTTCCTTTAGAAATTTATAGTTCCTTTATTGGCAACCATCACTTGATACTCTGGTGCCGGATATAGAAATAAATTCACTTCCTTGGATATCTTACAATGAATACAATTATGGGTACTACCATAATCAATCAACACTATTACCTTTTTTATTGATATATCCTTCTATATTGAGAGATTCAGGAGTGGTAATTCCTACCAATGCATTATAATATATGGTCAGATTCATTTCTTCTTTCTCTAGGGTTGGTTCCTAGTGTATATCGTATTCCTTTGATGTTTTTTGTTCCTTTTCACCATCCTCTTCACAATCTATGTAAAATAATTTCTTCTCGGCACACATATGACCCTTAGTGTATTTGTTATCACAACTGTAACAAATCCCTTTTGGCCCTTTTTCCTCTAGTTGTTGTGGTGTCAACCTTGTTGGTTGTGGGAGACTAGGAGCAACAATGCTTCCATATTTATAGTTGTGAGTGGTAGACCTCCTTGTTGCCATCATTAGGGGAATTTTTAGGTATAAAATGGGCCTCCTAAGAAAATTGTGCAACCAAAATAAACTTTATAAGAACCAACAATATTCAAGATGATGATTTCAACCATGGGGGATGACTCACCATTTTTGGAGTAGAAAGGTAAAAATATTAATAATAATAAAACTACTTTTTCAACTTGTATTTTCAACTTATCTCCTTAAAGTTTTACTCAAATTTCGAGCAAGAGTACTTGTTGGATTCAAAATTTAATTCCTCATCCAAGGAGTACCCATCTTGCATACTTTTGATGGACCCCGCAACACAAAAAATGAGAAATACATGAAAAAACATGATTGCAATCACGTTTTTCATGTATTTCTCATTTTTTGTGTAGCAGGGCCCATAAAAAGTATGGAACATGGGTACTCCTTGGATGAGGAATCAAATTCTGCATCCAACAAGTGTTTCTACTCAAAATTTGAGCAAACCAATAGTGAGATAAGTTGAAAATACGAGTTGAAAAAATAGTTTTTTCTTTTTTCCCTCTAAAATTTGATGATGTAATCTAATATTATTTTATTATTTCCATTATTATTTTATAATTTCCTTAGGAGGGCCATTTTAGACCTCAAACTTCCCCTAATGAATTTTTCTTTCAACTTTTCTTGCCACCTTGAATGTCTTCTCCAATGAATTAGGTTCCCAAAGGTGAACCTCATGTTTGATGTTATCCTTTAAATTCCCTATGAAGAAATCAATCATATGATCGTCTGTAATATCATTTACCATAATATTCAACCTTTGGAAGTCATCAATGTGCCTCGCCATTGAACCATTTTATTTGAGATTTATGAATTGGCTAAAGAAGGTGTTGTTCTTTGTATCCTCATAATGTGCTACCAATTCTTCCATATAAATTGTCCAAGTGACAATTGATTTATGAGAAAAAAGAAATCGATACTACACAATTTAATTTTGTTCTAAATATAAAGATGAGATGCATACCTTTTGTGTGTGCGACACATCATGTAGATCAAGTAATTTCTCCATCTGCAGTATCCATGTTACCAAATCCTTACCATCAAACTTCTGTATATCAATGTTTGGAATATCATTGGTATTCATCCCAAAGTTTGAGTCTCTAAAATCATGCTTCACATTTTGTGTGTTCTCTTCATTTATTTCATGAAATACCTTTTCACCCCTAGGAAGCCTTTCTTCTAGCAACTTTACCAAACCTTACTTAAAACCTTCCATGTCTGTTTTTAAATTGTTCATGTCACTTTTTATACCATCCATGTCACATATTTTTTCTTTTAAACTTCCCATGTCCCCTTTTAGTTCTTCTTTGGTTACCCTTTGCGAGAGTGAAATTTGTTGCACTTGGTCCTGTAATTTTGATATATCATTTTGCAATTCTTCCTCTTCATGTGTCATGTAGAGATTTTGGAGAGCTTAATGGGTGTAGAATTATTTTGTTTGGGAGGAATTTTAGAACCAAATACTTATATATATGCTTCAATATGCCTTTTAAATCACTTCAAACTGATTTTCAAACAAAATTTATGCATTTTAAAAAAAATACACACTTTTTTCTTGCTTTTAGGAGCTCAATAGTAAAATTGTTGTATATTTGTAATTTTGGCTCTCCAAGATCTAAAATTTCATCATGTGGTATCCCTCTGATTCTTATTTCAAACTATAACCACCCCTTCCAACATTTATCCGCTTTTACAAGCTCTCCACGGTAAATGTGAGCTGAGTGCTATGATGACATGACTCGATCTCCAAGTTATAGTTGTGGAAGTGCGGCCTATCATCGAAAACTTACTGACACTTACTAGGAGAATTAGATCACCTAGAAGTTAGTCCACAACCTTTGGTGTTAGATCCTAAGCTAGAACTGCTTTTCCACAAGCCTAACACCCCAACCACACCAACCACACTCATAAGCCTTATCCCATGTGGTTATGACCTAAATTCTCCAGTTCTGTGCTGACGGTTCTGAGATCTAAACCACTTTTCTAGGTTAACCTCCAAACCACTTCCCAAAACTGCTTGTAACTTTCCATAATCATGAATAAGGTGATAAGAATTCCAAACATTCAAACTTGAAGCAAGAACTTGATCTAGACTTCTTAGTACCCATTAGACATTTTTTCAAACATATGGTAAACATGTAAGTTACAGGTCATGAATGCATATTTGATCTTAAATATCTTAACTTCATTTGGGAATCACCAACAAGGTCTAATACCCTCTTAAGTAGTTGTAACAACACTTGCTAGCCCATACATTCATCAACCATTCGAAATACTTATCAAATCATGAACAAGATCCATAGCTACAACACATAATATAACCATGATTATAACCAACATATAACCAGAATATTAAACATGACAAATCAACCATTAGATCAACACAATAAAAAGTACAAGTCCTCATAGATCGCAATAGGAAAATTACTCTTATTATCATATGCAAAAGTAAACCAAATTAGGGACTCCGTGTTGAAATATGTAACTAGGTTTGGTCTTCATAATGACATATGTAATCATGATTTTATATATTTAATGAGAAGAGAAAAAAAAATTGTTATTGTTATTCTTGAGGCATGGGTTTCATGCTCAAGGGAAATTTACTTTTAGGTCAAGCTCCCTAAGCCAAGTGGATCTCTAAAAAGTACCAGTGGCATGGTTAGAAGTCTCAAAACTCAAAGTCACTGAAACTCTATAAACGTAGCATCAGATCGAAGTGCTCGTCATCCTGATTCCAACAGTGTGAACGTCACTCAAATCTGAGTTCATATGAAGAAGTTAGAGCAAGTTTGACTTGGATAGGTGGCAGGAGGAAGTGACATGGACAAGCTCTTAGTGAATGGGGAAGCGCCAAGTGGTAGGCTACCATTGGTCCCACATATCGTTGATCACAAAAGGAAGAGGTTTGCGGGTTGAGGAATCACCCCCCAGCACTACCGGATTGTGATTGTGATATTGCAATCACATATCAAAGGCAAATCAACAGTTTCAAATCGGCCCCATGCAAGAAAAGTTGCAATGTGAAAATCGTATATTGCAATTGTAGAGGGAATGACATTATAGAATCAGCCCCGTTAGAGTTAGGTTGTGATGCAATATATCGCAATCATAGTTCGCAAAACTGGAGAAATCGTATGGAGTACCAACCCTAGTTCTTGCCAATTGCAATTTGTGATGAGGCTTCGGATTTGATATATTATGAATTGTGTTTAATAATACCAGCATGTCTGTTTTCATCGCAGGGCACCTGTTGTAAAGTCTTAGGCCTGTACACCGATGGGAAACTGCTGATTGTGATTTGCGATGAGGCTAACTGTGTCAATGGATTATTTTGTCATTTGAGTTTAATGTGAAAATAGTCTATGGACTATTTTTATATGTTTGACAGGGTTGTTACCGCGTACTATTCAAGGGCCTGAGAATCTCGGCCTGAAACAAACCTGCCATCTAATACTTTGCATTTGTTCGGAAACTCCCGGGAATTGAGGGGTTAGCCAGAAAGTATATATATTGGATGGTCTGCACAGGAAAGAGGAGGAGACTGGCTGATAGTTCAGAAAATTGTATGCAACAGTAACCCGACTTCGAAGCAGGGGAAAAAACCTTGCCTTGAGCAACAGGGAGGTTCTGAGAGGGTGCAAAAAGCCCGATTATGCAAATTGGGTGTTCGAATAGGCGTTTTTGCATGATTTTTTTCCATGACTTCAGTGGTACTGTCTGTTTCTGAAACTGGGCTCTCCATTCTTCATCCATCTTCGAGCTTGGAGGTATAAGGATTGCAATTGAATGTTGCTTGTACTTTTATCTATTTTTATGCCACTTAATGAAAGAAGGCCTCCCCACTGTCGAGCAGGGCCCAGAGACGTATTCCAAATTAGACGAACTCCGTAATCAAATATTTTTGTCATGGTTTCTTTCTTATCATCTTATTTTCGCATTTTTTTATGTGCTTTTAAGTTCCTTAGTTTATAAGCTCTGTTTCATGTAGTTTTGATGCATTTATAAGTAAAAGATATTGGATCAATTTTGGTATCAGAGTAGGTATTTGTTGATGTGAATTGCATAAGTATATGCTAACCCAGAACAAGCTGCAAAAAGGTGAAGGAACGCTTAATTCCTTTGATCCTGAAGCAAGACGTGCACAACGAAGAAGAAAAATGGAAAATGAAAAACTTCGTTGGGAAGAGGAACATAATTTCCATAAGGTATTCTACAATAGGGCAGAGAAAGTGGACAAGCTGTTTTCATAGTATGAGAAGGCACTTAGACATGAGAAGCAAGATGTTGATGACAATAAATCAGCAAATCATGAAGGTGGTGGAGAAGAGCCTCCTCCCTCTCCTTCTTCAAGTGATAGCTCTCATCACTCTAATCGTGATTCCAAACATACATCTAAGAAACCATTCTTCAAGCTAGATGTAAAGTTTGACCTACCCATGTACAATGGAGAGTGTAGTGCAGAAAAACTTAATAATTGGATAAGACAGATAAAGGTCTACTGTTGGATTCAACAGATCAAAGAAGATGAGGCAAAGGTCCAGTTAGCATCTCTTTGGCTGAGTGGCACTGCTCTCATTTGGTGGGAGAGACAGTTGCACAAGGGTAGCAAAATGTCAGGTAACCTTCTTTCCTCTTGGTCCAATTTTATTTTTGCATTGAAAGACCAATTTTACCCTTTGGGTTATAAAAAAGAGGCACTAATGGAATGTCAATATCTATTCAAGGTAAAGGCCAAAATGTGCAAAGATTCACTGAAGAATTTTAGAAACAAGCATTGAATTTTGGCATCTCATTCGATTTGCCCGAGATTGTAACTAAGTATGTTGGTGCCCTACATAGTTACATAAGACACTCACTGTTATTGTTCGAGCCTACTACGATTGATGCAGTCAGTGTAAATTTGATTCATATTGAAAGTCGAGGCAAGAATTATAGAGATGAACAAGCCAAGAAAACATCGTTCAACCCTCAACATGGAAAATTCCATAATAAAGGCAAGGGGAAGGCTAAGAAGACCGTTGCAGCCAAGAAAGAGGATGGAGAAACACAATCTTGCACGCATTGCAAGAGAGAAGGTCATGACGAGGACCACTATTGGAAGCTACATCTGGAGCTAAGACAAAAGAGATTTAGTAGAAAGGGCAAGCATAAAACAGTGGCAACAACACAGCAGGACCTTGGATCAGATTCTGGTGATGAGACATTGATCATAGCCGTGGGCGCAAAAGGTACTCCTTCTGTTAATAATAATTTTGATTCAATGGCAAGTACTAGTTATTTGAATGAGTGTGTAAGTTATGAGAGAAAGAGAATTGAATTATTCCACATTAGAGTTATTATAAAACACACAAAGGTGGAAACTCTATTCGATTCATGTTCCCAAGAAAATTTAATCTCAGAGTCCTTAGTGAAAAAGTTAGGCCTCGAAACTAAGCCTCATCCGAGTCCATACCCGCTTGGTTGGGTAAGAGATAAAGCAAAATTACAAGTAACCAAGCAGTGTAGGGCCAGATTTGTTATTTCTTCCAAATTAGTCGATGAGGTAGAGTTAGATGTTGTGCCTTTGGATATTTGTGGAATTATCTTGGGAAGTCCATATCTATATGACAGAAAGGAAGTTCTCTTTCGACACGAAAATAAATGCCACCTCACGAAGGATGGGGTAGAATATATAGTCAGAACCCATCATACTAAATTCAGTGCTATCCTTGTAAGTGAAGGATAGATTAAACGAATGGTTAATTCCAGCAAAGGGTGCATGCTCATGGTAGTGAGAGCGAAAGAGGCCAAGACAAATGACGCTTTTAAAGGTTTTGATCCTGATCATAAGAAAGAATTGTTTGAAATTATTTTGGACTATGATGGATTGTTTCAAGAACTAAGAGGATTGCCCCCAAAATGGGAAATCCAATATGAGATCCATTTACAATAGGATGCTCCTTTACCGAATATTGGCATGTACAAGATGGCTTCTATCGAGATGGAGGAGGTCGAGAAATAGGTGCAGGAATTGCTAAATCAAGGGGTCGTCAGAGCGAGTTCTTCTCTGTGTGGCTCACCGATCATGTTGGTGCCAAAGAAAGATGACACATGGAGAATGTGCGTAGACTACATGATGCTAAACAAAATTACGGTGAAGAATCGATAACCTCTCCCTTGCATTGATGAATTATTAGATCAATTGAAAAATGTTGTCTACTTCACAAAACTAGATTTGCGTAGTGCATATCACCAGGTTAGAGTTGAAAAAAAAGATGTTTGAAAGACTATATTCAAAACCGAATAGGGGTTGTTAAAATGGATGGTGATGTCATTCAGACTGTGAAATGCTCGGGCCACATTTATGAGGGTAATGACTGATCTGTTTAGGCCTTTTCCTGATAAATTTGTGCTTGTATATCTAGATGATTTTCTTGTGTATAGTAGGACATGGGATGAACATGTATCTCATGTGAAGAAAGTGCTTGATGTTCTAAAAAAAAGAAAAAAGAAAAAATGTATGTAAAGTTGTCAAAGTGTGAGTTTGAGAAGACCTCTCTGGTTGATTTAGGTCACATAGTAATAATGGGAAATTGAAAATAGATCCCTCTAAAGTAGATGTGATTATGAAGTGGCTTAAGCCCACAAATGTTAAAAAGGTCCGAAGATTTTTGGCTGCGGTACAATATTGGAGGAGGTTCATTACGAACTTCTCTTTTATGGCAACCCCCTTACATGCATTGACAAGTGTGAAGCGGGCCTTTCAGTGGTGAGGAAAACAACAGAAATCCTTCGACACGCTGAAAGAGAAGATCGGCACAACACCAGTGCTATCCTTACTAGACCTTCGACAACCTTTTGAGATTGAAATAGATGTCAGTGGATATGCCATGGGCTTTGTATTGATGCGGCAAAGGAAGCCTGTATGTTACCATTTAGATACTTTCTCCCAGATTGTTGTGAATTATCCCACATACTACCGGGAGTTGTACACCTTGGTTCAGAGTGTAAAGAAGTGGAAACACTACCTGATTGACAATGAGACAATCATCCATACGGATCATCATCCCTTGCAGTACCTTCAGTCATAGACCAAGCTTCAACAAGCCCATCATTTCAGATGGATGGGATTCCTCTAGCAGTTTCATCTGGTAATAAAATACAAGAAGGGCGCCAACAACAAAGTAGCAGATGTGCTTTCTCACCCTCCCATTTCAGCATCTGTAGTTTTGCAAAATGCTTCTTTATCGTTAGAAGGTTATGTTGAACAATATGCTAACGATGATGATTTTAAAGAGATTTATGCAAGACTGACTCGTGGATCGCAGGTGGATAGTTAATATTTGCAAGGAAAACTATTGTATCACCTTGGAAAAATGTGCATACCCATTGATGAAAGGGTACATGTAATCTGAGAGGCTCATACCTCTCTTGTGTCTAGTCATTTTGGGGTTGAAAAAAATTTGTGTCATTTACAGAGGTTTTGTTTTTGGCCTCATATGAAAAAAATTGTGACTCGTTTTGTAAAGGGTTGTGTGTTGTGTTCTGTTCCAAATCCCTCTAACAAAAAACTTGGGCTCTACACACCACTCCCTATTCCAAGTCGACCATGGGAAAATGTGTCCATGGATTTTGTAGGTGGTTTGCCTATGTCTATAAAAGGTAGTGACTATTTGTATGTCGTCGTGGATCGTTTTAGTAAAATGCTTAATTTAATTCCTTGTAAAAAGCAAGTCACTGTTCAGCATACTGCTTATCTTTCCTTTCAACATGTTTGGGTCCATTTTGGGTTGCTCGCAACTATTGTGTCAGATCAAGACTCGCACTTTCTTGGAGAGTTTTGGACCAGATTGTGGAAAATGATGGACACTAAGCTGAAAAGAAGTATGCCATTTCATCCATAGATCGATAGGGTAGACAGAGGTTGTCAACCGCACCGTGGTACACTTGTTATGAGGCTATTATGGAAAACATCCCAATTTGTGGGATGAACAACTTCCTTATGTGTAGCATGCATACAATCGAGCAACACATTCATCCAGACGGAGTTCACCATTTGAGACATGTTTTGGTTACCTACCAAGGAATTCCTTAGAAATGGTATTTGGGTAATCTAAGGATGGCAATGGATGAGATGATAGGGACAAAGCACGAAAGTTTATTCAGTGGAGACAAGTGATTAATCAAGCAGTTGGAGAAGAGTTAGCTCGATATAAAGCTAAACATGATAAGCACCGAGTTGACCATCAGTTTCAAGTTGGAGACAAGGTATGGTTCCACGTCAACAAGGATAGAATGAAGGGAGAAGGGAAGAAATTGAGACCCATTCGATATGGTCCCTTCACCATATTGGAAAATATTGGAGACAATGATTTTCGTCTTGACTTTCCCACTTATATGCAAATGTACTTAGTAGTGAATGTTGAAAACCTCAAGCTTTATGAACCTCCATTGGTTATGGATACCAAAGAGGTTTCACAAATTCCTACAATGGATGATTTTGCACCAGAGTATCTAAACAAGTTTCTCGAATATATCATACTCGATAGGAAAACCAGAACTCCATGATGGGGATAGGTGGAGTAATTTCGTGTTTGATTCAAAGGAATGCATTCGAGTAAATCTTGGTGGATGGAGAAAGAAAAAGTGAGGGAGAAATTTCCTCACTTGCCAATTAACTGAAAAGGCTTTTCGCAGTCCAAAAGCTCTTAGTGGGCAAGATTGATCTAGGTGGATCTCTAAAAGGTACCAATGGCATGGTAAGAAGGCTCAAAATTCAAAGTGGTAGAAACTCTATAAGCGTAGCATCAGATCGAAGTACTCATCATCCTAATTCCAACGGTACGAATGGCACTGAAATCCAAGTTCATATGAAGAATTTAGAGAAATTCAAAGGTCAAGTTTGACTTAGACAGGTGGTAGGAGGAAGTGACGTGGAAAAAATATTAGTGAATGGGGAAGCACGAAGTGGTAGGCTAACATTGGTCTCGCATATCACTGATCGCAAAAGGTAGGGGTCCGTGAGTTGAGGAATCATCCCCCAGCACTATCGGGTTACGATTGCGATATCGCAATCGCAGATCGGAGGCAAATCAATGGTTTCAAATTGGCCCCAGGCAAGAAAATTTGTGATGTGATAATCACATATTACAATCGCAGAGGGAACAAAATTACATAATCAACCCTGCTAGAGTCAAGTTGTGATACAATATATTGCAATCGCAGTTCGCAAAAGGGGAGCAGTTGTATGGAGTACCAACCCCAGTTCATGCCGATTGCGGTTTTTGATGAGGCTTTGGACCTGATATATTATGAGCTATGTTTAATAATCCCACCGTGTCCATTGTCATCTCAAGGGGCATACTGTAAAGGCTTACGTTTGTACGCCAATGGGAAAACACCGATTGTGATTTTTGATGAGGCTAATTGCGCCGATGGATTATTCTATTGTTTGAGGTTTAATGTGAAAAAAGTCCGTGGACTATTATTTTATGTTTGACAGGGTTGTTACCATGTACTATTCAAGGGCTTGAGAATCTCGGCCTGAAACAAACATGTCATCTAATACTTGTCATCTATTGGGAACTGCCCGGGAATTTAGGGGTTAGCCACCAAGTATATATATTGGATGGTCTGCACATGAAAGAGGAGGATACTGGCCGATAGTTCAGAACATTATACACAACAGTAACCCGACCTGGAAGCAAGGCACGAAACCTTGCCTTGAGTAGTAGGGAGGTTTCGAGAGGGTGCAGAAAGACCGATTATCGGAATTGGGTGTTCAGATAGGCGTTTTTGCACGATTTTTTGACAGGATTTCGGTGGTATTGTCTATTTTTAAATATGGGCTCTCCATTCTTCATCCATCTTCCAGCTTGGCGATATAAGGATTGTAATTGAATATTTCTTGTACTTTTATCTCTTTTTATGCCACTTAATGAAAGAAGGCCTCCACACTATTAAGCAGGGCTCGGAGACGTAGTCCAAATTGGACGAACTCCATAATCAAATATTTGTGTCATGGTTTCTTGCTTATCGTGTTATTTCCACATTGTTTTATGTGCTTTTAAGTTCCTTGGTTTATAAGATCTGTTTCATGTAATTATGATGCATCCATAAGTAAAAGATCTTGGATCACTCCAAATTAGATATTCTATGGATTTTCATTGTCTACAAGTCAAGAAATTCATTATCATGTATGGAAGACCCATTTAGGCATATTACATATTATAAAGAAAAAATTATTTGAGTCAAAAGACCCTCTATGACCTCATCATGTTGCAAAGATCAAGTCGGTCTACTCAAGTAGAAAATTCAGCCTCAAAGGAGAAATTTCACCCAATGAAAGACCTATATATAAGGTTTAATTAGACCTCACTTTGGACACTCAATTCACTCACATAAGTTCAATCACAAGGGAGAGAAAGGTGCAAAGAAAAAAAGGATGAAGATTGAAGAAAATGAAGAGTTTTCTAGAATTGTTTTGGGCTACTTCTCTCCACACATGCGAAGGGGTTAGGGCACATATTGTAATAGAAGAGGATGAGTTGCAGAAGTCAAGCTAGTGCATATTCAAGGTCACTTTGAAAGTTGAGTACTCTAGGAGAGAGAATCAACTCAAGTGAAGAGGAAAGGAGGCAAAATCTACCATTATTTCTCATGCGTGAAAAGGCTAGGGTTTCTGTAGAAGAAGTTGTTAGGTAGGTTGAAGATGCAAAATAAGTTGTTGGGAAGGGTGAAGTTGCAAAAGAATTTACTAGGAAGAAGTTGCAGAAGAATTTTTTGCGCAAGTTGTAGTTGTAGAAGAATCTGCTGGGAGGTCAAAGTTGCAGAACTACTAGTGATCAAAATTGCAGAAGTTGTTGGAAATCAAGAAAGATTTGACTTGGTATTGGAGGGTCTTGGTCAAGGGTAATATGTCTTGGAATTAATCAATTGAAGGTATATAAGAAGAGAATAATTCTTGTGGGTTTTCCTCTCAGTTGGAGAGGTTTCTGGTGAGCACCAGTATTGCGTCAATAATGCTACAACTCCTGGGCTACCTACTTTACTCTTATCAACCCCGTAGTTCATAACAAACTTGGAAGCGTCGATGTTGTATGCACAAGTACTAGTTCTCACTGTAGGTTGTCACTTGGTTAGCCGGCGCAAGATCACTAGGAGCTCAAGCCAACTTCTATGGATTCCAGAAGAAGCTCTATATGTGATGAAAGGAAAGAAAGATTGCTCTATAGATGCTATTCTAACTACAGAAAGGAGAAAGACGGAAATGTAAAGCAAACCTAGTAAACCCTAATTAACAAACGAATTCTACTTTTGCAGAAAGCACTATGAAAACCATGAAAGGAATGACCTTACCTACTCAAGGAAGTAAACAACATCTAAATATGTTATTTTTGGAAGTAAATAAGCAAAAAACATATTTTTGTATTTTTATGTATTTTTATGTGAATTTGACATGCATGTAATTTATTGTGTGTGAGTGTGGCAGCAAATAGGTGGCGTTGAAGGGTGGTTTTTGGACTTGAGAGGATGTAGGATGGTGTGGATGGGTCCTAGGAGGTCTCAGGTGGCCTTTTGGAGGCTTTTCCCACACTCAGCCTTCAAAAGAAAGCCTATAGGAAAATCTATAGGAGGACACAGGAAATCTATAGGAGGAAAACAGGGAAACTACAGGAGGCCTACAGGAGGAGGCCGAGAGCAGTTTTCACTATTTTGAGGGTGTGAGAGTGGGTGAAAAAGGTGGATGGAGGTTGGAATGAGGTGTTAGGGTGCCTAAGGTCTACCATGAATCACCAGGAGAGAGAAAGATGATTGGGTTTTCTCAAGGAGAGAGGAAGAAGTTCTATGGAAAAATGCAGGAAACTAGGGCATAATTGAGGTGAGATTTGAGAGACCTATAGGGCATGGATCAGATGGACGGTGTGATTGCTGATAAGCTGGACTACTGTTGGAAGAGATATGCTGCATAGAAACTGACAGTCAACCAAGGAAATCAAGCAACAAGTGAAATGAATGCATTTAGGAAAAACAGAGTTTTGCATAAAAATGGTCTAAACTATGATCTATGAAAGGAAATGTTGAGAAATATTGTAGGAAAGGAAAGCATGAAAGAAGACTATTGAAAATAAGGAAGTGAGCATGATGAAGAAGATCTAAAGCAAAGCAAAGCTAGACTACTAAAAAGATGCAAACAGTAGAAGTCCTATGAAGGAGGAAAATCTGTGTTTTTGGGGCAGCAAGAGAGTCTTTGCCTCAAATCATGGTCCCAGAGGCAGGAAGAGAGGCCAAGGCACTGTTGCTAGCCTTTTGAATCTTCTCTTTATCACTGATTAACCTGCTATAGAAAGCACAAATGGAAGAAAACTACTAAATCATCAAAAGCAACCTATTCTTAACCATAAGAGAAATACATCTAATCAACAAACTAATCTACAAACTGAAACAAGGCATACAAATACAAGTAAAGCGGAGCTTGGGTGCTTGGATTGGGCCCTAACCCAAGAGCTTCAGCCCTGTAAGGTAATTCAGTGCTAGCTCAAAAAGGATTCCATGTGTATTTTCAAAACAAGAGCAAGATTACATGAAACTGTCAGAAAAATAATAAGCTCGAAATTTGAGTAGAGTTTACATAAGCAAAAATCCAACCCTAGTGAGGCCCTAGGCCTCTCTACTTATACCAATGAAGCTACCAACATCTTCCTTAAAATTACGGAGGCTTGGCTCCCAAAACTCGAGATAATCATCAGTCATCCTCCACTTGCTCGGCTACCTTCTAGTGTATGATTCGGCTGCTTGTACTTCGAGCTGAATGAAGGGGAATTCGAAATGAAGAGTAATAAATGAGGGGGGTTCCTTGCTATAATTCCTCTCATCTATCCACTTTGAGTTATTGCTGCCATTTTTCCACTGGATCGTTGACTTTGACCTCGAAATCCATCAATAATCTGCATTAAATACATGTTAGATGACATGGCACAATAACTAACTCAACTCACTCTATAAGCATAAATATAATCAGAAAATCATACAATAAGCTAAGAGAATGGTTGATTTGACTAGGTTAGGAGGTAAAATGAGCCCAAATAATTACCCATTTATGAGGCTCATCATCACCCCCCTACTGAAGGTGTTGCTCATCCTCTGAGCAACGTAGTCAATCTCCTCATCTTTTATGGCCTTGGTGGCCTCCCTAGCATCCTAGGCTTCTGATGTGGTGTGCTATTCTTTTCCATAGAATCTTGCCTTCTTTTCTATGTCCTTCCACTGCTCCTCCTCCTCTTCTTCTCTTCTTCCTCTCAGCATGCCTAACAGCAGTGGGGGACTCAGTTTGAGGCCAATCTAGTTGACCTTCAGCCTTTGCATGGAGCACTTGTACATTGGCACTCTTTTCAATGCCTCCTTCAGCCTCATGGGGGAATGATATTCCATGATCTGCAAACTATGTGGTAAAGTGTTCCATCCCTCATGCATGCATGCACACAGTCATCCCCAAGTAGCCTTTGCATATTCTCAAAGTGTGTAATGGCTTGTGCTTTATTGGTGAGATATCTAGGGGAAATATAATTGTCATTGGCAAGCATGTTGTGTGTGCTGATAAGTTCCATAGGATCTGATGGCTTAGCTCTTATCATTAATGGCTCATTCTGCTCCTTTATCATCAATATTTTTATTTTTGTTGCCCTCAATTCTTCATGGTTCATCCATGAGGCCATGGCCATTAATTGCAGGTCCCCTAGCTTGGCATTGGGATCCCACACATTCATGTCTGTGAGGGCCATGTTGTGTAAGTAGAATTCTGCCATCTTTTCTTTATCCTCTGAGGTGCTTTGGTCACACAAATCCATGAACTGCCTGTAGTCTTGGAAAGGAATTGTGCCTCTTTGTGCCAAAGTCTTTATTTGGAATTGTAACCATTGGTCCTTTAGATAGAGGCCATAGGATTTGGCTGGTGTTCTGCATTGCAATGCCTCCATGGATAAGTTGGCCATGCATGCCAGCTGGGTCTCTTTCTCTTGCAACTACCTCATTATCAATTCATTTTCATTTTCAAGGTGGCTTCTTGTAATTGCTTCCCTGTCTCTGAGAGCACTCAACTCTCTGCCCATTTCCCTGAGTTTGTTTTCCATATGGCCAACATCCTCAACTCCTTTGGATTTGGCTATCTGCATCCACCTATGTGTTCTCACTCTTTCTTTCTCTAATTCAAAAAATAGTGGAATTGAAAATTTCTGTGGGATTATCCTTCCTCCCTCAAGTAGATTGTAATAGGAGGCAAGGCTAGTTTGGGGATCAGGTTCTTGTATCTCTTGTGCTTCCTCCTTCACCAATGGCTATCTTTCTATCCTTTTCTCAAGTTTTTGGGTCTCCTGTAGTTTTGACAGTGTCTCCTGTAGAACTGTCTGAGCCTCCTGTAGGATTGTTTTTGGGTCCTGTAGTACTGCCTTTTCCTTCCATGTGGAAGATCTAGGAGTCCCCCTTTCATATGTTATAGGTGTCTTGGAAGGAGATTCTTTCCCTTTGGCAGAGGGTGAATATTCAATGGTAATTGGCACTTTTGAAAAGGGTTGAGGTTTGCTTGTTTTAATTCTTGTGCTCTTCGCAGCCCTGAAATACATGGAGGTCTGTCTTTTCCTCTTTTGCGTTGGATTGATTGGTGTATTGAGGGTAGTGAGGGAAGCTGCTACCTCCCTTTCCAAAGTCTCAGGGGACTCTTCTCCTTGTTCTTCCTTTTCTACCTCTTTTTCTCCTTCTTCTGTCTCTTTTTTTGTCTCTTCCTGCTCTGTTTCTTCAGCTCTCTCCTCATCTATTTCAGTTCCTTCCTCCTTCCTCTCTCATTCTGCTATGTCACCCCTGGCTCCACCTTATCCCCTTTGCTATTATTACTCCTCACTGCCGGTAGGGCTGAGATCATAGGCTAAGGCCTTTATGTCATCCTCAACTGTCATGTTTTGGAAAACTTCCCATGTTATAGGGAGTGTAAAGGTATGGAGGGCTTCCTCTACTGGGATTTGATTAAGCCATGGTGAGATAGCTGCTCTGAATTTCTTGCTTGTACCTTGGTGCTAGATTCAATGAGGGACTGCAGGAGGAAGTAAGGGATAATAAGCTTCTGAGGTGCTGGAGTGTCTGTGCCATACCTTAATTTTTGGAGGATTCTAAAGTGATAACCATAAACAATGTTGTACCTCCCCTCATAGGAAATGTATTTGATTATTTGATAGCTAACCTCATCCCAGGGATATGGTATGCTAGCCCTTCTAATGCCATTTTTATCTTCAACAAGGGTTTCAATATTTTGGAAAAAGTTCTTCTTGGTAGCTTGGCCAATTGGTTTCTCATCTTTACTCCAAGGCATCCCAAGAGGAAGGGTAGCATCCCTACTAATAAATTCAGGGGTTATCTCCATGGAAAGACCTCTAATGGTGACTGTGGCATGATTTCTTGTGTGAGGGACCAGAGAGAGAGCAAACTCTTGGGCAATTTCCTCATCAAACCCTTGAAATTTCTCAAAGAAATTCATCCAGTTTGCCCTTGTGAAGATGTCCACCACTTGAGGATGTGTATGGAGCCTAGTGGAGTTAGTGGGCTCCTTTCTCATAAACCCTCCTATGATATTGTCTATACTCTTTTGGAAAACCAAATATGGAAGTGGAGACAAAGAATTTTGAGAAAAACAAAGAAACATAGGAGACTGTGTTTCTTTTTTTTTCTAAATAAGCAGGATTTTTTTTTTCTTTTTTTTTTGTATTTTCTCCTCTCCTAAAGACTTATTTCCTCCTGAAATTGAGACCACTTCTTTCATATATTGATATTAAACAGGGGGCATGCATGAACCCTACATCTTCAGACTGAAAATCATGCTAAAAATCGTGTTTTCTCCCTTCAAAATGACTCACTACCCCTCCTGTAGAAGCCTATTGTTCCTCCTGTAGATTTCCTGTAGGTGCTTCTATAGAAAACCTGTAGGTGCTCTTGTAGAAAACGCCAAGAGAAAGAATATGGGAGAGATTGATGGACGATGGTGGTTACGAGGCTATGGGGGCACAAGGAGACTGTTGTAGCTGAGTTACGAGGAGAGAATGAAGGAAAAGGTGGTGAGAATGCTCGAGGAGGAGTACTTATTACCCTTTATGGATATTTTTGGTGATGAGTGTTGAGCTGGAAAGGTATACGTTGGCCACATTCGGACCATTGGTCCCCACCTGCTTGGTCATCATGGCCCCTCCTCATAATCATCCATCATTATTGCATCAGAGTTCACACTTCCTCCACTACCTGTCCTTGGCATCTTGTGCTGGAGTTGATTGTGCACACGTGTGGGTGACATCTTGGATGAGTGGAGTCAACTAGATGAAGGTGGCCAAGTTAACTAGCCATCTTTCCCTCATTCAACCTCAACCATCTCGTTGATTTTGCATGACTTCTAATTGCACAAATGCAAACATAGGAGTGACTTATTTACTTACCTGTGATCCGAGTGTATTTTCTATGAGGTGCTGTGGCTTTCTCCACTGCATGCCTTTATTTCCCTTTTTTGATGTTTTCTCTACTTTCTGATGTGTGGTTGTGTGCTTGTGTAGGTTCTTCTCTGGCTGGATATGAGCTTCAGGTGCCTTTTCAACCTTCATGTTTGCACTCTCTTGCTGTTGGTGCTGGATTTCTATGGGATCAACTGCTACAGGAATTCATACAGGAGCTCTTGTAGTTGCTTCTCCCCTTGAAACTTCGGCTTCTTCCTGTGCTTGGAGCTCAAGGATGATGCCAGAGGTGTAGATAAATATGGAGAGGTAGTAGGTAGGCTTCAGGTGAGGTTGATGGTGCTTTTTCCTCTCATTTTTTGTTTTTTTTTTTTTTTTTTTTAAATTGAAAAACTGTTTTTCTGTGTTTTTCTTGGACAAGAAGAAAAATGATGCTTGGGGTGTGATGCAGGTTTAGAAATGATGGAAAGGAGGTTTGAAGATTGTAGGAGGGATTATAGGTTCTTCATGAAGCTTCTTTGTCCCTCAAATTTCATTTTGTAACCACTTCTGGCTCTCTGTAATTCCTACAGGAGACTCTTGTAGAAAACACAGAGCCTCCTGTAGAAAACACAGTTTTCGAAAAAGAGATATAGTGGGGTGAAAGAAATGCCAGAAATGGTGGAGGAAGGTATGGAGAAGATGAGATGGATGCTGGTATGAATGTCAGGGTCCCCTTGGCACCTTCTTCTGCTCCCTATAGTCCTCTTGCAAACTTGCAATGCAAAAAAACAAATTCATTTTCTTTCTCCTTTTTCTCTTTTTTTTTTTGAAAACAATTGGGGCACCTCAGGGAGGTTTTCACCCTAATTTCCTGCCCTGGGTGTCTCCAAGGGAGGTTTTCACCCAGGGATCTTATTCTTTTTTCCTCTTTTTTTTTTTTTTTGACATCATTGAGCCGCCTCAGAAGAGGTTTTCAACCCAATGATGGGATTCAAGCGCCTCATGGAGGTTTTCACTTGAGTCCTTATTTTTTCTTCTTCTCTTTAATGAGTAGGTGAAGTGGAAACTAAGACATGCTCCACTTATTCAAATCTTTGATGAACTCTCGCTTGGAGAGGGGTTTCTTTTAGACCTTCAACCGATGTCCATTGACAAGCATGGGGATCGCTTCATCATTAATGGTTCTAATCAGAACTAAACTATTGTCATTGCATTTCTCCACAGTGTAGGGTCCCAACCATCTTGTCCTCAGCTTGCCTTTGAAATCCTTGTATCTTGAATCATAGAGTAGTGCCCAATCTCCCACTTGGAATTGCTTCTCCTTGATGTTTTTGTCATGCCATATCTTTCTCTAAAGTTGAACTACCTCTGTATGGAGAAGGGCTTGCAATCTGTATTCATCCAATCCATTGAGCTGAAGTAATCTCTCCTTCTGTACATGGCTAAGGTCTAGGTCCAGCTGAGCTGCCATCCTTAGTGTATTGAATTCAAATTCTATTGATAACAAAGCCTTCTTCCCATAGATCAGTTCATAGGGTGTGAACCCGGTGGTGGTCTTCCATGTGGTGTTGTAGGTCCAAGTGGCCTTAACTAATTTGTCCGCCCAGTATTTTCTGCTATTGCTCACTACCTTGGTTAGGATTCCTTCCAATGCTATGTTAGTGACCTCCACTTTCCCATTGGCTTGTGGATGGTAAGGGGTGGAAGTCCTGTGCTTGATCTTATGATGTGTGAGCAGGTCTTCAATCAGGTTGGAAGTGAACTGATTGCCTTGATCTGTGACCAACTCTCTCGGATACCCGAACTTGTAGAATATGTTTTCTCTCAAAAACTCAGCTACTTTTTCCTCTATCACTGCTTTGATTGCTTTTGTCTCTGCCCACTTTGTCAGGTAGTTGGTGCACACAATGATGTATTGTTTCTGCTTTGAAGGAGGGCTGATAGGCCCCACAAAGTCCATGCCCCACTTCTCAAATGGCTCAAAGGTCACTTGAGGTTGCATGGGCATCTCATCCTTTGGAGTAGGTTTCCCCATCCTCTGACACCGATCACACTGGCTTGTATATCTCCTCACATCTTGATGAAGAGTGGGCCAGTAGTAGCCTGCTTGCAATATCTTGAAGGCAGTTCTTTTTGCTGCAAAATGACCTCCACAAGGCCCGTCATGACAGGTCAGGAGGAGGTCAAAGACCTCCTCCTCCCCAACACATATTCTCAAGATCTGATCTGGGCCAAAAGGGGCGCTTTTCCTTACTATCTTGCTCTTCTCTTTTGAGGATAGGTGTGGTGGGAAATGTGCTGAAACCAAGTAGTTTGCTATATAAGCAAACCATGGAGAGAGTACTGATATAGCAAACAGATGTTCATCTAGCATTTGGTCATCCACCATTCCTTCTTCACCTGCAGGAAAATTTACTCTAGACAAAAGGTCAGCAATAACACCAAGCTTCTCAATAATGGTCAGATCGAATTGTTGCAGTAAAAGCAAACATCTAATAATGCGAGGATTTACATCTGGTTTTTTCATTAAATATCTAATTGCAGCTTGATTAGTGTGCACAAAGGTTTGATAGCCTGTGATATAATGTCTGAATTTGTTTAAGGAATGCACGACAGCTAGGAGTTCCTTCTCGGTTACTGTATAGTTTAACTCTGCCTTTGACAAGTTTTTGCTTATAAAGTATATGGCATAAAGTAAATTTTCGTCAATTTGTCCTAAGGCTGCTCCTATTGCTTTGTTCAAGGCATATGTGTAAATGTGGAAAGGTAGGGCCCAGTTTGGGCCTCCGAGAATTGGGGCAGTCACTAACTTGCTCTTCAAGGTATCTAGGGCTTCTTGACAATTTTCTGACCATATGAACTCAACATCTTTGCCTAAGAGGCCAAACAAAGGAGAGGCTAGCTTGCTGAAATATTTAATGAATCTCTTGTAATATCCAACTAAGCCTAGGAAACTTTTGACATCTCTCACCTTTTGAGGAGGTGGGACCCTTTGGATGATGGCAATTTTGTTGGGGTCCACTTGCAGTCCTTGCTGAGATATTGCATGACCTAACACAGTCCCTTCAGTCATCAAAAATTCACATTTTTCCAGACTGAGGGATAGGTTCATCTCAATACACTTTTCTAGAACTTTTCCTAGGTTAGATAAAGCTTCCTGAAAGTCAAAACCATAAGGAATAAAATCATCCATGTATATTTCTACTGCATCATGAACTAGTTCAGGAAATATACTCAAAACCACCATTTGGAAAGTGGCTGGAGCGTTGCACAAACCAAAAGGAAGGACCCGATATGCAAAAGTACACCAAGGACAAGTGAAAGTGGTCTTATCTTGGTCTTCTAGGCTGATTTGAATCTGATTGTACCCACTAAATCCATCTAGGAAGGAGAAAAACATTTTCCCTGCTAGACCATCTAACACTTGATCTATGAAAGGTAAAGGAAAATGGTCCTTTTTATTGGCTTTGTTCAATTCCCGATAGTCAACACAGATTCTCCACTTAGCATTTCTCTTTGGCACTAGCACCAAAGGAGAGGCCCATTCACTGTCAGAGATGGGATAGATGAATCCTGCATCAATCAATTTCTGCAGTTCTTCCTTAATAATATCTTTAAGTGCTAGATTCATCCTCCTTTGAGGCTTCCTGATTGGTTTGCAATCTTCCCTGATGTATATATGATGAGTACATACTAAAAGGTGCACTCCCTTCATCTCCTTATAACTCCAGATGAAGGCATCTAGATGTTTTCTCAATAGGCTGCACAGTTCCTTCTCCTGGGAAGTGGATAAGGATGGATTGATTTTCAATGTTCTTTCTGGGCCAAACTCTATATTTTTAACACGGAGAGAAGTGGAGTCAACCACACAGAGATTAGTTGAGGGGTTGTTTTGGGTTTCTCTTACTATGTCCTCTAATGGTGATACACTGGGAGGTGGATTCTGAATCAAATTTTCAATAATGTCATCCTCATCTTGTTGTTTCCCCCCATGGCGATTTCTAATACACAAAGTGGTGAAGAATAAACTTCATCCTCATATTCCTCCTCCAACCAGAGAGGTAGATCATGTTCTAGCAAGGGTTGGGCAGGAGGATATAGGGTTAAATATTTGGACATGTGTCCATTCTTTATGGTCATGTTCCCAGCTCGATAGCTGATGTAGGCATCGACTGTAGCCAACCAGGGTCTTCCAAGAATGAGAGGATACCCAGTGATCTTTGCCTTTGGCTGGAGAACTAAGAAATCAGTAGGGTACTCCCAAGAATCAATGGAGACCATCACATCTTCCAAAATCCCCTCAGGGGTCACTGTGGAGCGGTCTGCTAGCTATAGCACTGTCATGTTCTTCCTCAAGGAGCCCTGGAGGTTAAGTTTGAGCATTGTGTCCTTTGTCATCACATTAATGGAAGCTCCTAGATCAATCAAGGTATGCGGGATCATTGTGCCATTGATGTGTACATCAAATACTGGGCTTCCAAGGTCCAGATATTTTGGGCAGATTACCTGCCCCAACATCAGGTCGGATAGTTGTCCTATGACATTGATGGTTGGGGCATCTCTCTTGCACCTTCCTGGATGCCTAAATCACTTCTCTCTGATCAATCTATTGTAGATAGGCACATATTTTATGGCTTGGAGAAGTGGTATCTTTACACATAAATGTTTCAATTCTCCCAGGAGTTCAGTCTCTTCTGGGATAGGCTGGACTGTCACAGATAGTCTCTCAGGAAAGGGTGGATTTGCTTTAGGTTCACTTTCCTCTTTATCTTTGATGAGCCCCAATTTTGGTACAATTTGGGCTCATTTTGGCCTATTCTACTTGCTCAAACCATTCATATTTTATTGCTTATGCATGCATTTCTTAGTTTGTTCGTGTTGTTTGTAGGAAGAAGGGTAGACATATTATCTACGTGACTAATGCATGATGCTTTCAGGTTTTTTGCATTTAAAGGGAGAAAAGACACGAAAAAGGAGACAAGGAGGTGGCACTGCTGGTTTTTAGGAGAGGATGTCCACAGCCTTGGGGACCTTCCTCGTAATTCCCACCGTAGCTCCGAGCTCCAATCAATCTCCCCACCGAGCATAGAGCACCGCGCATAGAGCACCGAGCATAGAGGCAACCAACTATTCTACAGGAACAGCAGTCATAACTGTTCTACAGGATCACCAGTTAAACTTCAGTTGGACAGCCGAGTTCCTAAAATCAAGGAGACCTGTTGGATTATCATTTGGCATATATACTGAGGCCGTGGCCTTGATTAGAAGCTTTTTGAATTTTGCATTACGCTTGTAATTTTGAAGTACGAGCTACAGCTCGGTGTTAGTTCTTGTTGTAAGCCAGTTTTGGCATAACATCAGATTATGAATAAAGAAGGCAGATTCTGATCTAGTTCTGAGTTTTCTTAAGGAGACTATAGCTCTCAGGTTAGGGCCCAACCTGAGAACCATAGATCCCCTCTACTATAGTGTTGTTTCCATTTCGTTTCAGCACTTTGAGTTTTACTTTCACATGCAATTTAGATTTACAGGTTGTTAATTTAGTCTTTTTCATGAGTTAGATAGGATTTGCTTATGGTGAGTTTGTTTCCAGTTGCTTAGGTTAGAAGAGGATAGATACAATCCATTGGAGCTCCAGCAAAAAGGTTGTTAAGGCTCACTGCCATCTCATTTGGGATTGGGGTGCAGTCCATAACTAACCACCAAAAATACGCATTTCTTTACTTATGATTGCTGCAACACAGTCACGGTTATGTTAGATGCTTCCATGTCATTCACACCTGCACCACACACCTTCATCACCGCTTCATACACATTTCTCCTCACGTTTTGGATTGTTGTTCATTAAATTCATAGCACAGGTAGTCTAGGTTAATGCATTTTCGGTTTGGTGACAGTCATAAGCATTTGTTTCATTTACACTGCTCTCTCTCGTTCCATTACCTTCTCCTCCATCTTGATCATGCATGCCAACACATCCTTGACCTCTGCTCTGCTCTATTATCTCCCAAAGTCTTCCACTCCTCACGTAGCTTCATTTCCTAGCCCTTTCGTTGACATAGCCCTTTATTTTCCAACCTACTCCCTACACTCATTTCCCATCCTATTCCTCCACTTCTGAGCCATCACCAGCCTTATTCCTACCTTACACATCTCCCCCTACCATTCCATCACTCCTCCATCACTTCAAACACTCACGGTAGGTCATCCTGTAGCAGTTTGTAGACATCCTGTAGAAACCTCGGAGTTTCCTGTAGGATCCCCTGCAGACATCCTGTAGGAGGCCACTCACTCAGTTGCTGAGCTTCTGAACGTGAGGAACCTCTGTGGATGGATGCTAAGGATCCCTAGGGACCTCTCCTAGCCTCCCCAACCCGTCCCACGCTTTCCTTCCTTCTCCATCCCATCTGCACAACCAAACCCTAATTAGCACAAAATCACAATCATTCCATCCACTTAAAGAAAAAATACAAAAACATGTCTTTTATGATGCAAGTAGCTTAGATCCATGCATTTTCACTTATTAGAGGTAATGGCAGCATTGGTAGAAGTTTCATTCACATTCTTTGCATTGTAGAGGTTAGACTAGTCAAATTAGGGTTTCCTAGGTTTACATGCTTTGATTTGCTTTCAGTTCAGTTTTGTCAATTAAAGTAGCTTTCCTTTGAGAATAGCTTTCGTCCATCAATTAGCAAGCTTCTTCTGAGAGCCTATAGAAGTTGGCTTGAGCCCTAGCGGACTTGTGCCAGCTGACCAAGTGACAGCTGCGACAAGAGCTAGTACTTGTGCATACAGCACCGTCGCTTCCAAGTTTGTACGAACTACCGGGTTGATAAAATTAAGAGACAGGAAGCCCCAGGAGTTGTAGCATTATTGCTACAATACTGGAGCTCACCATCTTTTTGGCGCCGTTGCCGGGGAAGCGTCAGAGTATTAGTAATTGTTGCTTTTCTTCTACTTTCGTACTCTTAGTTCTGCTCAGTAGTTTATTTCATTTCCATTCTGCAAAAGTAGCTTAGTATTTCTTGCTTTCCTAGCTTAGCATTTCCTGCTTTCATAGATTAGCATTTCCTGCTTTCATAGATTAGCATTTCCTGCTTTCCTAGATTATTATTTCTTGCTTTCCTAGATTAGCTTTCCAATTCCGCAATTTCATTTGAGCAAGATAGTTAGTTGTAGATCACTCTGTTTCAGTTTTGCAGGTACCAAAGAAAAAGAAAAAGCAATCAAAAAGAAAAGTCCTTTCCATTTCATGCCTCGTAGGAACCGAGATAAATCAGGCAAATTCCTACCCAACACCGCCACCACATCACTAAGTCACCCTTCTCTCTTCTTTGGTGACAGTGACCCAGAGGAACCTATAGGTGAACATCCTGAGATATACCAAGACCCTATAGAAGAAGAAGAGTTAGAGACCACTCCATCTGAAGCCATGGCTGATAATAGAAGAGAAGATGAGAGAATAGAAGGAGCTTTCCCCATCCGAGAGACCAATGGAGAGATGAAAATGAAGAACATTAGCCCCTCTGCCTTGCCTCACTTCCATGGACTGACCACTGAGGATCCTGATACCTTCTTGTTTGAGTTTGCTGTCCTCTGTAGAACCTATGACTATACTGAAGATGAGCAAAAGCTGAAGCTTTTCCCTTCAACCCTTAAGGATGCAGCACTACGCTGGTTCATGGGATTACCTGGGAATAGTATCGCTACTTGGGCTCAGATGCAGCAAGCCTTCAATACCAAGTATAGGGATTACTGTAGGTCTAAGGAAACCAAGGGAGAGATCTTTCGGATGACCATGGGGAATGATGAGTCTTTAGAGGATTATGAGGAGAGGTTCCAACTTAGCTATAAGCAGGCCAGGTGCACACTTGACCCTGAATCCCTCAAGTTGGTTCTACTCCGAGGAGTCCCTGAAGATCTCTTAGACACCCTTCACATGTTAGCTGGGGGGGACATTTACCAACTGCCTTATGAGGACATCAAGACTGTGTTTAGAAATCATTCCAGGGCAGCTAGGAAACGAGGTAGAGGAAATCTCCTCTCCACTGGTGTCCCTTTCTCCAAACATGAGTTTACAAACCAATTAGAAGATCTTAAGAGTGAGGTGAGACAGACCATTGCCATGCAGCTGGACACATTCAGGATCCAGCAGAAGAAAGAAGAAGCTGAGAGAGCCTTGGCTGTCTTCTGTCCTAGGTGCACCAGAAGACACCCTAAGAACAAATGCCCATTGCATTCGGTTGAAGTGTGTTTCGTTTGTGAGGAGGACCACCCAACAAATCAGTGTCCAACCTTACCTGGGTTTAAGGCCATGTACCAAGGAACCGAAGCCCCCACTGAACCTCTCTACTTCATCAACCAAAGGAGGCCTCAGGGATCTAGACCTTATCAGCAGGGAATGCAAGGGGCATCACAAGCTTATTATAACCCCAACCAATCGACTCCCATGCCTTCTTGGGGTCCCCCTGCTCATCCTTCTTGGTCCATGCCTCCTCCATGGTCTTATCCACCTCAGTACCCTACTCAACCTACTTCTCATCCATATCATTCACATGTCCAGTCACAGCCTCAATGGAGTGCTCCTCAGTCGGGGTGGAGGCCCCAATACAACACTCCCCTTGCCATTTTGCCTCCACCACCAGTTCAACCTCAACCTTTACCTCCTACTCCTCCAAGGCAACCTCAAATGCCTGCTCAACCGAACCCGAACCCCAACAATAGACAGGCTCAGCAGGTGTACACTGGGGAAACATCATGTCCTACCTATGCTGTGGAGATCCAGGAGATCAATCTTCGATCTGGGAAGATCCTTCCAGATCGCCAACCTCCTTCCCCAGAGGATGAGGAATATCTACAGGAAAGTGAACCAAAAGCTATTCCACCCTTTCCTGAGAGACTAACTGCCACCACACAACCCAACCCAGAGGAAGATGAGCTTCTGGGTGAGCTCAAGCAGTTGTGTGTAAAAATACCACTTCTCCAAGCCATCAAGGATGTGCCCATATACAACAAACTGGTTAAGGAAAAGTGCTTTAAACACCCAGGCAGGAGAAAGAAAGATGCCTCAACCATCAATGTCATAGGACAACTATCTGACCTTATGTTAGGACAAGTCATCTGCCCCAAGTATCTAGATCCTGGAAGTCCTGTAGTAGATGTTCACATCAATGGCACCATCATACCTCACACCTTGATTGATCTAGGGGCTGCCATTAATGTGATGACCAGGGATACCATGCTCAAACTCAATCTTCAGGATTCCTTGAGGAAGACCTCGACAGTACTGCAACTAGCAGATCGCTCCACCGTGACTCCCGAAGGGATTGTGGAGGATGTCTTGGTCTCTGTTGACTCTTGGGAATACCCTGCAGACTTCCTGGTTCTGTAACCAAAGGCAAAGCTTACTGGATATCCTCTCATTTTGGGAAGGCCTTGGTTAGCTACTGCAGATGCTTACATAAGTTGTCGTGCAGGAAATATGACCATCAAAAATGGTCCCATGTCCAAGCAGCTAGTCCTATACCCTCCTGCCCAACCCTCCTTAGAACATGACTTACCACTTTGGCTAGAAGAAGGAGAGGAAGACGAGGTGTACTCAGCACCTCTGTGCACCCTAGATACCACTAGAAGAGACCCTCCAACCGAGGATGACTTGATTGAGACTCTGATCCAGAATCCACCTTCCAGTGCACTATCCTTAGAGAAGTTGGTGGAGGATGCCCAAGCTAGCACCTTAGTGGACCTTTGTACAACCAACCCTGTCGCTCCCAGAGTCAAAAACGTGGAGTTCGGCCCTGAGAGAGCATTAAAGATTAGCTCCTCCCTATCTCCTTCCCAGGAGAAGGAGTTGTGTAGCCTGTTGGCCAGCCACCTAGATGCTTTTGCTTGGAGCTATAAGGAGATGAAAGGAGTCCATCCCTCGGTCTGTACCCATCATATATACATCAAAGAGGATTGTAAACCGGTTAGACAACCCCAGAGGAGGATGAATCCAGCCCTTAAGGACATTGTCAAGGAAGAATTTCAGAAACTGTTGGATGCAGGATTCATCTACCCCATCTCAGATAGTGAATGGGTGTCCCCTCTGGTCTTGGTTCCCAAGAAAAATGGGAAATGGAGAATCTGTGTGGACTACCGAGAGCTGAACAAAGCTACCAAGAAAGACCATTTCCCTCTGCCTTTCATAGATCAAGTGTTGGATGGACTGGCAGGAAAGAAGTTCTTCTCTTTCCTGGATGGGTTTAGCGGGTACAACCAGATTCAAATCAGCCCGGAAGACCAAGATAAGACCACCTTCACTTGTCCTTGGGGTACCTTTGCCTACTGTGTCCTTCCCTTTGGGCTATGCAATGCTCCTGCTACCTTCCAGAGAGCTGTCTTGAGCATCTTCTCGGAGTTGGTCCATGATGCAGTAGAAATCTATATGGATGACTTTACTCCTTACGGGGCTAACTTCCAGGAAGCATTGTCCAACTTGGGAAAAGTCCTAACCAAGTGCATCGAGATGAACTTGTCCCTTAGCCCTGAAAAATGTGAATTCCTAATGATTGAAGGGACCGTGCTAGGCCATACCATCTCTCGCCAGGGGTTACAGGTGGATCCTAACAAAATCGCTCTAATCAAGAAGGTTCCACCTCCACAAAAGGTAAGGGATGTTAGGAGTTTCTTGGGATTAGCAGGATATTACCGAAGATTCATTAAAGATTTCAGCAAGCTAGCCTCGCCATTGTTCGGTCTGTTGGCAAAAGATGTGGAGTTTAATTGGACTGACGATTGTCAGAAGAGTTTGAATGAATTAAAAGACAAGTTAGTGTCGGCTCCAATCCTGAGAGGTCCAAACTGGACCCTACCTTTCCACATCCACACTGATGCCTCGAACAAAGCCATAGGTGCAGCCTTAGGACAAGTTGAGCAAAAGCTTCCATATGCCATTTATTTCGTTAGCAAAAACTTGTCCAAAGCAGAGCTGAATTACACTGTAACCGAGAAAGAATTCTTAGTTGTGGTCCATGCACTGAACAAGTTCTGACATTACATCACTGGCTATCAAACATTTGTACATACTGACCATGCTGCAATCCGATATTTGATGAATAAACCAGATGTGAATGCTCATATTATTAGATGGTTACTTTTATTGCAGCAGTTTGATTTAACCATTGTTGACAAACCAGGTAGAGAAAATGTTGTTGCTGACTTTTTATCTAGATTGGATTTATCTGCAGGTGAGGATGGAATAGTGGATGACCAGATGCCCGATGAACATCTGTTTGCTATCTCAGTACTCTCTCCATGGTTTGCTGATATAGCAAACTACCTTGTTTCAGCACAGTTCCCTCCGCATCTCTCTTCGAGAGAAAAGAGCAGAATCATCAGAAAGAGTGCCTCATTTACATGGATCGGGGGCAATCTGTTCAAGCTTGGCCCCGATCAGATCTTAAGGCGTTGTGTAAGGGAAGAGGAAGTCTTTGACATCCTCCTCACCTGTCATGATGGGCCTTGTGGAGGACATTTTGCAGCAAAGAGAACTGCCTTCAAAATCCTGCAGGCAGGCTACTATTGGCCCACACTTCATCAAGATGTCAGAAGATATGTCAGCCAGTGTGACCAATGCCAAAGAATGGGGAAACCGACCCAAAGGGATGAGATGCCTCTCCAACCTCAAGTGACTCTTGAGCAATTTGAGAAGTGGGGTATGGACTTTGTGGGCCCAATCAACCCTCCTTCAAGGCAAAGGTCTTACATCATCGTGTGCACTGACTACCTGACGAAGTGGGCAGAGACCAAAGCCATCAAAGCAGCAACAGAAGAAAAAGTGGCCGAGTTCCTAAGAGAAAACATCTTCTATAAGTTTGGCTATCCAAGAGAGCTGACCACCCATCTTGAGGAGCCAATTACACTTCTACAGGAAACAAGACAGCAGGGCCAAATTGAAACACAAGCTCTGAAAGAGCAGCTGAAACAAAAGGAAACACAATTGGCCTGCATGGCCAGTTGGGCCATGGAAGCCCTGCAGTGCAGACACCCTGCAAAATCTTATGGGTTGTACTTAAAGGATCAGTGGCTGCAGTTCCAGATAAACACATTAGCACAAAGAGGTATTGCACAAATCCATAACCCACAACAGTTTGCCGAATTATGCAATACTAGCTCAGCAGAAGACAAAGCCAAGCTAGCAGAATTCTACATCCACAACCTGGTTTTGCCTAATGAAGTCTCTTGGGATCCCAATATCGCCTTGGGTGATATGCAGTTGATGGCCTTCGCTTCATGGCTAAATCATGAGGATCAGAGAGCAACTGAAGAAAAATCGGGCATGAGCTGAGAAGTGAGTGAGCCACTGTACATTCGAGCAGAACCAGAGAATCCGGTTTCCCTCATCTCAGCCCGCCAATAGTTGTCTAATGATCCCACAGCTTCCTTGAGATTTATGGACCAGCAGGCCCAAGCAATAGCCCACTTTGAAGACATGGACAGATTATTGGGAGAAACTGCTGCCCAGGCATGTGCACGCAGGTGGCATACCTTGGCACATAGTTTGAAGATCCGGGAATACCATACCCCGACCCGGATGAGGGAAGCATTGGCAAGAGTGAACCTTTACAAGAAATCCATGCAAAGACTTCAGGCCAGCTGGATTGGCCTTAAACTCAGCCCCCCATTGCTGCTAGGATTGGCTGAAGGAAGTACAGAGAAAGATGACAATGCACAATGGGAAAAGGTGGACAAAACAGCCGGGTTTCATATCAACAAAGAGGACATCACCACAGAAGCTTGGGATGTAAGGGGAGCAGTGAAAGCCATGAAGGATGAGGATCTTGACTAAGTTGCTCAAGGATGAGCAAATGGTTCAGCTGGGGGGTGATGATGAGCCCCAATTTTGGTACAATTTGGGCTCATTTTGGCCTATTCTACTTGCTCAAACCATTCATATTTTATTGCTTATGCATGCATTTCTTAGTTTGTTCGTGTTGTTTGTAGGAAGAAGGGTAGAAATATTATCTACGTGACTAATGCATGATGCTTTCAGGTTTTTTGCATTTAAAGGGAGAAAAGACACGAAAAAGGAGACAAGGAGACAATGAGGTGGCACTACTGGTTTTTAGGAGAGGATGTCCACAGTCTTGGGGACCTTCCTCGTAATTCCCACCGTAGCTCCGAGCTCCAATCAATCTCCCCACCGAGCATAGAGGCAGCCAACTGTTCTACAGGAACAGCAGTCATAACTGTTCTACAGGATCACCAGTTAAACTTCAGTTGGACAGCCGAGTTCCTAAAATCAAGGAGACCTGTTGGATTATCATTTGGCATATATACTGAGGCCGTGGCCTTGATTAGAAGCTTTTTGACTTTTGCATTACGCTTGTAATTTTGAAGTACGAGCTACAACTCGGTGTTAGTTCTTGTTGTAAGCCAGTTTTGGCATAACATCAGATTATGAATAAAGAAGGCAGATTCTGATCTAGTTCTGAGTTTTCTTAAGGAGACTATAGCTCTCAGGTTAGGGCCCAACCTGAGAGCCATAGATCCCCTCTACTGTAGTATTGTTTCCATTACGTTTCAGCACTTTGAGTTTTACTTTCACATGCAATTTGGATTTACAGGTTGTTAATTTAGTCTTTTTCATGAGTTAGATAGGATTTGCTTATGGTGAGTTTGTTTCCAGTTGCTTAGGTTAGAAGAGGATAGATACAATCCATTGGAGCTCCAACAAAAAGGTTGTTAAGGCTCACTGCCATCTCATTTGGGATTGGGGTGCAGTCCATAACTAACCACCAAAAATACGCATTTCTTTACTTATGATTGCTGCAACACAGTCACGGTTATGTTAGATGCTTCCATGTCATTCACACCTACACCACACACCTTCATCACCGCTTCATACACATTTCTCCTCACGTTTTGGATTGCTGTTCATTAAATTCATAGCACAGGTAGTCTAGGTTAATGCATTTTCGGTTTGGTGACAGTCATAAGCATTTGTTTCATTTACACTGCTCTCTCTCATTCCATTACCTTCTCCTCCATCTTGATCACGCATGCCAACACATCCTTGACCTCTGCTCTGCTCTATTATCTCCCAAAGTCTTCCACTCCTCACGTAGCTTCATTTCCTAGCCCTTTCGTTGACATAGCCCTTTATTTTCCAACCTACTCCCTACACTCATTTCCCATCCTATTCCTCCACTTCTGAGCCATCACCAACCTTATTCCTACCTTACACATCTCCCCCTACCATTCCATCACTCCTCCATCACTTCAAACACTCACGGTAGGTCATCCTGTAGCAGTTTGTAGACATCCTGTAGAAACCTCGGAGTTTCCTGTAGGATCCCCTGTAGACATCCTGTAGGAGGCCACTCACTCGGTTGCTGAGCTTCTGAACGTGAGGAACCTCTGTGGATGGATGCTAAGGATCCCTAGGGACCTCTCCTAGCCTCCCCAACCCGTCCCACGCTTTCCTTCCTTCTCCATCCCATCTGCACAACCAAACCCTAATTAGCACAAAATCACAATCATTCCATCCACTTAAAGAAAAAATACAAAAACATGTCTTTTATGATGCAAGTAGCTTAGATCCATGCATTTTCACTTATTAGAGGTAATGGCAGCATTGGTAGAAGTTTCATTCACATTCTTTGCATTGTAGAGGTTAGACTAGTCCAATTAGGGTTTCCTAGGTTTACATGCTTTGATTTGCTTTCAGTTCAGTTTTGTCAATTAAAGTAGCTTTCCTTTGAGAATAGCTTTCGTCCATCAATTAGCAAGCTTCTTCTGAGAGCCTATAGAAGTTTGCTTGAGCCCTAGCGGACTTGTGCCAGCTGACCAAGTGACAGCTGCGACAAGAGCTAGTACTTGTGCATACAGCACCGTCGCTTCCAAGTTTGTACGAACTACCGGGTTGATAAAATTAAGAGACAGGAAGCCCCAGGAGTTATAGCATTATTGCTACAATACTGGAGCTCACCAATATTCCTCAACCTCCCTAGGTGGAGGCTAGCTATCTCGGAGGACTTTCCCAGATCTCAAGTTAATTTCTTGAATCTCCATAGCATAAGTTGGGCATCATGGTTCCCAACTATACACTTGCTGAGCCTGTCTATTGTTTGAGTTTGGATTTAGTCGGGCATGCATTTGGGGTTGCTTTGGTGGAGTAGAAGGTAACAATTTTGGTTACACAGGTGCTGGAGGCAAAAGAGTGGGAAGAGGGTTGTAGTAGGGCCTCCATCCCTAATGAGATGCATTCCACTGAGGTTGTGGCTGAGCGTAGGATTGAAATGAATGGGTGGCTGGTTGGGCATGATATTGAGATGTGAAAGACCAAGGAGGAGGCATGGACCAGGAAGGATGAGTAGAAGGGCCCAAAGAAGGTATGGAGGTGACTTGGTTTGGGTTGTAGTATGCCTGAGATGTCCCTTGCATCCCCTACTCGTATGGTCTAGGTCCATGCGGCCTTCTTTGGTTTATGTAATAGAGTTGTTCAATGACTCCCTCAGCCCCTTGATATACAGCTTTAAGTCCGGTCAAGGAAGGGCACTTATCTGTGGAATGATTTTCCTCACGAACTGAACAAAAATCTATAGAGTTGAATGGGCATTCATTCCTAGGATGCCTCCTAGTGCATCTAGGGAAAAAAATGGCCAAAGCCCTCTTTGCTTCCTCTTGTTTTATTTTGATATGTAAGGTATCCATTTGCATGGCAAGAGTCTACAACATCTCACTCTTGAAGTCTTCCAGCATGTTTCCAATTTCTCCTTTAATGGATGAATTGAAGGAAGAGGTACTGGCTATGGGTTGACTCCCCCTACCTTTCTTACCGGATGCTCTAGAATGGTTTCTAAAAATATTCTTTATGTCCTCATAGGATAGTTGGTAGACGTCTCCCCCGGCTAGTAGATGGAGGGTGTCTAAAAGATCTTCCCGAATTCCCCTGAGCAGGACCAACTTCAGAGACTCAGGGTCAAGTGTACATCGGGCCCTTTTGTAACTGAGCTGGAACCTCTCTTCATAGTTTTCCAGGGACTCATCACTTCATATGGTCATTCAGAAGATTTCTTCTTTAGTATCTTTTGACCTAAAATAGTCTCGATACTTGTTGTTGAAGGCTTGCTGCATCTGAGCCCAAGTTGTGATGCAATTGCCAGGTAATCCCATGAACTAGTGCAGTGCTCAATCCTTGAGAGTAGAAGGGAACAGTTTCAAATTTTTCTCATCTTTTGCATAGTCATAAGTTCGAAAGATGACAACAAACTCGAACAAGAAGGTGTCAGGATCTTCTGTAGTCAGACCATGGAAATGAGGTAGGGCGGAAGGGCTTATATTCTTCATTTTGGTGTCCCCATTGGTCTCCCGAATGGGAAAGGTACCCTCTATTCTCTCTCCATTCCCCCTAGAATTTTTGTTTTCAGCCATTGGCTCCAAAGGAATGTTTTCTTCTTCTTCTTCCCTGATAGGTTCTTCAAATATGTCTGGTTGTTCACCTAAGGGTTCTTCTTGATCGCAGCCACCGAAGAAGAGAGAAGGTTGGCTATGTGAAGCAGTGGGGGTGTTGGGAAATTTTTTTCCTGAGTTATCTCTATTCCTACGAGGCATGAAAGGAAATATTTTTGGTTGGTTTTTGTTTCTTTTTCCCCACACTGACAGTAACTGCAGAAACTAAAATTGATTGAACAAAACAAATTGCAACTAACTGAAATGAACTTATTGAAATGAAATTTGCAGAATTGAAAAGGAAAGCAAGGAAATGCATAACTGAAGGAAAAGGAATGACTAGTCTACTTTTGCTGAAATAAACTATTAGCAGAATGTTGCAATAGGAAATAGAAGAAAGCAATAATCACAGAATACTCTGACGCTTTCCTGGCTATGGAGCTAAAAAGTGGTGAGCACCAGTATTGCAGCAATAATGTTGCAACTCCTGGGATGCCTACTTTACTCTTATCAACCTAGTAGTTTGTAACAAACTTGGAAGCGTCGGTGCTATTAGCACAAGTACTAGTTCTCACTGCAAGTTGTCACTTGGTCAGCCAGCACAAGATCACTAGGAGCTCAAGCGAACTTCTATGGATTCCAGAAGAAGCTCTATATGTGATGAAAGGAAAGAAAGATTGCTCTACATATGTTATTCTAACTGCAGAAAGGAGAAAGACGGAAATGTAAAGCAAACCTAGTAAACCCTAATTAACCAATGAATTCTACTTTTGTAGAAAGCACTATGAAAACCATGAAAGGAATGCCATTACCTACTCAAGGATGTTAACAACATCTAACTATGCTATTTATGGAAGTAATAAGCAGAAAACATATTTTTGGGTATTTTTATGTGAATTTGACATGCATGTAATTTATTGTGTGTGAGAGTGGCAGCGAATAGGTGGCATTGAAGGGTGGTTTTGGGACTTGAAAGGATGTAGGATGGTGTGGATGGGTCCTAGGAGGTCTCAGGTGGCCTTTTGGAGGCTTTTACCACACTTGGCCTCCAAAAGAAATCCTACAGGAAAATCTACAGGAGGACACAGGAAATCTATAGGAGGAAAACAGGGAAACTACAGGAGGCCTACAGGAGGAGGACAAGAGTAGTTTTCACTATTTTGAGGGTGTGAGAGTGGGTGAAAAATGTGGATGGAGGTTGGAATGAGGTTTGAAGGTGCCTAAGGTCTACCATGAATCATCAGGAGAGAGAAAGATGATTGGGTTTGCTCAAGGAGAGAGGAAGAAGTTCTATGGAAAAATGCAGGAAACTAGGGCAGAATTGAGGTGAGATTTGGGAGACCTATAGGGCATGGATCAAATAGAGAGTGTGATTCCTGATAAGCTAGCCTACTTCTGGAAGAGATCTGCTGCATAGAAACTGATAGTCAACCAAGGAAATCAAGCAACAAGTGAAATGAATGCATTTAGGAAAAACAAAGTTTTCCATAAAAATGGTCTAAACTATGATCTATGAAAGGAAATACTGAGAAATGATGTAGGAAAGGAAAGAATGAAAGAAGAATATTGCAAATTAGGAAGTGAGCATGATGAAGAAGATCTAAAGCAAAGTAAAGCTAGACTATTAAAAAGCTGCAAACACTAGAAGTCCTATGAAGGAGGAAAATTTGTGTTTTTGGGGCAGCAAGAGAGGCTTTGCCTCAAATCATGGTCCCAGAGGGAGGAAGAGAGGCCAAGGAACTATTTCTAACCTTTTGAATCTTATCTTTGTCACTTCTTAACCTGCTACAGAAAGCACAAATGGAAGAAAACTACTAAATCATCAAAAGCAACCTATTCTTAACCATAAGAGAAATACATCTAATCAGAAAACTAATCTACAAACTGAAACAAGGCATACAAATACAAGTAAAGAGGATATTGGATGCTTGGATTGAGCCCTAACCGAAGAGCTTCAGCCCTCTGAGGTAACTCAGTGCTAGCTCAAAAAGGATTCCATCTATATTTTCAAAACAATAGCAAGATTACATGAAACTGTCACAAAAATAATAAGCTCGAAATTTGAGCAGAGTTTACATAAGAAAAAATCTGAACCTAGTGAGGCCCTAGGCCTCTCTACTTATACCAATGAAGCTACCAATAGCTTCCTTAAAATCAAGGAGGCTTGGCTCCCAAAACTCGAGATAATCATCAATCATCTTCCACTTGCTTGGCTGCCTTCTAGTGTATGATTCGGCTGCTTGTACTCCGAGCTGAATGAAGGGGAATTCGAAGTGAAGAGTAATAAATGAGGTGGATTCCCTCCTATAAGTCCTCTCCTCTATCCACTTCAAGTTATTACTGCCATTTGTCCACTGGATCCTTGGCTTTGACCTCGAAATCCATCAATAATCTGCATTAAATACATGTTAGACCACATCGCAAAATAACTAACTCAACTCACTCTATAAGCATAAATATAATTAGAAAATCATACAATAAGATAAGAGAATAGTTGATTTGACTAGGTTAGGAGGTAAAATGAGCCCATATAATTACCCATTTATGAGGCTCATCAGTTTTGTCCCTAGGTGATCGCATATATATTGTGTCTCATGTTTCTTTATGGTTTGGTAGTTGTTTGATGATAGGAACAAAATAATAATAAAGTTGAAGAAGAATCTAATTAAGATAAGTAAAAATATATCACAAGTAGTTATCAAAATAAGATAAATCTCATCTAATCTAGCTGCCCCTAGATTTCTCAACATGGTATTAGAGCTAAGGTGACAAGACAAGGAAAGGAAACTTAAATAAGGACTCAAGGGATGAAGCACAAGAATATCATCAAGAGTATCAATTATCAAGAAGGGCCATTCATCTCAAGGATCATCATATCTCAAAGAAGGAAGACCTCAAAACCCTAACTCATCCAAAGAAATTTTATACACTTCAAGAAATCTTAAGGAGCTCACATAATCATCATAAAGAAAAGATCAATAAGACCCTACCTCCACTTAACGAAGAACTACTCATTGAAGAATCTTGAAGTCTCTACATCCAATGGAATAAAATATGAGGCATCAACATCATCATCAAGGAATCAAGGTGATCTCCCTCTCTTTTAAGAATACTTTTGAAGGAAGGCATCTTCTATTATCAACATCATCATCAAAATCAAGGAGGCATCAAGTTGAAGATATTTTCATCAAGAATAATCTTCACTTGACAAGTAAGTACCTTTATATTTATGATTGAATCTGCTATCCAAATGACTTCATTTTGCATGGAAAGCAACAAATTTGTTGGGTCATCAAACTTTCTTGTAATGAAAAAGAGGGAAAATTTGATCCTCATAGAAAATGAAGTCGTTGAATATGTTAAGGGCTTAATCACTAAAACTCCAAAAGAAGAAGCTCAAGCCCTAGCCAAGTATATGAAAGGAGAAATTAGGGCTCAAAGGATCCTTATAGATTCCATCAAGGGTACCCTCATACCATATGTTGCAAAATTGGAGACATCAAAAGAAATATATGGGAAGCTAGTAAATTGTTATCCATAAGTACTACTGGAGAAGTGATATATTTGATAAATTATCTATACAAAATTAAGATCTCAAAGGAAAATGGAATAGACTCATACTTTATGAGGGTATCAGAAATAAGAGACAAACTACAAGAATTGGGAGAAATAATGTTCGATAAAGAAATTACCACCATAGTGCTCAATGCACTATACGAGGAATAGGGAAACTTTACATCAAGCATATATGGAAAGAAGGAATCTACCCCATTCAGTAAGCTTTGTTCATTATGTAATATTGAAGAAACCGGGTTGAAGGAAAAAAGCGATGTAGGAACAAACGAGCAAGTTCAAGCATTTTCTACCATGGCTAGGAGGAAAGGAAAGTTTGGAAGGTTTGGTCCTTTGAAAAATAACAAGAAGGATATGTCAAAAATATAATGCTATGACTGTCATGAATATGGGCACTACAAGAGAAATTGTCCTAAACTCTAGAAGGACAAAAACAAAAATGGAAGGGAAGAATCCCATATCACCAAAGAAGTGGAAGAACCTGAGAAGAATAAATCAAAGAAGGAGGAAGTGAGAGATCTCTACTATGACTGCGATAATCTCCTTCACTAAGTTCATTACAGTTTTGTAAATAATAGCTATCATTGTAAGTATTATGGGATGCATCATAGTATAAGATGGCATCATATTAGAAGCATACAATTGATACAAGAGCTCATGAAATCATTATAGAAGCTTGTAAGAATAACTGAAATAAAAGTCTACATGAATGTATTAGTCATCATAGAAAGAAAGTAGCTCTTGGTTACCTCATGAAAAGCATAAGTAGTACTTACTGGTAGAAGAAAGTAATCTAGCATGATGAGGGATTTCATTATACATCATCACCATTTGGAAGGAGCATTTGTAGGATGAGGATAATCAAGATCGTTCGTTGGAATCTTCATTAGAAGGCTCACCTCTACTTGGAAGAAGCAAGTGTCTCATTGATCATTCCAGGCTATGTAGGATACATTGTTTAGAAGGATTGATCCAAATGAAAAGTAGCATTCAGCCATGGTTTACCCATGGTATTGACCCATGGTATTTACCCATGGTATCCACCTATGGTATCTACCCATGGTATTATAACTTACAAAGGCTATAAGTAATGAACCTCATTTTGTGAAAGGGGCATCGATCCACATGATGTAGATGTGACAACACTTTCCCTCTCATTTAATATATTTTGTTATCTCTTCAAAAAAAAATTTGGATGTATTCATTGTATGAATTTTTTTTTCATCCATGTTCTAGTGTTGGGTTCTTTGCTTCACTCTCAACATTATTGGTTATGGATCTAGCCTCTGAGATTTAGATCAGTGGTGTCATAGTAGGTTATGACTCCATGGAAATTAGGGTTTTGAGGGTTTCCAATGGGAATTCTCATATCTGAACATATGGGGCCTCGCCAAGTTCATCATTGGTACAATCGTCATATTGATGTTGTGGAGAACACTCGAAGCACTTTGTCACCACAATGTGACTCTCTCCTGCAAGGCATTATTATAAGCCAATCCAATTCAACATTTTATTTATGATTCACTAATCCATCATTCCCATTCGTCTTATAGTCGCCACTAATCCAAAATGGCTCTGCCTACACTTAGTATTTGTTTTCAGGTTGTACTATTATTATCCCTTAACAATGTGTGGGCATCAAAGGCTAATCATAAAAAACCTATTAGTAGCGATGCTAGCTACCAGCCCGAAGAAGTTGTAGTGAGGGATGTAGACTGGCTTGAATTTCCTATAAATTTAGAGTACTTGGAAGCCGAGTTTTTCCTGTGGTTAGCCCTAGGTTATGGGCTGGATCGTGTTGCACTAGAGCTTGTAACTGAAAGACTACCTCTTATAGTTGCATGAAAGGCTAACCTAGACCCAATAGTCCTGGAGATCATCAAATAATTTGTGTACTAGGAATTGGGTCACCTCATGGGCTTAAAGAAAATTGTGTGTAGCTTTCCTAGAATCCAACTCAACCTACCAGCTGAGAATTTTGCTAATATCATCAACCATGCCTTGAATACAACCTTGAAACCTTATTTTGATCCCTATGCTAATAGTACCAATTATCTACTTATGATTTATGTGATCCCCTACATGGGACCTACAAGCTATGTAGGCATTAATCCTCAACTACAATATCCCAATGCTAAGTGGTTGGTAGCAGGGCTTCTTGGAGTGGAATCGAGGTAGGATGCGGTGATACATGGTTTGTTGTACAAAAAATGTTTGATAAAGTGGCACCATGTCCATACATAGTGGAATATTTCATGGATATGAGCCTAAACATTTTTAAATTTTCTATGAGAGCCATGTCCTTGTCGACCAGCGTCCTTACACAGGATCAATGGAAGAAATTGACTGTAGAGGAAGTTGTGGAATGTATCAAGAGCATAATGGTGTTAGGTTTGGGCATGGGTTCTACTGCTACCTTTTCCATGGCTAGAATTGGGGAGATGAAAGACATTCCCACCTCCAAGCACATTGTCGACAGGTTGCCTCTATGGGCATCCCCTTCTCGGTGGTTGATGAGAACCCCAACATTAACAACCTTCCATACTTCAATTTCGTGGTAATGGAGACCTTGCAATGATACCCTCCAAGTCATTTTATGACTACAAGCTCTGGGTGTATGACATTGCCTACAAAACCAATGTGGAGTTATACATAACATGTAAGTCATTTGATCTTAAAATTTGGTTGTATCCTATGGCTTTCATCCCCTGATGATTCCTCAACCTAGGGAACAAATATTTTGATTCCCCATGGGTGATGCTTCTCACAGTGAGGGATTTAACTCACCTCTATGATGCTTTGTTTTTGTCTTGTTTAGTCGTTGTTCATCACGACACAGTCTTTGCTTTCTATCCATATTTTCTTACCATTTAATACATGGATGTGGTAAAAAATATTTGCAATCTTTGGAAAATATTTCTCATAGGCATGCAGCTTCCCATGTTCGTGGTAGTGCTCTTATGGAAGTACTGTCCTACTTATATTTTTCCTCCACTAGTGTAAAAAGAGTAGCTTTGTCAACAATTGCAAATATATGCAAACAACTTTCATCATATACTATCTCTTTTGCATTGGAAACAATTCCAACCTTGAATGACCTCCTTTCAGGTAATGATACTAAGGTGGTAGAGAAAGCATCATTTTTCGTGGTTTGAATTATAGAAGCTTGTGCTTAGTCTCCAAAAAATGTGAGCAAGCTCTCTAGCTACATTTCGATTTTGAAAGTTGCAAACCTAATATTTGTTTCTAACTTAGAAAGTGCATGGGAATCTCTTAGTTGTTCAAAATACATAGCTTTAAGTGTGCTTCTTTAAACTTGTGAAAGTAACTCCTCCTTATCTACAAAGGAATTACTTGAAATGGGGATCTTTGGCACCCTTAGAGACATTCTAGCCAACTTTGGGCTTGTTTCATAGATAGTTGTTCCTTATTCATCAAGTAGGCCTCTTGATCAATGATATGGAATTGTTTCCTTAGTGAATAAGATTCTTCCCACTACTCATAGTATTGGTGAAACTCATTCTACAAGAAATCATATCCCCAGAAATAGTTGAGAAAATGTAGAGGATGACGGTAAAATTGTGGCAGATATTTTTTATCACAAAAAAATCTTACTTGATAAACCTGAACTTTTGGTGCAGTTTGGAGTACATCTCTTTCCAGTGCTAGATCAAGTACATGGATCAAGTATGAATTCTCTTTCTAGACACAAATGTCTGGAAGGTATTAGCAAGTTGTTGTACTTTAGTACAACCTACATATTAAGGCCTTTACTATAGAGAACAAAGATACCAAATCTTTTTTGGGCTATGGTCTTGATTCCAACATTGCAAATGGTAGAAGTTGTAATGAAAAATATCCTTCTCACACTTTCCAAGTTGTTTATGAAGGGAGGTGTTTTCCATGCAGTAGATATGTGTATATCTTCATATTGATGTCCAACTAAGAATAAAGTACCAGTTCCTATTTCATGGCCATTTTCAACCTCTGCATCATCATTGATACTAGCTTCTTCTGGATAGAATGGGAATTATGTTGATTCTTTTGTGCTATCAAATTTTCAATCCAACAATGGTTTCGCAACCATAGATCATTTGAAAAGTGTTATTATGGGTAAGTTTCTCATGATAATTTACAAAGATAAGCCACCAAATCTCTAACAGATAGATCGATGGGTGATCTCGAGGTTCATTACAGGGTATATCTAACCCCGAACCCTCGTTCATCATGGTTATGGGTCTACCACACAAAATCATTTGCCAACAAAGTCCATTTTCTTGGCCACACATTGTCCACATCACAGTTGACCCATAACCATGATGAATGAAGATTTGAGGATAGAGATACCCTGTAATGCTAGTCACACAAAACCATTTCCATCAAAATCCATTTGCTTGGCCACACACTTGGCTCACAAGAATTATAAGGTATATCTATCCATGGATATTCATGCATCATGGTTACAGGTCATCCACAAAACCTTGTATGGGTCAACCACACAAAATCCATGTCTTCAATAGTACTTGGTCATCCACAACTCATCTTCGACCAAGGCTTCTCTGGATGGAACTTCACGTAATGGGGACCATTACTTCCGGGGGGGGGGAGATGATCCAAATGAAAAGTGGCATCCACCCATGGTGTTTACCCATGGTATCCGCCCATGGTATTGACCCATCATATTTACCCATGTTATCCACCTATGGTATCTACCCATGGTATTTACCCTTGGAATTATAACTTACAAAGGCTATAAGTAATTAGCCTCATTTTGTAAAAGGGGCATTGATCCACATGATGTAGATGTAACAACACTTTCCCTCTCATTTAATATATTTTTCTCTCTTTACAATTTGTTTTGGATGTATTTAGTGTATGCATTTTTTTCATCCATGTTTTGGTGTTGGGTTCTCCCCTTCGCTCTCAACATTATTGGTTTTGTATCTAACCTCCAATATTTGGATCAAGGATGATGGTATGATGACAAAGGAGTGTAGCAAGTTGAGATGATTGAATTACTCCCAATCGAGGAAAGGAAGCTGTCGAAGGAAGTCTAGATGACCAAGGGAAAGGACAGGTATGCATGCATATGATAATATATAAGATATTGTCATGTCATCATATGGTTGTAGATAGTATTGTAAAATGCTCTACCTCATGAGCGTGACTAAAGAAAAAGGATCTCTCTCTTTGGAAAGATGCATTAAAGCATGCCTCACATATTGACAAGATGAAATCAACATAATAAGTCCTCATATGGAATATGAGGTGGTTGACAAAGATGAAGGAACTATGGATGGAAGTTCCTGGGAATAAATATGTGAAGAGAAGAAAGAAGAGACCGTGAAAGATGCAACTATGGTCACAGAAGAAAATGGAAGTCAACATTCGATGATTAGAATAATTGATCATGACATCTCTATAGAGAAGGATACCAAGATAACATTTGTAAAGAAAGAAGACCCTCGACATATGAAGCCTTGGATATGTGTTTATGAATGTGAAAGATGTTACAAGAAAGCTAGATGTCATGATGAAAATCCATCACAAAGGTAACTTTAAGTTGATGTTCATTTTTTATTTTTGAACAACATCTGGATGGATTGATACAAGACTATTGAAAGAGAGTTGTAGATGTCACCTACAACTAGAACTCATGTGGTTGGATGGAATATCTTGAAGGAAACATCACTTGGAGGAGGTACCTGTATGAAGAAAATTTAGGTGTGGACTGGAATATCACTTTCTGATAAAAGGAAGGATGATGTGGATGTTGGTTCAATCCTATGGTTAATGGAAAGAAGGTGAATGATGATCGATACCCTACAAAAGTTGAAGGTTCCATAAGGATGAAGATAAAATTCATGACATCGAAAGAAGGATCTCTACAAGGAAATATTTGACTTGGTCTTTGAGGGTCTTGATCAAGGGTTATATGCCTTGGAATTCATCAATTGAAGCTCTATAAGAAGAGAATAATTCTTGTGGGTTTTCCTCTCAGTTGGAGAGGTTTTTTCCCTAGATGATCACCTATATCTTGTGTCTCATTGTTCTTTATGGTTTGGTAGTTGTTTGATGATAAGAACACAATAATAATAAAGTTGAAGAAGAATCTAATTAATATAAGTAAAAATATATCACAAGAAGTTATCGAAGTAAGAGAAATCACATCTAATCTAGATGCCCCTAGATTTCTCAACACTTCCACGTACCACCTAATCGTAGATTGGGCTGAACTAAATATTTCCTTCAGCCAATAACCCCCATGCCATATTCAAAGCATGAATTTGTGATCTCATGGGATAAACCAACACATAATTAACCAAGGAATCCATAGCTTAAACCACCTCCACCCTCAAGTTGTTGTGATCTCACCTAACCGGTCCCAAGATCACAAAACCAAACTGTAGTGTTGTTTTAATCAATCTTAATTGACTGAGACTGCAACATTTAATTATCAACCCAAGGTAGGTCTTGATGTTTCAATGGAGTTCGCACTGTCTGTGCCGATACACTTCGGCCAAGAATAAGGAAATGCAGAAAACAGTAAAAGATGTCACTGATCTAAATTTTTGAATCAAACCATGCAGGTAGACATAAAAACACTCTACAGAATTCAATCACACTTCACAGCTATCAAAATAAAGGTGAACCACATAGGAACTAATATATACTCTAGCTGGTTACTACCATTCTGTTGATTAACTCAGTGTAACAACATAATATAAATGAAAACAGTAGTGAACGCAATCCACGATTTGTACAACAACAACGAGGAACCATAAATTAATTAGATAAACTAGAATGTACACTACCTATATCATTGCAATCCCTGCCAAAGAGGAGGGCCCTTCCTCCTCAACAGGGCACAGGAATAACACAAAAGTAAGTAATGAATCAACTGAAGAACAGTAACAACATCACCGTGTTGATTAATATTAAAAATAAATTCAGGATTACAGAAGTAGAGTAATTGTACTTTTATATATGTCGCGTCCTTGTACATGAAAAATCGAGTTTCTTTATAGTCATTACAACCCGAGATTAGAAACAGATCAATCATGAGAATCTCACGATTCTCATGTTGATAAAAAATAAGAGTAGTTACAATCTATTGCTAAATACAAATATACATTAGTTATGATTGAAACCGCTTCGGTCTTGTTGCTTCCAAAATAAACAATCCCTACTACCAATAGTTGTTATGTGGAATAATACCCACGTTTCCCAGCTTTGGCAAAACAACATCGAGTGAATGGCAGTTCGAGATGTCACGACATCATTGAAGACAACACTTTTGGTGGGACGACGGACTCTTGTATCAGCACGTAGTGTGACAGCATCCTGTAAGAGCATCTAATGTGTAACAACAACCTGTAATAGAATCCAATGTGTAGCAACATCCAAGGTCTAATAGCGAACCATTCTACCCTTTTATAAAGTTAATCCACATTTCCTTTCCGCTTCATAGCTTTTTCTTCACAAGCCATCACCTGAAAAGAAGAGCTTCCCAAAATACTTCTTCAATACTCTCCTAGTTAGCCACAAGAAAGGAATAAAGCCTCGTATTATTCGATAAAATATAGAAAATTAACATGACAGTAGAATAGGTTAAAAAGGTGAGGAAACAAGGAATTTGATCATGTAAAGTCATAGGCCTAGAGAACAGAAAGGTCAAAACTGGGGAAAGAATGTGCAGAAAATAGGTAAAAAACCACACCCAACATCTCCCCCTAACTGAAGCAACTGCATGTCCTCATGTAAAGTCTCTGCTCCTTCTACTGTACCTCTGATGCAAGTTTGTGAAATTGTAGGCACCAACAGTGTCTTCACCTAGAGCTCTGAACCCTTGAATGGCCATCAACTGATGTGGCCAAGATTCCTCTTCATAGTCACATAGGTGGTAATCCATCTGATACTCCTCCACTAGAAACCATATCAAAGGAAATTTGAATCTGAGGCCAATCCAGAACTCCCCCAGTGTTTGTACAATCCGAGCATATTCTAGCACCCGTGTAATAGCATCCAAAAAGATCTTGTACCCAAAAGGATCCCCTTCTTGTAATTCAACGCTACAGACCTTAGTGCGCTTGAGACATCTTGCTAGTGCTCAACTTTTCATTTCTGTAGACAGGTTGAGGCAGATCCTCACGATCCTTTTCCTATAAGTGGTCGATTTTTCTTTGATTTCTGGACTGCTTGGGAATAGTTTAAACTCACACCTTAGTTCGTAAGCCATCCCTGGTTCAGCTTTGACCCACAATGTTGCTCTCTCCTCGTTGGCTTTTGCTGATTACTTGGCTAGGTGCTACTCAATATGATTCCTCATGAATGAAAGGAAGGCCTGCAACTGTAAATCCCCCATGTAGGAGAGGACACTTGCCACCATCTTCATGCTAACATATTCACACATGATATTGTGCAAGAATAGCTCACATATCAAGCTCTGGTCATCAAAGTCACATGAGCAAAAAAATTCCAAAAAAGTACGGGTTGAAGAACCCAAATTTTTTGAAAATTCTCAAAAACTACCTTTAATTGAAACAAGTAATAATGTTCTCAAAGGAACACTAGGTATGATGGGGATGGCCGCCTACATGCTATCAGTTTTAGGGCAAGGTCACAGAGTTTGGTCTTATTGTCCATCAGGTCCAAGACCTGTCAATTCAGCTGATACAACTATTCATCCTTCCTATTTATAACTTCTTTGTGCCTTCGTGCTTCCTCTTCTCTTTCCCATTCTTTTTTTAACCATTTTTCTCTCAGGGAATCCATCATTCTTTTATGTACTTTGAGTGAGATCACTCCTTCATGTAGAGAGAGCTCCAACTACTTCCATTTTTGTAGCTCTAGCAACAACAACATCTTCTCAAAACACCATCCTTCATCAGGACCTGGTGTTCTTTAGCATGCACTATCAATTGAGGATGTAACAACCTCCTGAGGGTGAAACTGTTCCACCTCAGCAACTAGTTCCTGTGTAACAACAGCTTCATCAGTGGGTTTTGTTATAGTTTCTTTATCTTCCTAGTCAGCTTCCATTTTCACTGTTGGTTCTTGTGTAGCAGCAGTGTTATCCACAGATTTCTATACATCATTTTTCTCTGGAGCAGCTTCTATTTTCACTAATGGTTCTTGTGTAACAGTAGTGTTGGTCGTAGGCTCATGGATGTTAGCTTCCTCTTCCTTCCCTTGGCTAACTTCCTCCTCCACTGTTGGTTCTAATGAAACAAAAATGTCAACCAAGGGCTCCTATGTATCCATTACCCGATCACTTCCTATGGATTGTGCCATCTCGGTTGTTGGTTCTTGTGTAATAGCAACATCCTCAACGAGTTCTGGTGTAAAAACTTCTTAGATTTTAGTTTGAGCCTCCCTCGTTTATTGCACAGACTTTAAATCCTATTGCCACATACTTCTTAGCATAGGCTATGCACACAATGTCAGGGACATCTCCCCTTCTAGCCCTGTCCATGACCTTTGCCAAAGTATCTAGCCCTGGGGATCTTGGCTCTGCCTTTCCTTCTGCTAGCTATTCCCTCAGTTCTCTATTTTCTTTCTATAGAATTTCAATTTTTGACAGCAAGGATTGGGTTTCACTCTTACCAAGTGAACAAGGTTCCTCTAGTTGAGCCTACTCCTCGTCCTTCTGCTCTGTTGCTTCTTTGTTCTTCCTTGTCATGGATGGGGACTCTAGGTGCCTGCTAACCCTTATCCTCTGCTTCGGCTACCTGTCACCAATTGGTTTATCAACTGACCTTTTGCTAACCCTTATTGTCGAGGGTTGGGGTTGCTCCTTTGTCACCTTTAGAGCTTCCTCAGACATCTCGGTTTGCCTCCTGTAGGTGGTCCTAGGCCTTTTCCTCATGAATTATTCCTAATTCTTTCCCTATCGGCTCAAAGTGTCCAGCACAATGAGTTTGATAAGCACGTTTTTGTATGCGTAGTTGTTTTCACAGTTGCGACCATATGCCTAATGTTGCCCAGTAAGAAGTAAGGAAGGTTGACCAACTGCTGATTTCGGAGGTGGTTCAACAATGGAAAGTGGTAATTAAACACAATTGTTTCCCTTCCCTCACAAGTAATGTACTTGATGAAGTAGAGGGAAACATAAACCCATGGTTGGGGGAGTGACAGTCTATCAATTCCCCTTCCTTTCTTTACCAATGACTCTTATTCTTAGAGGAAATCCCCTTTCAGTGAGGGGTTAGTGACCTTCCTGTTGAACCACCTCTTCCCTTCCACTGCTAATCATGTTACTCTAGCAATCACCTCTTCCATGACCTCTAGCTTCAACCCTATGACCTCTTTCTAGTTTCTTTCCAAATTCTTTGCAAATTCCATGGCAACACCACCATCTGATCCTTCTAACCTCCAGAAGAATTCAAACCAGCCTGCATCCTTGAAAATCTGGCATGCTTCTCGGAAATCCTCTAAGGCTTCTGTGGACCCTGGCTCGTGCCATATTGCTGCTCCACCCATTGCTTATGAAAATTCAGTGTTGTTTCACCTCCTTCTCCCTTCCTCTAGACGCTCTAGGGTCGTCGACACACAACTTAGTTGTTCCAACCTACACTATTATTTTCCAATTATTTGGGCACTTTGAATGGGGATTCAACACTTCCAACAGGGGTAAATGCTAGGGTGGTGCAGGTGAGGATTTAAAATTGGGATTTTGCACTTATGATTCGTACTGCATAGTGAATTTTCCTTAATGGTGAGTCATGGGGAGGTCTCGTCGATGGTACACTTACCCTTTTTAGCATGATCAACATTAAGTAACAATAACTACCAGGTCATCATGCCTTAATTTCAGGATTTTTCGAATAATCACAAATCATGCGGCGGTCATGTCGCAATATGATTCGTTCCCCCCCTGGCATAAATATGACAGCCGTCCTTAGCCATCAAAAGTCATGTTAAGTTTCCCTAATTACCAAATAAAGTGAATTCAATATTACCTTTTGATGACATACCTGGGTGACGAGGGGCGAAGTAATGGGTGGCGTGACGCGCGAACGAAGCTCCGGTAGCGAGACGTGCGAACTTAATTCTGATGACAAGGATCATGGTGATGTCTGCTACTTATTACAATAAAATATCTCGTTTATTCCTGAAAAGTCATCGGCTGTTACAGGTGTAATAGCCAAGATGACTGATATATATTATTTTAATTTATACAAAAAAAAGAGGAAAATATCATGTAACAACACTTATCATAAGATATGCTTTGAAATAACAGATGTTGTTATAGAGTGTCTAACAACCGCCACCAGGTGGTTTTCAACTGCTACAAAAAGTGTCTTTCTGCACCTGGGAAAGGTTTTCACAACTAGATTATTAGAAGGTGTAACAACCGCTAACCGAAGTTGATTTTTAGCTGTTACACTTTATTGGAAAAATTATAATTTTTACAGCATAGGGGGGCTTTCCTCCATTCCTGTAATCTGTAGATCTGAATTTGTGACAACGTTGACAAATGAATCCCTTGAAGTAGGTTTGTGATATAACCGAAGACAGTTCCCATTTTCAAGCAATGGTGTCCTCGCATTGTTAATGGTCACCAAATTTACAGTCCCATTGTCAAAGACTGCATTTACCTCATAGGGACTTAGCGATGTGGTGCAGAACTTACCCTTAAAGTCTTTAAATCTTGAGTCATATAAGAGAGCCCAATCTCCTTTCTAGAACTTCTTTTTATTTATGAATCTATCATGCCAATTAGCTCTCTGTTGCTGGATAATCTCTATTTGTTGGATAGCAGCTAACCATTTCTCCTCCAATTCATTGAGTTGGTTCAATCTTTTCTTTTGTGCTGTAACCAAATCCAAATTGACCTACAATGCTATTCTTAGCGTCTTGATTTCAAATTCAATGGGGAATAAAGGGTTCTTACCATGAAAAAGTTCATATGGTGAGAATCCAGTGGTATTCCTCCATGTAGCCTTGTATGTCCACAACACTTCCGGAAGTTTGTCAGCACAATTTCTTCGGTGACTGGCCATAGTCTTAGTAAGGATCCGTTCAATGACTTTGTTAGTACTTTACACTTGGCCATTTGCTTGTGGATGATAAGATGTTTTGATTCTGTGATGGATTTTATAATTTTCGACCAACTCCTGGATCTTATGAGATGTGAATTGGGGCCCTCTGTCTGTGACTATCTCCCTGGGTATGCCAAACCGGACGAAGATGTCTTCAAACAAAAATTTTGGGACAACCTGCTCTGTGGCTCTAGTTAATTCCTTCGCCTCAACCCATTTTGTGACATAGTTAGTGCAGACCAAGATGTAGGATCTCTGTCTAGATGAAGGATTAATTGGTCCCACAAAATCTAGAGCCCACTTCTCAAATGGTTCTAAGACGATTTGGGGCTATAACTACATCTCGTCTGATTGCAGTGGTTGTCCCATCCTTTGACAACTATCACATCCCTTCACAAACTTCTTGGCATCCTGAAATATTGTTGGCCAATAATACCCTATTGAACAGACTTTGTATCTTGTCTATTTGTCTGTGAAGTTTCCTCCACAAAGTTCCTCATGACAGGTTTTAAGGTTATCAAAGACCTCATCTTCTCTAACATAGCGTTTGATCTAGAAATCTGGTCCACTGTGATAGAGGTTCCCATCTATCCAGGTATATGTAGCACTTTGATGTATGATCTTTCTTTTCTCCTTGGAGTATAAATACTGTGGAAAATTCCCTGCAACAAGATAATTGGCTATATCTGCATACCAAGGTCAGTAAGTAGAAATAGAAAAAATATATTCATCAGGGAAATAATCCTCAGTGGGAATGCAACTGTCATCAATAGTTAGCCTAGAAATAAAGTCAACTACTACATTATCTTTCCCAGGCTTATCTACAATAGTGATATGAAATTCTTGTAACAGCAATAACCAACATGTAATCCTACCATTGATAATTGGCTTATTCATTAAAAACGAATGGAAAAATGGTCAGTTTGTACAAATACTTGAGACCCAGTGATGTAATGTCAGAATTTATTGATGGCATGCACGACTACTAAGAACTCCTTCTCAGTCACTATGTAGTTGAGCTCAGCCAGGGTAAGATTTTTTCTTATGTAGTAAATAACATAAGGTTTCTTATCCTCTAGTTGGCTCAAAAAACACCTATAGCAATATCCGATGCATCCGTAGCTAAGTGAAATGGAAGTTCCCAATTAGGTCCTCGCAAAAATAGAGTTGTTGATACACAACATTTCAGCAATAAAATGGTCTTATCACACTTCCCTGTCCACAAGAAATCAACATCCTTCATGAGCAAGGAAAATGATGGCGATGAAATTTTTGAAATTTTTTCTATAAATCTCCTATAATACCCTGCATGCCCCAAAAAACTACGTACCTCTTTTTGCATTTTGGGGGTTGGAATTTTTAGAATTACCTCTATTTTTGCAGGGTCTACCTTGATTCCATCAGCAGAAATGTAGTGTCGAAGCACGATCCCTTCAGTCATCATCATGTGAAATTTTTCAGTGCTTAAGGAAACATTAGTCTATACACATATTTCTAGCACTTTTTCCAGATTGACTAATGTTGTTTCAAAAGCATCTCCATAAGGTGTAAAATTGTCCATGAATATTTCCAAGCAGTCATTCAACAAGTCAGAAAAAAATTCCCAGTATTGCCCTTTGAAAGGTTGCTGGTGCATTACAGAGTCCAAAAGGAAGTACTTTGTATGCGTAGGTTCCCCACAGACAAGTAAAGGTCGTTTAATCCTGATCTTCTGGGGCAATCTGTATCTGATTGTGTCCACTAAATCTGTCCAAAAAGAAAAGAATTTCTTTCCGGAGAGGGTATCGAGGGCCTGATCTATAAATGGTAAGGGAAAATGGTCCTTCTAAGTGGCCTTATTGAGTTCTTTGTAATCAACACATAATCTACACTTGCCATTCTTTTAGGAACGATGACAAGTAGTGACACCCACTGACTGTCAGATATTGGATAAATAAAATTAACACTCAAGAGTTTTTGTAGTTCTTCTTTCACCACCTCCCTTAGTGTAGGTTTCATGCAGCGCTGTGGATGTCTAACTGGTTTTTATCCATCCTTCAAATAAATATGATGAGTGCATAGGTTAGGTTGGATCCCTTTCATATCCGTATAGTCCCATGAAAATTCCTTTTTGTATTTCTGTAACAGCTGTAATAGTCGTTGGTTTTTCTCAACAGTCAAGTTGGGGTTAACATTCAAAAACTTTCTAGATTCTATCTCAATTGGACTACTTTCAATATTCAGAGTGGTTCTCATTTGTTCAAAATCTATATCTTCCACCTCTTCTTCCTCATTCGCATTCTTAACAGAAGAGACAGAAAGTGAATTACTAATAAAACCATTAATGACATCATCTTCTGTCTCATTTTTGAAACACTGTGCTTTCCCCAGAGTGAGGAGTGCCAGGGAAAGATCTGAATTAGCCTCAAACTCATCCCACCAAGGGTTGTACACATCCACATTTGGTTTTGGGGGATAAATATTAAGGTTTTGAGTTTCTTGGCCATCTGAGATCACCATAGGTCTTGACCTGCAGCCTATAAATGTATCTGCAGTGGCTAGCCAAGGTGTCCCTAGGATCAAAGGATACCCCCCTAAATTGGATTTGGGTTGTAAGATAAGAAAATCAGCCAAATACCTCCAGGAAGCTATTGTAATCACTATATCCTCTAACATCCCATCAGGTTTAACACGAGACCTGTCTGTGAATTCAAGCACAGTAGGAGTATCTCTGAGTTCCTGTAGCCCAAGAGCGATAAAGAGGTCTTTTGTCATTACATTAATGGCATCCCTGAGATCAATCAATGTGTTGGCTATGGGCTTATCATTAATGTAGACAGTGACCGTAGGATTTCATGGATCATTGTACTTAGTTAGGAGAGGCTGAGAAAACATTAATTTTGATAATTTCCCCATCACATGTATGGTGGCAGGGTCGTTAGGCTTCCTCCAAAGTTTCTTTATGCACAAATCTCTCATTGTTTTAGCATAAATAGGTACTTCTTTAGGGGCCTGTAACAAAGGGATTTGTACATGAAAATTTTGAAACTCCCCAATAAAATCAAATTCTGCCTATGAATTCATCCGAGGTTCGGCAAATCTCTAAGGATACAGAGGGTCCTGGGTTACAACAGTCGAATCTGGTGTTACAGGTGTATCAGCCTTCACCGAGTTGGTTTTTACAACAGTAATAGTTCTTCGCAGGTCGGCTATTACAGATGTAACAACTTCCTCTATATCAGTTGTTGTAGGTGTAGCAGTCACTTCCGAACCTCCGGCATCTCCTCTGGATGGTTCATAGTCTTCCTCTATACTGATAGGGGAGTGACTTGGGTATTTACCTTGCGTGATCGCAATTGTATTTCATTAAGTCCCATGGGGGTAATAAGGTAGGGTTGGAAGGTAGTCAAAGCCTCTATGCCCTGAGCTAATTTATTGTTTGGGTTTGGGTTAGGTTGCACAGGTAGTTGGGGTCACATAGGTGGTGGAGGAGTAGGAGCTTGGAAAGGAGATACCTACAGCTATTGTTGCATGGGTAGTCCAGGTAGAGCTGAATTCTAAGCATTTCCTCTCCAATTCTGGTTCCAAGGATACGGTTGAGATTGAGGATATTGAACAGGAGGAGATGGAGACCACTGGTTCCAGGGTGAAGGAAACTATGCTGAAGGAGGGGTAGGATATTGCCACAGATATTGTTGAGTATTATATGCATTGTTCCATGAATTGAAAGAGGAAAAGTCTTGAGACATACCTAAGGTCGCGGTTGCCATGGCCTCCTTGGTGCGATGAAATAAGAGGACTGCACCTCCTCGATTGATTCTATGAGTACTTCCTTTAGTCTAGGAAGCTCCAGACATTGCCTTGTCGAATGCTCTAGCTCGCAAATATTGCACAGGATGATTCTGTTCAATCCAGATTCCCTCAAATGATATTTCTTCTGACAATTCAGATAGAACACAACCAGGGGTGTGTCAGCTTCAGCTTGTGTCTTCTTGATCTGTGTTGTCATTATCTAGGCAGAGAGAGTACTGAGGATATCGGTTTTGAAGTTTTCAAACAAATTCCCAATTTCTGCTCTGGTTACTCCCCCTCCTGCAGATTTTTGTATCCGGGTAGAGGCATCTCGAATTGTACTCCTCCCCTTGGACGATCCTCTAGAGCATCTTAGGGAGAGCTTTACAATTTCAGCGAATGGCTTTTGCAATATATCCCATTTCCCTAGTAGGTTCAGGGTGTCAAGGCAATCATCCCTCATTCCTCTGATAAATATAGTCTTCAATATTTCCTAGTCTAAATCGTTGTGTTTAGATCTCTGCAGATTATAGTGGAACTGTTCCACATAATCTTCCAGGCTTTCATCCTCCTTCTGTGTCATTCTAAATATCTCCTCCCTTAAGTCCCTGGTTCTGCAATAGTCCTGGTATTTTGATAAGAACGTCTCCTTCATATCATTCCACGTTCGAATAGAAGCGGAGCCCAATCCCATGAACCATCTCAAGGCTGCCCCTTTTAAAGTAGTAGGAAATAGTTTTAATTTCTGAGCATCTGCGGTATAATCATAACTTCTACATAAGACATCAAACTCAAATAGAAAGGTGTCTGGATCTTCCATAGTCATCCCCTAAAATGATGGTAAGGACAATAGAGGAATATTCTTCATATGAGCTTCACCTATGATATCCCCGATTGGGAACTCAAAGGTGGTGATAGTAGCATCTGTTTTAGCATTGTTGTCAATGTTGTCCCCCATGACTAATTCTTCTAACCCTTTCTGTAGTAGACGTCCTTCAAAATATTCTTGTGATGGACTTGTAGATGTGATTAGTGCCTTAGATACCCCTGGGTCTGGCTATTTCATTGCACTACCTGTATTTGGATATTGATAAATCAACAAGTGATTTTCTGTCTCAGGTGTTCGATACTCCCCCTTAGTTTCCCCTTGCCCCTCGGTCCTTAAGTTCTGTCTACTCTCTTCCACTTCTTTCTCATGAATCAAATTCTTGGTCTTGGGGGTATGGGCACTAGCTTCAGAATGATATGGTCCCAAGATGGAGGAATTAGAGGTTTCTGCTTTAGCTATGGTAGTAACAACTTTCTGCGGCCCTATTTTCCTTACATTCCTTTGAGAGCTGGACTGTTCTTTTTCTACCTTGGAGATTAGTTCCTGGATAAATTTCTTGCTTGCCAAATCCACACTCTTCCTTTCCTTTTTATGACTTGTTTTTCCTATGACTTATTACAGTGGGGGTGATTTCATTATCTCTGTAATTCTTACAATTGCACACATGGACCCTATGTGTATTAAATAACACCCTAAATGTCTCAGTCTTCGACAATGGTGAGCCCACCAAGGTTTGTTAGAGTGATGTGTAGGTTCTTACCTTTCGTCTTATCGCTTAGCAACTATGGAGCTAAAGACACGCTAAACAAAACATCAAAATGTCCTAAGTGCCCTAGTAATCAAAATGGTGAGCCCACCCAGGTATGTTAGAGCGATGCGCAGGTTCTTACCTCTCATTTTACCGCCCAACAACTGTGGACTAGGAACACTCTATATCAAACAAATAACTTGGCTGACTATATCGTCAACTGCCATCCCCAACAATGCTACCAAAATGTAGTGTTGTTTTAATCAATCTTAATTGATTAAGACTGCAACATTTAATTGTCAACCCAGGGTAGGTATTGTTGTTTCAATGGAGTTTGCACTGTCTGTGCCGATACACTCCAGCCAAGAATAAGGAAATGCATAAAACAGTAAAAGATGTCGCTGATCTAAATTGTTGAATCAAACCATGCATGCATACATAAAAACACTCTACAGAATTCAATAACACTTTGCAGCTATCAAAATAAAGGCACGCCACACAGGAACTAATATCTACTCCAGCTGGTTACTACCATTCTGTTGATTAACTCAATGTAACAACATAATATAAATGAAAACAGCAGTGAACGTAATCCACGATTTGTACAGAAACAGCGAGAAACCATAAATTAAATAGATAAACTAGAATGTACACTACCTATATCATTGCAATCCCTGCCAAAGAGGAGGGCCCTTCCTCCTCAGCAAGGCGCAAGAATAACACAAAAGTAATTAACAAATCAGATGAAGAATAGTAACATCATCACTGTGCTGATTAATATTAAAAATAAACTCAAAATTACAGAAGCAGAGTAACAATAATTTTCTATATGATGTGTACTTGTACATGAAAAATCGAGTTTCTTTATAGTCATTACAACCCGGAATTAGAAACATATCAGTCATGAGAATCTCACGATTCTCATGCTGATAGAAAATAAGAGTAGTTACAACCTATTGCTAAATACAAATATACATCAATTATGATTCCAACCGCTTGGGTCTTGTTGCTTCCAAAATAAACAATCCCTACTGCCGACAGTTGTTATGTGGAATATAGTACCCACATTTCCCAGCTTCGGTGCACCAGCATCGAGTGAATGGCAGTTCGGGATGTCACGGCATCACTGGTGACATCACTTTTGGTGTGATGGCGGACTCTTGTATTAGCGCGTAGTGTGACAACATCCTGTAACAACATCCAATGTGTAAAAACAACCTGTAACAACATCCAATGTGTAACAACAACTTGTAACAGCAGCCAGGGTGTAACAGCGAATTGTTCTACCCTTTTCTGCAGTTAATCCACACTGCCTATCTGCTTTATAGCTTTGTCTTCGCAAGCCATCACCTGAAAAGAAGAGCTTCCCAAAATACTTCTTCAATACTCTCCCAGTTAGCCACAAAAAAGGAATAAAGCCTTGTATTATTTAGTAAAATATAGCAAAGTAACAGGACATTAGAATAGGTTAAAAAGGTGAGGAAACAAGGAATTTGATCATGTAAAGTCATAGGCCTAGAGGACAGAAAGATCAAAAATGGGGAAAGAATGTGCAGAAAATAGGTAAAAAACTGCACCCAACATAAACTGACCTTGGATGCCTCAGAATTTCGTCACCATACCTCGAGGAATTTTCGTGTCTCCACCCACCTATCAAGGGCTCCATGGAGAAAACCATCTCCACCCCCAACCCTTGGGAATTTTCCTGAGACCGCCTCACCTGGTTCCGAAACCTTTTGAAAATCCAAAGCTCAACCAAGAATGAATCCCATCACACCATGACTATCCAAGAAATGGCAAGTAAAAGTTGAAACCTTTGTTAAACCAGGTGAAACCCATTCCAATGACAACAAATGAACCAAATAAACAAACATACCACTTATTGGAGTTTTATATCACAACTCATTGTGATATTTACAACCATATACATATACATATACCAAAATTTCATTTGCTTAAACTAGCAAATAATGAAGGATACAAAGCCCGCATCTGATCAACCATCTCCCATGTAGCTTCAGCAGGCCTAAAGTACTTTCACTTCACTTTAACCTACTCGATTGCTCGGTTTCAAAGCATGAGTTGTTTTTGTTGCAATATGCACTGAGATTTTGGCTAGAATTCTCCCTCTGGTTCCACTTGCAATACAAAGCAACCATTCACATGATCGACATCCTACACATATATCTTAAGCAATGAAACATGGAAAAAATCATGGACTTTCACTATTGGCAGCAATGAAATTTTGTAGGCCACTAGTCCAATCCTCTCAAGGATCTCAAAAGGCCCACAATACTGAGATGCCAACTTGGCACATGATCCAATCCTCAAAGAGTTTCTCTTGGGCTCGATGCACAAGTACACATGCTCCCTAACTTGAAACTCCTTGAATTCTCTATGTTTATTTGCTTAAATTTTCTACTTGTCTTGTGATACCCTTAAATTCCTCTTGATAACCTGCATCTCTTGTTCCATATCAGCTAAAATATCTGGTCCAATCAATACCCTATTCACTTGATCATTCTAGCTGATGGGAGTATTACAAATCCACCCATAAAGAGACTCAATTGGAATCATCCTCAAGGATTCATGATACTGATTGTTATATGCAAACTCTACCAGTGGAAGATACTCCTCCCACTTCCTCTACTGATGCATGGCGTACATCCTCAATGTGTTCTCAAGAATTCTGTTGACCCTCTCTGTCTGTCCATTTGTCTGTAGATGATAAGTTGTACTAAAATCTAACTCTATCAGCAAGCCTGCAAAACAAATCTTCCAAAACCTGGAAGTAAACTTGGAATCTCTATCTGATATGATCTTCTTAGGAACACCATGCAACCTCGCTATCTCCCTAATGAAAACTTGAGCTACCTCACTAGTTGAATTAGTATACCTTACTTAACTTGTCAACCACAACCATGATGGAATCATGATACTTTGATGTCCTCAACAAACCAATAATTAATTCCATGGAAATGACCCCCATTTCCACTCTAGAATCAGAACCGACTATAACAAACTAGTTGGAATATTACACTATGGTTTTACCTGTTGACAGTCCATACATCTAGCAACAAACTCAACCGCCTCTTTCTTCAAGTTTTACTAATGATAGAACTTCCTAACTGCTTCCAATGTCTTCTGATATCCCGGGTGACCTAAATATGTCTTGACATGAAACTTCCTCAAGATAATCTTCTTGAGCTCACTACTCTTTGACACATAAATCTAGTTCCTAAATCTAACCAAGCCATCTACTGTGTAGTGATACTCCTCATTCCTATCACCTTCACCATGTTGTTGCAACATTTGCTTCAGCTACTAGTACCTATCATCATGCTGCATGAATTGCAAGATCTGATCCTGCAAATTTGTCCCATAAGAGCTCATAGCTGAAAATGATTCACCCGCACTCTCCTACTAAGAGCATTTGCAACCCTGTTCTCCTTGCCCTTTGTGTACCTATTCTTAAAATCAAACTCATTGAGGGTATCCAACAATCTAGCTTGCCTGACATTCATATTAGGTTGGTCAAATAAGTGTCATAGTCCACTTTGATCACTCATCATAATAAACCTCCTTCTAAGAAGATAATGCCTCAACATCTTCAAGGGATGAATGATAACTTCCAATTCAATATCATGAGTCACATAGTTCTACTCATGCTCATTCAAATTCCTTGACTCATAGCATACCACCTGTCCTTCCCGTATCAGGGATCAACCAATTCCTCTCTTGAAAGCATCTATATAGACTACAAATTATTTATCAGGATCTACAATCTTAAGACTGGAGCATTTGTAAGCAAATGCTTCAATTTCTCAAAACTAGTTGCACACTCCTCAGACCATTCAAACTTCTTTCCTTTTCTTTGCAAAGATGTAATAGGATATGAAATCCAGGAGAATTTATTGATGAGCCTCTTCTAATAACCTTCTAGTCCCATGAATGATCTCACCTCATCCACATTCCTAGGAGCTAGCCACTCCATGATATATTGATCTTTTCTAGATCCACTGCTATGACTTCCTTAGAAACAACATACCCCAAGTAATTAACTTCGGTCTGAAATAAATTGCACTTTCTAATCTTGGCATACAACAGATGCTCTCTAAACAATCTGAATACTACTTCCAGGTGCTCTGCCTTCTCTTCCTCATTCTTATCATATATCAATATATCATTAATGAACATTATCAATAACTTGGCAAGATAAGGACGCAACACATTGTTCATCAAACACATGAAATTTTTTGGAGCATTAGTAAGACCAAACAAAACCACCACAAACTCATAATGTCCATAACTGGTACGAAATGTGGTCTTGTAAATATCTTCTTCTTTGATGCACACCTATTGATATCCTTATCTCAAATCAATCTTTGAGAACATTACTGGTCACTTTAACTGATCAAACAAGTCATCAATCCATGAAAAATGATATTTGTTCTTGATATTCACCTTGTTGAACTTCCTATAATCAATACAAAACCTAAGAGTACCATCCTTCTTCTTCAGAAACAACAATAGTGCACCCCAAGGTGACACATTTGGCCTTATGTATCCCTTAACTAGCATTTTCTTAAAATGAAACTTCAATTCCACCAATTATGGAGTGATCATCCTGTAAGGTGCCTTTGATGTTGGTGTTTCTCTTGGTACTAACTCAATAGAGAAATCCACTTCCCTATGAGGCAATAACTTTTAAATCTTTGCTGGAAACACATCCCAAAACTGCTACAAAATAGGTTACCTGTTCAAGGCTTCATCATCCTTAAAATCCTTCTCTTTTTCATTGGAAACATGCACTACAAACAACACACACCCCTTCCTACAACTGTGCTTTTCCTACATAGTTGTAACCATTCTTACTAATATACACTTCTTCTTTCCCTACAATATTCTCTTCTCTTCATCATCATCCAGGCACTCAATAGCATTCTCATATTAGTCTACCTTGATCCTGTGAGTAAATAATCAATCCATGCCCAAAAACATACTATATGATACCAAATAGAGCACATTTAGATGTTTTTATGTAGGCATACCATTTAGCTCAAATGGACAAGCTCTCACCCAATGATGAACTATTTTCTTGGTCCCTGTAGCAAACTGCACCAACCAAGATTATGCATGCACTTATTTATTCAAGCCACACTTATACACTAAGTTAGGACTAGCATAACTATAATTAGATCTAGGATAATAAAATTGGAAACAACTCAATCGCATAGCTTACCTTCCATCACAATAATGGATTCTTAATGGTCTTCCTACCTATTTTCCACTATTGCACAAATCCGAGGAATACTCTTCCCAACATCTCCAACTATCTGTGCCTCTTGAGCACTATAAATTTGAGGCTTGCCACCCTGATACAATGAACAATCCTTCTTACAATGGTCTTTTCCACAAATCCAACACTGCAATGATTCTCTAACACTCCCTTTACTCTGCTGCTCTCCAAGTTGAGGTCCATGTCCCTTCTATGCTACAATGAACTTCTTGTAAGGAGCCACATTTTCTTTCTCACCTGCATCTTGAGGTCTTCCCCAGTTTTGAGGCCATTTTCCTTTAGCATTCTCATTCCCTTTCCAATCATGCTTAGGTTGAGATCTACTCTTCAACTGCTCATAACAATGATTCAACTTCCCAAAGAATTCCTCTAATGACTGAGGCTCATCATACTAAATGCGCTATTTAAATGCTAAAGGAAATCCACTGATAAACCATTGGATATTTGTCTTCTCATCCTTGAGATAAGGGACATACCTCAACAACTCTAAGAATTTGGTCATCTACTCTTCATTTGTCATAGAACCCATATTAAGCTCATAGAACTCCTTTTCCTTTCCATCATAATATCTCTCAGACAAGTGCTTTTTCCTAAAGAGTATTTTAAACTCATGCCAAATAAATGCTTCTACCTTGATTACTCTAACATGCTTCACATCTTGCCACCAGATATATTCTTTTCCTTTGAGACTAAAAATAGCTATCTTGGCTTTCATATTCTCTGTATAATCATGTAATTCAAAGAAATTCTTCATCCCAAGTAGCCATGCTTATGCATCTTTTGGTTTCTTCATCTTTCCATCAAATGTAGCAGTCTTGGTTTCGTTGAACTAATCTCGAAAGTATTTCTTCTCAATCCTCCTATAAGGATGTTGATATTGATGACAATGATGTCTCTCTAAACTATAACTAGAATAGAACCCATAAACACTACCTATCCTATTAGTTGTATCGAGCCACCTGCCACCTCTGACTATGTCATCCCTATCCAACCTATATCCTGATCGATACCTACTACCATATGACCCATTAGTCCTTTCCTCATGTCCATGACCAATCCATGGTTGTCCCTATCTATGTAAATACAATAACCTCTATAGGATCATTGCATTAACTTCTTCTTTATTTTCCTTTGAGTCAATTATCCTATCATTATATACCTTGCAACTTCTGATTTTTACCTTTAGAGTTCTCAGTGTATCTACTATATCAAGAGAGTACTCATCTTCTTACTGCTCAGCTGATCTATAAGGAGTCACATGAGCTGTAATCCACCATTTTACTCATCATATTTTATCTTCTTCTTGCTGCAAATGTACCATGTTAGATAAACCAAATAGAAACATTATCAAACATACTTTAATGAAGTTTAGGGGAGGCTATCTTATCTGCACAAAACAACCAAGATATATATATAGATATATATAGTGACACCAACATATCAACCTATTGACATCATGCATGATAACTCAAAATGTAACACTGACTTTATACATGACAACCATAACCATTGTAATGCATGCATACAACTAACAAGCATGCATAACAATAAGATAGCCGATCCAATCCAAGTGTTTGAACCTGGAAGCTTTGACACCAATCTGTAACCACCCCTCCTAGAATTTACTCACTTTTAAAAGCTCTCTAGGGTAAATTTGAGCTGAGCGTTACTATGACATGACCCGACATCCAATTTGTAGTTATGGAAGCGGGGCCTACAATCCAAAAACTTATTGACACCTCTTAGGAGCACTAGATCAATCAAAAGTTAGTCCACAACCTTTGATGATCAGATCCTGAAATGGAATTTCTTTTCCACAAGCCTAACATCCCAACCACACCCACAACACAACATGAATGCATTTATGAGGATATAATTGCACTCATAAGCCTGCTTCCATATGACTATGAACTAAATTCCCCAGTTTTGTGCCAACAATTCCGAGATTAGAGCCAATTTTCCATGCTAGCCTCTAAACTAATGCCCAAAACTGCCTGTAAATTTCTAGAACCATGATTAAGGTAATAACAATGCAAAACATTCAAACTTGAAGCAAGAACTTGACCTATACTGCCTAGAGCCCATCAGACATTTCGTCAAACATATGGTAAACATGTAACTTACAAGTCATGAATGTATATCTGATCTTAAATCTCTGAACTTCATTTGAGAATCACCAAGAAGGTCTAATTCCTTCTCAAGTAGTTGCAACAAAACTTGTTAGCCCATGCATTCATCAACCATTCAAACACTTATCAAAACATGAACAAGAGCCATATCTAGATCACATCATAGAACCATGCTTATAACCAACATATAACCAGAATATTAACCATGAAAAATCAACCATCAAATCAACACAACAACAGGTACAAGTGCTCATATATCACAATGGGAAAATAACTCTTATTAATGTATGTAAAATCTAACCAAGTCAGGAACTTCCACGTACCACCCAACCATAGAGTGGGATGAACTAAATCTTTCTTTCAACCAATCACCCTTGTGCCATATTCCAAGCATGAATGTGGGATATCACGGGATAAACCATGACATAATCAACTAGGGAATCCAAAGGTTAAACACCTCCACCCTCGAGCTACTGTGATCTCACCTAACTGGTGCCGAGATAAAAAAAAAAAACTGAGCTTGGATGCCTCAAAATTTCTTCACCATACCTTGATGAATTTTCCTATCTCTACCCACCTATCGAGGGCTTCCCAAAGAAAACCATCTCGATCCCCAACCCTTGGGAATTTTCCTAAGACCAGCTCACCCTGTTCCAAAACCTTCTGAAAATCCAAAGCTCAATCAGGAATGAATCCCATTACACAATGACTATATAGGAAATGGAAAGTCAAGGTTAAAACCACTGTCAAACTAGACGAAACCCATGTTAATGAAAAAAAATGAACCAAATAAAAAAATGCATGTAACACGCATTCAGACCTCAGCTAGTAAATCATACATGCAACCTGTTACCTTGGAAATCCTCCTGCTAAATCTTTTGATCCAACCTTCTCCTTGGTTTCCTTAACTTTCCTTTGTTTTTCTTTCTCCAAATCCAAGTGAATGCCAAAAATGCTCCAAGAATACTATAAGCGTGCAAGAGTGTATGAGAGAGATAATGAAATGAGAGAGCCAAAAATGAACTGAAAAAATATGTAATGACCCAAATGTTGTGAACTAATTCTTTGAATGCATTTTTTAACATTGAGGTCTCCTTTTTCCATTTTCCTTCATTTTTCCTCTAATTTCCCTTGCATGAAAATTTGTGTCTCTTCATCTTCCTTTTCTCCTATTTTCCTTATTTCTCAATCATTTCCTCTTTTCCTTTGCCAATGCCTTTTCCAGTTTCCATAGCCATTATTAAACTGAAATTGATGCCCACTATAGTACTTTCCCAACATTTAGCTTAGAATATGTGTTCCGTGATCTTAGTCTTATTTTTCCTTTATTAACCTTTATTACATAAAACTTTAACCCATGGTTTTTACACCAATGCCACAAGTCAAAACGAGATTGGATTCCTCAAGATAAAGTTATGCCCAATCTTCCATGATGACCTGGTTATGGATAGGTTCAATAGAGTGAACTTGTACGAAATTCACGTGTCATTGTTTCAACCCTTGACACTAAAAATGATAAGACAAACTACAAACTAAAGTCTTTTCACTTTCAATCATTTTTATGAAATTCAAATCTGATGCTCGTAGAGAAAGTTGTGATGATTTCCCTTAGGTGACCTGTTTCAGACTGAATTATGGAGTGTGCAAAAACCATAACTTCTTCGAGCCATATCTCACAAAAAATAGCGAACCAAGATCTGAAATTTTTACAAGATTTTCACCAAGATTTTTTTCTCCATGTCATCAAAATTTTAGATTTTGAAGCCTTGTAGAAAAAACGTTATAGAGAAAATTCTAAGATGCCCTATTTGAAGTAGCAAAATCCTAGAATCCAAAGCTCTGATACCAAATATTATGCAACTAGAACACAAAATAGAAGAAAATATAGATCGACGACTTGAAAATTGGCCTCTTTGAGGGGGAATCCTACTTTACATCACACGAATGAACAATTCTTGGATGATTAAAATAACAAGAACTCCTTGGTATATATATGAGTCTAAAGGGTCATAATATAATCAAAGCCTACCTAACAATAATAATATAAGGGACAACAATAACAATAAGGGGGCTACACTAGTATTATAGGGACCTAACACCTAACTTAGAAATTCCTTTAGTGGAGAAATTATTAAGGCCCCATCTATTGTTTATGATGTAAAATAGAGGTGGAAATGATGGATCGTCTCCTTTTCCTCTACCCTATTATGATACTAACACCTTAATGATAAAAAAACAAATAATTACAATCTTATTTGAGGGAGAAACCTCCTTTGACAATATATACAATGAATAAGGAAATATTTGATTATCCTAAGACTAGGTCTCCTTACTATATATATAGGAGACAAAGGGTAGAATTATAATAAAATAGGACCATGAGGGATTGTAGCCTACATAACTATATAACAATATAAATGTAATAACTCATTGTCTAGGGATTAATAAGGGTTTGTGGGGTTATCGTGTGGCTTATATAGGGCTTAACATGCCCCTCCCCTTCAAAGAAGTGTTGTCCTCAACACGTGACTATCTATGGGTGTTTCTACATGAACAACTCATATTCCCATGTTGATTATTCCACTGGTAGGTTCTTCTTAATTTGATGAGGTAGTCAATAATTGCTCGATTTATTAGTTTCTTAGCCCTTGTTTCCAAAACCATTTCTGGTTCTAGTATTATTTTCCCTTCTTCATTAATCTATGGTAGAATAGTTTGAACTATGATATTATCACAAATTACCTTCTTTAAGAAAGAAATGTGGAATACTAGATGTACACGTGAAGATGGAGGTAGATCCAATTTGTAAGCCATACTTCTAATCCTCTGCAACACATTATAGGAGCCATAATACCTCAAAGCTAATTTATTGTCCTTATTTTGTTTCTTGAGGAACATCTATTTATATGGTTTTAGTCTCACAAATACTCAATCCCCCACTTCAAATTCCCTTTCATTGCGATGTTGATTTGCTTGTTGTTCCATCCTATTTTGTGCCATAACCAAGTTGTCCTTCAGTATTTTGAGAACCTATTATTGGTGTTATATGTGTTCCTCTACTACTTGAGCCTTTAAAATCCCTTTCAAGGGTGATGTGATGGATGGATGATGTTATCCATAAAGTCCATAAATGATGACATTTTTTATGAAGTATGGAAGGATGTGTTGTAACACTATTCTACTAAGAGAAGCCATTTGACCCATTGTGTTTGTTTATCAGATGTAGAGCAACATATATATCCTTCCAAACATTTATTCACAATATCAATTTTCCCATCAATTTGAGGATAATAAGTTGATTTCTGAGCCAATTAAGTATGAAAACAAGAAAATAATCCAGTCCAAAAATTTCCAGTGAAAATGGAATCTCTGTCACTTACAATAATATTTGGTATTCCATGTAGCTTTTGGACTGCCTCCATAAATTATTCGTCCATAGTACTTACTTTAAAAGGATGATAAAGAGAGAAAAAGTGGGCATACTTTGTCATTCAATCTACCACTAACATAATGATACTCTTTCCTTTAGATTTGGATAAAATTATAATAAAAACCATTGAAACTTCTTCCCAACATTGGCTTGGTATGGCTAATTGTTGAAGGAGCCTTGGGGTCTTGATATTCTCTCCTTTATTTTGTTGGAATACTGCACATTCCACCACAAATTCTTGCACATATGCCTCAATACCTTCCAAATATAAACTTTCTTGATCATATGGTATGTCTTAAAGAACCTTGAATGTCCTCCTATAGGAGAAGTGTATAATTACAACATGAGTATTTTTTTGAGTTGAGAATTATTACATAAGTATAAGTGATCTTGCCACCATAAAAAATCATTTTTCTCTGTAATTTTTCTATTGCATCAGGATCCTCCTATAGTTGTTGAATGATCTTGCATATCCTCTCATCTTATTTCCATTCTATCCTTACTTCTTCCACTCAATCAAATTTTTGAATGGAAATAGCAAAAAGTAAACCATTTGTGTCTTCATCTTTCCTGAGAGTGCATTTGCCACAATATTTTTTTCCCATTTTGTAGATAATTTCAAATTCATAACCCAACATCTTTGCAGACCATTTTTGTTGTTATTTTAAGGATAGTATTTTCTCCAAGAAGTAATTCATAATATCATGATCTACTCTTACTTGAATTTTATTCCTATTAGGTATGGATACCATTTCTTAACTCCATGTAGTATGGTCAACATTTTTTTTTCATAAATGGGTTTGAGTAATTTATTTCCTTCAACTTCACTACATTCAAAGGGAAGGGACATTTTTTCTTGCATCAAAACTATACCAATGCCATGGCCTGCGGAATCACACTCCACAATCATTATTTTTGTGATGTCAAGTGTCGCCAAGATGGGAGCTTTACACATATCCCATTGAAGTTCTTGAAATGATTTTTTTTCTTCTTTAGTCCAAGAAAATTCTTCTTTATTCAATAATTTTGTTATAGGTGTTGCTATTTCACCATAATTCTTGACAAACTTGTGGTAATATCTTGTGAATCCTAAGAATCCTCTAATTTTATTCAAGTTATTTGGGATTATCCATTCCCTCATAACTTTTATTTTGTTAGGATCCACCTTGACACAATCATGTGATACAATATGACCCATATATACCACTTATTGAACCCCAAAGGAACACTTGGAAGGATTTTTAAATAGTTGTTTCACTTCCAATAGTTTCAAAACCTTACCAAAAATTTGTACACACTCTTCCCAAGATTTGTTATAGATTAGTATATCATCAAAAAATACTAACACAAATTTTCCAAGGGTTTGAAAATAGAATTCATCAAGATTTGAAATGTTGAAGGTGAATTTGTAAGTCCAAATGGCATAAACAAAAACTCATAATGACCTTAATGTGTTCTAAAGGTTATTTTACCAATGTCTTCTTGCCTCATTTTGATTTGATGATATCTAGATCAAAGATCCAACTTAGTAAAGAAAGTTATCCATGCAATTCATCTAACAATTAATCAATGATAGGAATAGGAAAGTTACCGTTAATTGTCATTTTGTTAAGCTATTTGCAGTCTAGACACATACACCATGAACCATCTTTTTTTATAACCATCACCACTAGTGAAGAGAAATTGATTTGGCTAGGATGAATGATGTCTGCCTCTAACATTTCATGAACCATATGTTCAATCTCACTCTTTTGTGCATGTGGGTATCTTTAAGGCCTAACATTAGTTGGTACACTTCCTAGTTGCAAATGAATACCATGGTCATGATCTCAAATAGGTGGAAGACCTTTAGGAATTTCTCCGAATACCTTAGCATGATTGTTGATAACTTTTTGAAGATCCACTTGAGCATATGATATATATATTTGAACATATAATGAACACACTTTTGCAACTACACCTTTGTGTCCATGTTTTTAGAATTTTTTTCATGCTATTAGAGTTTACCACTTTACCAGGTTTCTACTAGATACCTCTAAGCTCAATTTCCTTTCCTTTTGAGAAATATATTATGAAAATATCTTGGAAATTAAGGGCCATTGTTCCCAATGATTGTAACCATTGGAACCATAATACAAGATTAACACCACCCATTTGGATTTCAATCATGTGACTAACCAATAAAGACTCCCCCATATTCATCTTAATACTATGGCACTTCCCTGAACAATTTCTGGTACCTCCATCTGCAATCATCACTTCAAATTCAGGCACGTGATATACAAAGAAATTAAGAATTTTTTCCAATTTTGAATTGATGAAGTTATGTGAACTACCTGAATCAATCAATATTGTTACCATTTTCCTTTTTTATATATCCTTCTATGTTAAAGGTTTGTGGAGTACTGATGTTGACCAATGCATGATAAGAGATCGTTGGAGTATTCTCTTCTAGCTTTAAATATTGTGAATTTTTCACTTCTTATTCATATTCACAATCTATGTAGAACAATTTCTTCTCACTACATTTATGCCCCTTACTATACTTGCTATCATAGTTGAAACATAGTCTCTTTTCTCTTATTTCCTCCATTTGTTGAGGATTCAACCTTGTTGGTTCAGGGAAGGGAGCATGATTTTCTCTATAGTTATTAGTGACGAATTTTCAAGTGGCCATATGTTTATTTTCAACTTTCCTTGCTATACTGAAAGCATGCTCTAGATATTTACATTCAAAAGATCCACCTCATGTTGGATTCTTTCCTTTAAAGTTCCCATAAATAGGTCTTACAAGTTATCCTATGAAATGTTCTTTAACTTGAGACTCAACTTTTGCTATTGTTGAATGTACTCTATAACTGAACCATTTTGTCGAAGATTTACTGATTGACAAAGAGTTTGTCTCTCTTAATATTCCCATAATGTGCTATCAATTACTCTGTCAAAGTGGAATAAGATATAACATATTCCTTTTTTCTTTCACAAATCCATCGATACCATACATGTTGGTCTTGTTCTAAAAACATGGATGCAGTATTTACTTTTTGTAAGGATGCCACTTAGTGTAGATAAAAGTATTGCTCTATATATATCCATGTTATAGGATCATTACCATCATATTTCTTCATTTCAATCTTTGGAATGTAGTAGTTCCTTGGTGGTGAATTGAAGCCCTAATGTTGTGGATCTTGGATTGAAAATTCATGATTATGGTTATGTGATTCAAAAATTTTTCTCTCCAATGGTGATAACATACTCCCCATAAGATATTGAGTTTCAATAACATGCTTCTCCTTATGTTGATGATTGCCTTGGATCTCCACATCCCTTTTAGGAAGCCTCTCCAAGAGAATATTTTCCATGGAAATCATAGATTTTTGTATTTCTTCCTTATATTCAGTCATCTTCTTTTGCATTCCTTCTACATTCTTTTCTATTCCTTCCTTTTTTCATTCATCTTCTTTTTCATTCCTCTTTTAAGCTTTTCTTGAGAATCTGAGAAATCGATATTTTTCAACATTCTACCATCCATTTCATTAAATTCTACTCCAATTGATATAACCTAAATTCTAATTCTTCATCACTTTCTTCATGAGTCAAAGATGGCCCTTTATTAGATTTAATTAGTGTAATATCTTTCTTTGGAGGCATGTTGTAAAATAATAATAGCACTCATCTTTATTACAACAAAAAAGGATCTTCTAATCAATAGTTAGGTCAGTAGTAAGTTACATACCTTAATTTGAATAATATAAAAATGGTTGAAGGTTTATTTATATATCTATGAATTTTGAGGCCTTATATAAGTAAAAAATTGTTCTATAATACTTTGATATGTATTTTTATGTAATTCCATAGTGTGAATTGAATTTGATATGACCACTGAAAATTATAGTAACTTTCCCAAAACTTGTTGATTTTTTGGCCTCTTCCAATGTGAAAACTTGTATAGCATGACATGTATCCAATTCTTGAAATATAATTCTAGAACTTGTCCCTAGGGTACTTCTATACGTCTTCTGAAATTCCTGAAGATTTCATAGCATGAAAATTCTTAGACAAGAAGATATAGAAACAAATACCAAGATGACCTGTTTAGAATTTATTTCATGATTGTTCACAAACCCTAACTTCCATAAGGTATAAATCTACAAGTATCGTGAACCAAATTCTGAAAATGGAAATATTTATTCCCAGATATTTCTCCTTAACATAGTCCAAATTTCACTTTATGAAGCCTTATAAAAAAATTATAGAAAAACTGGTGAACTAGCATATTTGAGACTAATTTATGGAGCATACAGATACCCTAACTTCCTTGGAGAATATCTTTCAAAATATAATGAACCAATAAATATAACTTGAATGATATGTTCACCATGATTTGGGATCACCGTGGTTTATGTTTCAAGGTCTGAAGCCTCACATTAAAAATGTATAACGAAAGTTTCGAATTGACCTTTTTGAGACAAAATTTAGAAGCATTTAGAAACCCTAACTTCCTTGGACCATATATCCAAATATATAACAAAAAAATATCTAAAAATTCAAACAAATATTTCTCTAGATATATTCTAAATCTTCTCCAAGATTCACCGTCTGAAACCTCCTAAAAAAGTTATAATGAAAATTCCATGATGAGCTATTTGATGCAACAAAACCATAGGATGATGAGCTTTGTTACCAAATGTTATGATTCTTGTGCTTATAAATGATAGGAAATAATAATATCCTAGGGGGAAACCTCCTCTTACAATAAATAGAATGAAAAAGACAATATTTTATGATCTTAAGACTAGGTTTCCTTAGTCTACATATAGGAGACAAAGGGTACAATTATAATAAAATGGGACCTTAAGGGTTCTGATCTACATAACAATATAACAATAGAAACATAATTACTTAATATCGAGGGCTTAATAAGTGGTTTTTTGAATTAACATGGGGCTTATATAAGGCTTAACATTTTTATTAAACAATTCTGGTTCAATATTGATAAGTTGGCAAAGAAGAAAGAGTTATAGATAAAAAATGAGCTTATCTTGTTTGTTAAGAATTGCTTTGTCATGAAAGATCTTAAATCCTCAAAGAAATGTACCCTCATACTATTATGGGGAATATGGTTGAGTCGTAATAGTCAATTTTTTGTGGGGAAGGATATTCCTCCATTTTAGGGGGTGTCTTAGGCCTTGACTCTTTTTAATTTGTTGGAGGCAATAACCATCTTGGTGCCACTTTAGATAGGGGATTTTCAAATTGCTAAAAGCATTACATGGAGATTTTTTTATGGGGATTTCTAAGATTTTAAATGTTTGTGTGGGAAAATGGATTGTTCTTTCTATTCATGAGAGTCATTTTTACACTATGAATGTGTGACATCCCATGGTTAACAATTCTCTCTTGTAAATAATTGTAATTATTTTAAAATGGCTGAGAGAGGGACATAGATTCCATTGCTTGAGGAAGGAGGTTTCTTGAGTAAATGGTTGTTTTTAAATATCTACCTTGGTTGGATGAAAATAATTAAATGTTTTGATTTTCATAAAATTTAACTGAAGAAATAGGGACAAGTCCAGGTGTCCTTTCGTTCCCACCATAAGCAAGAAAAGGACAAAATTAAAGACAGACATTGTCTGAGTTGTTAGAATGTGGACCACTGTGCTAATCGTGGGAAGTGAGAAGAAGTTAGTTTGTTTTTTTGAGGGATGAGAACATTCATTCATCAAGTTATACATGATTTCTCTCTCTCATGCATGGGCATAATGCATTGGAAGAGAATGAAACATTTATAATTGTTGTGCAAGAACACAAAGTCGAAAGGGAGATCAAGTGAACTTTAATGATGACCCGAATCCTAGAAAAGGGGTACCAGTTGAGGAATCCTCTAACTGAGGATTGCAAGGGGAATTATTTCAGAGAGTTTGGCTTTCCTGTAAGGCTGAAGAAACCACTGGAAGTCAATGGCCTGTTGAACCTACTGGATTGGAAGGATTCACTCTGGTGCTTGTGAGGTTTGGAAGGACAACCAAGAGTTTCCTTGTGGCAAAATCTATGGTGCTTGACTCACTAGTGAATCACCTGGAGATTTATTTCTTTACCCATCATTAGCTTATCCACTAAAGAACCTTCCTTCTAGTGGAATTTCTTCTCCTAAAAGAGAGATAAGTTTCTTTGTAGTGTAAGGTGTTGGCATGGATGTGAATATGCCTCAACATCATGATTGACAAGTGTGTAGCTAGTGGATGAAGGAAATGTGGCCTAGAAGCATCCTGTTTTAGTTGTTTTGTTGGGTAAAAAGCCTCATAAGCACTCCACCTCAAGCTTTGGAGTCCATATCGAGAGTGACATCTGCAAGTAATAATGGTTGTAGATTTTATATGGTTGGGTGGAGAATTGGAGTCCCACTCCCAGTTGCTAGAACTTTTATAAGATAAGTATAATCTTATGTTTGTGCTTATGACCACTATATCGTCTCTATTATTTGCATCAGGATAATGGCATGTGAACATTGAGGAGTATTGGTTCTCATCTATATCTATATCTATATATATATATATATATATATATATATAGATTGTGTGGGATACAAGCCTATAGTGATGTTAAATTTAATGCTCAAGTGTGTGATTCTTGCTTATGAATCGATTGGAGGTTGAGATTTTTTGTCTTCCCGTGGAACGTGATTTCTTGTAGGAATTTGGGCATTGTGTGTTCTTGTTCACTTCCATGAGTTTGTTGTATGTTTATTAATATCCCAAGAGACCAATGGATATCTTAGATAAGATGGGCTTGATTATATCTATTAATATTAGCTTGAGAGGCTTGTAGACCCTTGAGTTGTGACGAGCTTACAATTTTTCTAGTGGGCCTTAGTGATTATGAAGGGGAAAACCCCATTCTATTTATTGTATCACTTATACAATGGGCCAGTAAGCCTTGTTCCTTTATTTCAAGCTCAGGAAGGATAATGTTACGTGCATATGGCTTCATACATGTATTTTCACACACACACACACACACACACATATTACTTAGGTGCTTCCTTAACCCAAAGGCGAGATTGAAATTGTTCATGCTTGTAGAAAATCATGACTATGGGATGGGGATGGCACACTTATAAGAGTGCGGGGAAAGGATTTCATATACCTAACAATTATTCACAGACTTATGCATTTTATTATCTCCCTTTCCCTTACAAATATCCCTTTTATGGCACCTTCAACCATGGTATATCTATATATATATATATATATATATGGGTGTTTAATCTCATTGTCAAAGCATATATTGCATTGCATGCGACCAAGGCTCATGACCATGGTCCTTGAGGACATATCACCCTGGCCTGGATACTCCTTCGACCACTAGTAAAACTCAGCTATCGTATGACCAACCTATGTAGGATTCTAATGGATATGCATATTCTGCCTCCATGTATTCCGAAAGCCTTATCAACTTGAGCTATTCTTTGGAGTGTGCCTTTGTTCCTCCCGAGAGATGGAATTTGGGGAACGGGAAAGTTCATATCTCCATCATGTAGCAATATGCCGACATGTAATTATGAACGTAACCCCAACATATATGTTAAGGCTACCATGTCCCTCTTCAAGCCTACATCATCTCAGTCCTCGTCATCTCGTCAATTTTGGAAGATGCTTATGAATATAATGTCTAGGACTAAAGTCCCAGGGTGAGGTGGATAGGGTGGCCCGTGCCTATGCGTAATAACAAATATATGTGTGTGTGTGTAATGAAAGTTCCCCTTTTAGCCTTGTGAGAAATAGAGAAGGGTCAGCTTGTGACCTAGAGTATCAAACAGTCAACAATTGAGAGGTGGCTTAAAATTTGGATAGCCATGAGGGCTCCACATGGGCACCACGTGGCATCCCGATATCATGGAACCCTTTAATTGGCCATGGCTTCAAATGGCCATACTAATTGATTTGAGAGTTAGATTGGGATAAATTCTATATCATCGAAATCGTCTCGACGAAACAAACGCGATGAAGTCATCCATATGAAGTTTTAAGTAAGTTGAAAATGATCAACATTTTTTAGACCCCATTTCCATAACGCTACCATAGATCTCAGGTCAACATAATATCCACCTCCTTCTAAAATGTGCTTTAGTGTTGTAGTTTGGGATTAGGAGGGTGTGCATCACAAAGTGGTATTAGAGCATCTAGGTTCAACATGGATTGGATGTGATCTATCATTGACTAGTGACAACAGGGTTCCTGCCAAGGGGTTCATATTTATTTTTAGAAAATTGATAATAAAAAAAAAATTAGGTCTTAAATTTGATTTGTCACTGATTGATTATATGGATTGTTGGCATGCTTACCTCATGATCTATTTATGTAGCCTGGTACTAATGCATGGATCCCTATATCTAGGGAGGATCTCAATTGTGAGTGTAATAACTGAACGAGCATGATGGTATCTTACTCATAGCATTTAATTTGTATTACACATTAACTGCAATGATGTTTGACATGATATTTTGATGAATGCCTTGCAATGCATGAGCTATCTACCTTTCACCTTGAAGGTATAGAGAACTGGTAGTCATGACCTTGGATATATGTCATTTTCTTTAATTTCACATAGCTTCTTGCATGGCAGTAAGTATGGTCATTTGTAGTATACCATCACTACTAGTTGAGTGATGTGATCTTGCAACTTGGAATGGTTATGTATGTGAATGTCCTTGTGATATGAGGGATGTTGAGGAAATCCCTTTGTTGTTGTAGCTGGATAACATGGCTTGTTTCTAATTGAATGTAAGTATATGTATATGACCATATTTATTGGGATGGGGGGGTCCCATTTCCTAATTGTTATATGGCAAAGAACCTCGGTGTGGAGGTTTAATATTATTTATGATGATTATGCTTATTTTGTTTTCCTTATGAATGCTTGTCTTCATGGTCAATGCCTTCCTGCTTAAGGAATGGGGTGTGACATATGAAAATTGTTGCTTGAAGCTTATCAAGGTTGTTATCTCACTATGAGATAGAACATCCATGTTCAATACCTGAGTTATATGAGTTCAAAGTAGAGGGCCTTGTGTAGACCTTGTAGATGAAGGATTTTTAGCTTTGCTAGAGAAAGAGATTACAATATTATAGTTTATCTTGAATTATCAGGAGTCCCTTATGTTACATAATCCTCTTTAATAAATGCTTGTTTTTTCCATATGGGGTATTCTTATAGTATAGTGGTCCAAGTAATTGAAGAATGTGGCCTAGAAAATTAGGACATGGTTGAAGATGTCGATTATAGTGCTGCATATGAAAATCAAATTTACGAGATGCTTTTTTTGGCTGGTCTTAGTGTTAGGTCCCTATAATACTAGTGATTCCCCCATTACTATTGTCATTGTATCCCTTATTTTTATTATTGTGCCCCTATTGTCCCCATACTGTTATTAGTGTGCCCCATAGAAACCCACTATTGTTATTGTTGTGCCCTTATGTTATTACTGTTAGGTCGGCTTGATTATATTGTGACCCCTTAGACTCCTATATATAGAAGGGAGGTTTAGTCATTTGTATCATCCAAGAATTGTTCATTTGTGTAATTTAAAGGAGGTTGCCCCCTCGAAGAGGCTAAATTCTAAGGTGTTGATATATCTTTTCTATATTTTTGTGAGTTGGTTTCCTAACATTTGGTATCAGAGCTTTGGATTCTAGGGTTTCGCTGCTCCAAATAGGTCATCATGTGATTTTCGATATAATCGTTTTTCTGCGTTGTTTCATAAGCTAAAAAACAAACCCATTTGAACTGAAATCGTTTTGAACTTCGGGTCCAAATTTCAAAGCTTGTCTCACTATATTTTCGGAGATATAATCTGAGGAAGTTAGGGTTTTTGCAGACTCCCAAATTACATTCCAAACAAGTGACCTGAGGAAAATTATCATAACTTTTGTTTTGAGCATCAGATTGAAATTTCATTAGAAGTTTCAGAAAGAAGATATCCTGCAGTGTTTTGTATATCAGTTTCAGGTACTAAGGTCGAAACAGTGAAACATGGCACTTTGTACAAGTTCTCTCTATTGAGCTAGTCTATAATCAAGTCACCGTGGGAGATTTGGCATCACTCTTCCTTGGAGAATCCAATCTTGATCAGAATTGTAGGGTTAGAAAGAGGACCCAAAGGGCTACTACAAGACATGATTTCAGATATTCAAGATCTGCAGTTACAGAGATACAATAGATTCAATATCGGGCTCTTACAAAGTGAAAAAAAGTGTGTAGTGTTTTTTAAATTTTGCATAAGATTGGTTTGAAAAATTAGTTTGAAGGAATTCAAAGGGAATAGTGAAGAATTATTGGCATTAATTGATGCCCCAAAAAAAGAAAATGGAAACACCTAGTAAGAAACCTGAAAGCTCTAGCACGACTCGTGAAGAAGAGGAATAAATGCAACATGATATATCAAAAGTACAAGATCAAGTACAACAAATTTCACTCTCACAAAAGGTAACCGAAGCCAATATGAATGGCATGGAAGCTAATATGAATGGCATGCAAGTTAAGATGGATTTAATGGATGCTAAGATGAATGGCATGGGCACTAAGATGGAAGAATGGAAGATAAATTTGAATAAGTTGCTACAAGAAACAGTTACTAATGGTGAAAGGGTAGTAAAGGAAACTCATGATGAGAACAAAAGAAATGTTAATCGTGATTTCAAATACTCTAATGTTGGATTGAAGATCCACCATGTTCCAAAAATTGATATGAGGAATTTTGATGGCAAGGATCTCGGAACATGGATACTACAGATGGAGCAATTTTTCGATCTCCATAATGTGCAAAACACACAAAAGGTACATATTGAAACTTTATATTTGGAACCAAATCAGTTTGTATGGTATCGATGGCTTTGCTCTCGTAAACAAATTGTCACTTGGGAAATTTTTACAGAAGAAATGATATCACATTATGAGGATACAAAAAGCAACACCTTTTTTAGCCAATTGATAAATCTCAAACAAAAGGGTTCAATGATGGAGCACATTGAGGACTTCCAAAAATTGAACATAAGGGTAAAATATATTCCAGAGGAGCATAGGATTGATGTGTTCATAGGGAATTTAAAGGATAATATCCAACATGAGGTTTGCCTTTGGGAACCTAATTCATTGGAGAAGGCATTCAGGTTAACAAGAAAAATGGAAAACAAAATTATGGCAACCAAGAGGCCTACCACTCACAACTATAAAGATGGAAGTGTTGTTTCCCCTAGCCTTCCATGACCTACAAGTTTGACACCACAAAAATTGGAAGAAAAAAGATCAAAAGGGATTTGTTACAGTTGTGATAGAAAGTACACTAAAGGTCATAATTGTGCTGAGAAGAAATTATTCTACATAGATTGTGAAGAGAAGGAAGAAAAGGAACAATAAATATCAAAAGAAGATGATATACTCCAAGAACAAACCCTAGATAAATAAGAAATGAATCCGACCATATCTTGTAATGCATTCGCTGGAATTACCACTCCTCAAACTATCAAGATAGAAGGACATATCAAGAAGAAAAATGTAATATTGTTGATTGATTCGGGAAGTGCCCATAATTTTATTCATTGTAAGATAGCCAAGGAATTGAATTGCTTCCTATATCCAACACCAAAGTGTCAAGTGATGGTTGCAAATGGAGGAACCATAAATTGCTCTGTAAAGTGCTATAATATCAAGATATCCATGGGAGAATATGTATTGAATAGACCAATGCTTTCCATTCCAATGGGTGGTGCTAATGTTGTACTAGGATTCCAATGGCTACAATCCTTGGGTACAATAGCTTTTAATTTTCAAGAAATTTTCATGAAATTTTGTGTGGAAGGAAAGGAAGTTGAATTAAGAGGTATTGAAGGGAAACCGGGAAATATAATCATCTCTAACTGTATGAAAAAGCTTCTAAAGATGGAACAATGAGGCGTAATTGCACAATTATGTTAGCCAGAGGTTCCCACATCGAAATCATGTATTTCTCCAGATCTCCAAAAAGTCTTGGACAATCATTCCAAGGTATTTGAGACTCCCAAAGGCCTCCCACCTATTCATTATCATGATCATGCTATTCATTTGATTCCAGGAAGTGTTCCTCCAAACATCAGGTCGTATAGATATCCCTATGCCCAAAAGAGTGAAATTGAATGTATGGTTGCAGAAATGCTAGAGGCTGGTATAATTCAACCTAGTCAAAGTTCTTTCTCTGCTCCAGTAGTATTGGTGCACAAGAAGGATGGATCATGGCACATGTGTCTAGATTATAGGGATTTCAACAAGCTCACTATTAAAGATAAATTTCCCATTCCTATCATTGATGAATTATTGGATGAATCGCATGGATCAATTTACTTCACCAAATTGGATCTTTGTTTAGGATATCATGAAATCAAAATGAAGACTGAAGACATTCCGAAAACAACATTTAGAACTCATGGGGGTCATTATGAAATTTTGGTCATGCCTTTTGGCCTTACCAATGCACCTTCTACACTTTAAGGTTTGATGAATTCCATTTTCAAACCCTTCCTTAGAAAATTTGTGTTAGTATTTTTTGATGATATACTAATCTACAACAAGTCTTGGAAGGATCATGTTGAAAATGTTGACAGGGTGCTCAAACTATTGAAGGAGAAACAATTATATGCAAAATGCTCCAAATGTTTCTTTGGAGTATAAGAGGTGGAATATATGGGTCATATTGTAAGCCATTAAGGAATGGAAAATCCCCACATCCATAAAGCATCTGTAAGGAATTCTCGAGTTGACAGGGTATTATCGCAAGTTTGTTAAGAATTATAGGAGAATAGGAGCACCTCTAACAACATTATTGAAGAAAGATGCATTTTCATGGACTCCATAAGCAACAAAGGTCTTTGAACATCTTAAAGAGGCAATGTGCCAAGCACCGGTCTTAGCTACACCAAACTTCACAAAAACCTTTATTGTGGAATGTGATGCTTCAGGAAATGGAATTGGTGTTGTTTTAATGCAAGATGAAAGACCCATTTCTTTCGAAAGTTGTTCAATCAAAGGAAAGTATTTACACAAAGATATTTATGAGGAGGAAATGTTGGCAATACTACATGCACTTAAGAAATGGCGACCCTACCTAATGGGAAGACACATCAAGGTAAAAAAGGATCATGATAGTTTTAAATAATTTTTAGAACAAAGATTATCCTCTGAAGAGAAACAAAAATGTGTCACAAAGATGTTGGGTTATGACACTCTCAAGAAAGGATGAGGATGTGGAAGCATTGTTGTGCGTCATTTCTATTATCCATCCATATTGGATAAACAAAGCAAGGGATGAATGGAAGAATGACGAAGAAGTGTGGGCACTCATTCAAAAGTTACAACAAGATCCCAGTACATATGATACATTTAGCTAGAAAAATGATTCGTTATGGTACAAAGATCACTTATACCTATGTAAGAATTCCCAACTCAAACTTCGTATGGAATTGCAAACTTCTCCCTTAGGAGGGCACTCAGGATTTTTAAAAAATTACCACAGGGTTAAGAAGGAATTTTTTTGGGATGGCCTTAAATCGGATATTCAAAATTTTGTGGTGGAATGTTTGGTTTGCCAACAAAATAAAGTTGAAACAATTAAGACCCCGGGTCTATTACAACCTTTATCCATTCCAAGCCAATGTTGGGAGGAGGTTTCAATGGATTTTATCACAGGTTTACCCAAGTTCGAAGGAAATAGTTTCATCATGGTGGTAGTTGACAGACTTACCAAGTATGCACACTTTTGTGCATTATAACATCCATTTAAAGCCAATACAGTTTCTGCTGCATTTATGGAAACAATTCAAAAGCTACATGGAAACCCAAAGATTATTGTAAGCGACAGAGATCCCATTTTCACTAGAAATTTTTGAACATAATTATTTTCTTGTCTCGGTACTCAGTTAGCTCATAGCTCATCTTATCATCCTCAATCTGATGGGCAAACTAAGATAGTAAACAAATGTTTGGAAGGATATCTTCGTTGCTTTGTATTTGATAAACAAACACAATGGGTCAAATGGTTGCCTCTAGCTGAATGGTGGTATAACACTTCCTTCCATACTGCTGGAAAAATGACCCCATTTATGGCACTTTATGGATATCATCCACCATCCATCACATAATATTTAAGAGAAAATTCTAAGGTTCAAGTAGTGGAACATCACATCAAGCATCAACAACAAGTTCTCCAACTCTTAAAGGATAACCTCATGTTGGTGCAGAATAGACTGAAACAATAGGCAGATCAACATCGCAATGAAAGAAGTTTTGATGTAGGTGACTGGGTATTCCTACATCTACAACCATATAAAAAAATGTCCCCCAAGCAAGCTAAGAAGGATAATAAATTATCATTGAAAGTATTATGGTCCGTACAAGGTGTTGTAAAAGATTGGTACTTTATCTGAATCGGATCCATAAACGACTGTCATAGAACCATGACTATATCGGGATGAAACAAATCCTTGAAGAATCCAAAACAACAATCAAAAACACCCTGAACAAGTGGCCATGGTAGCCGGTGCAGAATGATGAGGACCTCGGTCAAAGCGCGCTGACTGAGGGCCATGGAGACTACGCAGGAGGTCAAAATAGCCCCTGGGAGCCCCGAATCGGGAAAAGGAGCTGATTTTCGATGGGCATCGTGCATCGCTAGGCAAGTAGGGCCGAAAAGGAGGAGCCTTAAGCACTCAGTCGTGTGGGGGAACCAGAGGACTGCGAGCGGAAAAAGGTAAAGGCACTAAAGAAAAAAGGTGGGACCTGCGCCGTAGAAACCGGTGGTATTGATCGGGGAACCCTTGAACGGTAAGTGGTTTTTGAGAAAGCAGAGCGATCACACTCAGCAATCGACGCGTGGCAGCGGAGGTGAGAGAAAAACCACCGTGATCGTGTGTTATCAGTCGAGCAAGTCAATCACACTCGACGTGCAAATGACGTTGGATCTGGAGGAGCCCAGATCGAATGGCTGAGATTGCGTCGGATAGACAGAGCGGAATTGATAGGGAATTAAGCCGCAATTTAAGGGAATTTGGAATCTGTTGACCACCATGGTGGAGGAAGAAACGAATCGGCGAACAGGCTGGCGCTGTTCTGATGGAGACACGTGGCTACTTCCCGAGCATTCATGCTGACGCTAAACAGGGAACTCCCAGCACGTAGGCGACAGGCGAATCGACGCAGGTGGGAGAGGAACTGAACAGGCATGGAGGTCGAATGGCTAAAGCCATGAAGAGAGACAGTGAACAGAGATTCGAAGAGAAGGAATGAAGAGTCCAAGCGACCAAGAGAGACAGTGAATAGTGAACCCTAAGAGGAGGACTGAGCACAGAGAGCAGTAAAGCCAAGCAGAGGAGATAGAGGGCCGAGCTGACCACAGGTAGCATCGAGCACCAGAGAGCTTGAAGAATCAAGCCTTCCCATAGAGGAATCTATCCAAATTGAGCATCACAGTTGGCTCTTTCCACTGTAGACCGAGGGTCACAGAGCTGGTAGGAAGAACAAGAGTCTGTGTACTCTGAGTGGCTTGGGGAATCCAAGAACCACCCTGCCAAGCAAAATTTGCTTCAAGAGAACTCATATTGAGTCCCTGCATTGTAGTTTCTCTGCTGAAAGACACAATAAAATAAGGCCACCACTGAAGCTAGACCGGAGACGTAGCCCTGGAGAATAGGGTGAACTCCTTATTAAAAATTGTTTGTGTCTTTGTATTACTTACTGTATTTCTCTGTTGTCTTTCCATTTATTTTCTATGTATTGGCAATCTGATCGATCCGTTGTTTCAATAACGCAGAACACACACACCAGCACATGGGTCTGTAATACCTTTTGTTAAATAAATCTTCATTGAGGTCACTCATAGGGTGATTATCAGATCAAGTGGTATCAAAGCACTAGGCTGTAAGGTTGGACAAGCTTCTGTTGGTTTATCTGTGGATGCTCACTAGATCAAAGCTCAAATTAGGAGAAGGAGAGTTGGTGGAAATTAATCCTGAAATTGGGAGAGTCTATTCTCGAAAGACAATGTCAGAAGAAGGTTCTATAGGGCCAGACTCTCAATTCATAGAAAGTTTCCTAGCTATAAATTCCATGGTAGAAGAAATGTATAGGGACTTTAGAAAGCATAAGGGTGAAGATTCATCAGGCTCTAAGCAAGATAAAGAAGAGGATGAATCTCATTCCCATGACCACTCCAAAGGAAAGGGGGAAGAAGAAAGCTTCCCTACACCTCCTAGTATCCCTGTGTATAATAAGAAGGCATCTCTGATTAAGTTAGATGTTAAATTTGATTTTCCTATATATGATGGAAAGTTAAATGCTGAAAAGTTGGACAATTGGATAAGACAAATTGATGTGTATTGCAGAGTACAAAATATAGACTCAGACAAGAGCAAGATTCAGCTGGCAATCCTTCGCCTAGGGGGCACTGCCTTGGTATGGTGGGAAGGCAGAACCCAAGTTGATATGAGGAAGCATGGTAAGACCATCTCTGTCTGGAGTGAATTTGTTACTAAAATCAAAAAGTAGTTATATCCATTAGCCTACATGCAACAAGCCATGATGAGCTGGCAAACTCTTCAGCAGTTGAAAGGGAAAAGTGTACAAGGGTATACTCAAGAGTTCCGAAAGAGAGCATTGATGTTGGGTATTTCATTAGACTCACCAGAAACTCTTTTGAAGTACACTGGTGGTCTACACAGCTACATGAGGCATACCATCCTTATGTTTAATCCCACTAGTATAGATGAGGTATCTGTACAAGCTACTCATCTAGAAGCTAGAGGAAAGAATGGAAATCCAGAAGTTGGGGGACCATCCAAACCCACTGTAAGCAAAAGAAAGGAGAAAAGAAAGCAGAATTGGAAAGCAAGGAAGGCTAACACTGCACAGAAAGGCAAAGCCTCATGCACTCACTGTAAAAAGGAGGGGCATGATGATGAGCACTGTTGGATTCTGCATCCGGAGCTGAGACCTAAGAAGTCCAAGGGCAAGAAGAAGAAGATTGTTGCAGCTATTCATAAAGATTTGGGGTCAAACTCGGGAGATGAAACAATCATTGCAGCCATAGGTATATAAGGTAAGAATTTTGAAGCATCTACTAGTAATTCTACTCAATCTGTTATTGATGAAGAACATGAGAGAAAAAGGCATGAGCTTTTCCATATTCGTGTTGTTTCCAAAAATCAAAAGATTGATACTTTGTTTGATAGTGGCTCACAAGTAAATATGATTTCTGAAGAAATTGTAAAGAAATTGGGATTAGCAACTACACCTCACAAGAAGCCATACCCATTAGGATGGTTGAATGATAAAACGCAACTACAAGTGACTAGACAGTGCAAACTCAAGTTTTCTTTTGGGTCAGCATTTGTAGATGATGTTGAGTTAGATGTAATTCCTTTGGATATATGTGGAATTGTGTTAGGAAGTCCTTACTTGTATGATAGAAAGGCTATTTTCTATAGAGCTGAGAACAAGTATCTACTTGTTAAAGATGGAATCGAATACTTTGTAAGAGCTCATAAGCTCAAGAATAATTATACTCTCATAAACTCAGGACATATGAAAAGAATGATAAATTCATGCAAACAGTTCTTATTAATGGTTATAAAGGAAAAGAAAACTGATAAAACCAATGTAATTGAGGGCTGTAATTCTGATCAGCAAGCTGGTATAGAAAAGATTGTTTCAAAGTATGATGTCTTGTTTCAAGAACCTCAACGTCTGCCACCCAAAAAGGGAATAGTACATGATATTATTTTGCAGCAAGATGTTCCTTTGCCTAACATTGGGATGTACAGGTTATCTGCTTTAGAGAATGTTGAAATCAAGAAGCAGGTGCAGGAGTTGCTCGAGAAAGGGTTCATCAGGGCTAGCACATCACCATGTGGGTCACCAATCGTTTTGGTGAGAAAGAAAGATGGCTCGTAGAGAATGTGAATTGATTATTGAGCACTGAATAAAATAACGATCAAAAATCGTTATCCCATTCCTCGCATAGATGACCTTTTAGATCTGTTAGCCTCCTATACCAATAGGTTTCATATATCATGATTGGCAGGGGAAATTCCAAATATGTTCTGCTTTGATGATGCAAAGGTCCCATATTTGTGTGTAAAAACACATCTGTAAACAATTTTGTTGATGTCCTACTTGTTGATGGGTGATCCAACAGTATAATCTGGATCATGCCATGTTTAAATAGATGTTGTAGAATAGAGAAAGAGAATCTGTCCAAACAGTTTAAGCTTGGCAAATTAGTAGTTAGGTAGAGAAAAAAGGCGCCCAACTGCTTAATCTGGGCCCTTGGAAGTGATAAGGGTAGTTTTAGATAGCAAATCATTTTGAAAAGAAAAAGAAAAGATCAATTGAGGGTTTGCAAGTCTAAGTGCACCCTCCCTAAAGTAACAAAAAATGCTAGGTACTAAGATGGGTAGGTAGACAGGGGTTGTCGAAGCCTGATTTTCTTCATGAGTTAGCTTGACAAAGAAAGTTTATATTGGCAAGAATAGAGCTATCTATTCAGCATTTTGACAACAAAATATGGAAGCATGTCTAATTTCCCCTTTTTCCCCATAAAACCTCTTTCTAACATCCCTCCATGGACCATTGGGTTCTTCCCAACAAAGTCCTGCTATCACTTTCTCTTTTGTGAAGCATCAAGTCAAAGAGTTGGTTTCCATCACACAAGAAAGCCACATTTCCTGTGTAAAATCATTTCCCACTCTCATCTGCTTCCAAACCTAAGTTTGCTCCTTAAACTTAGCTCCCGGTTCCTCTTTCACATCCCAAATTCGTATTAACTTCTAAACTTACTATATAGCTCCCTAAGTTTTCCCCTTCCCTTATTATTATAGCATTTTATGTAAAAGTCCCAAAAATATGTACATATCCTCCCCTTGGGCAGTTTAGCCATATATCCCAAAGTTTGGAAGTGTGATGAAGTAGGAGTCCCATGTAAATATCTGTTCATACTATAATCGGGAATTAAATTAACACCTAGTTGATTTAATAACCCTTACCCACCTTATAAACTGTAATGTCATGTTCTCCCCGTTTATTATGTAAATTTTCGCAGAACCCACAATTATCATTTATCCAAAGTTTTTATCTCTCGGCGCGTTTTACAGAAAAAAGAAAAATAATTAAGTATTGGCCGGGTCCCGCCATAATTGCGCTGGCTCTTTCGTCTCCCATCTACCATCGGATCTGGGCCCTCCCATCCGACGGTCATCGGGCATTTCGGAAACCCTCCTCCGTCCGACCGTTAGCCCCCAAAATTGTCAGACTGTTGACGTATTGCTAGGGACGCGCGTCCATTTCTTATTGAATCGTGCGGCCTCTGACAGATACTGGACCCGTACCACAAGTGGTACGATAAAACCGCTTACCACTATTTCTTTCCGCCCATGTCATCGTTGCGTCATAATTACGTCAGCAGTCGTGTCAACTCCCATTTCGCTGTCTATCCGACATGTCCGCCGCGTCATCCCTCCACGTCAGCCCATTCACGCATCGCCACGTCACCTGCCGTACCCGGACCTGACCAGTGACATCATGCTGACGTCATTTATTAAAAAGGCACCAAAAATCTCATTTGATCCATATTTTGCGCAAAATCACGATTTTTCTCACTTTTTTCATTTGACGAAGCACTTTACCACCTACATGTTGTTTTCACGTTGTTGCTCGCCAACTCCAGAATTGAACTCCTGAGCTGCTGCCACTGCGGATTCACCACTGTCGACACCCCAGGCCTCATAATTATCAGGTATTTACCGTTTCCTCTGCGCAACCTGGTTTTCGAGTTTCCCTGTATTAAGAAATTCTAAGCAAACGGTCAAATTCCCTGTGTTCTCAGACCCTGTAATTGCCAAATTAAACCAGAGCAAATCTGAAAGGGGTCCCGGGTCCCATTCTGCTCCATCCTCACAATTCTTGCTCCATTTCCAACTCAAATCCGTTAGCAAACACATTCCACTTCGCAAGGCAGCCCGTCGGATTACAATTCACCCCTTCCACCTCGTTCGGTGGCATTTTCACTTTGTTAACCCAATTCACCTTCATTCTCATCTCTGCAAGTTATTTCATCGATCATAATTTACTGTTCAGTGCCAGCTTTGCTAAACCAAAGCACAATTCAACTCTAAGTGACAACTAAGCAATGGAGACCCCTGTGGCACTGAATATTGCACCCCTAAATGCCCCACATAAGAACCTAGAATGGTTGACCCTTGCTGACAGGGATTATGAAATGAAGGAAACGGTTGAAATAAGCAACAAATATCACATAGAAACTGTTTGTGAGCTAAAGAGGAAACACAGAAGCGGTACTGATGACATGGGTATCTGGGAGTCCAACTTGCCCATCTATTATCTTCCACAAGTGAATGTATTCCCAGACTTCATCCATCAGTGTTGTGAACACTATGAACCCACTAAAAGAGTCGTTTTGGCTCCATCTGGGACTGTTTTATTTCACATCACTCCTCAATCCATAAATGAGATTCTAAGATTTGAGCCAACTAAGCCTCTGGTGCCCCTTTCTATGAATTTTCTGCTCAACCAAGGTACCAAGCTGCCCAGCTCAGAGGTCACAAGGATTGGCCAATTGTTCATGCTCCCAGATTACCAGCCCCGGAAACCTCCTCCTTATCTACATGTCTGGTTCAATGAAACAGGGAGACTGCTAGTAGACATGATATCCTGCATCTTAGGATTCAATACCAGTGAGTATGTTGAAGAGGTTACCTTGGTAATGCTATCCATGTTCACTCCAGGACATCCCCCTACTGTCTAGTATGATTATGCCACATTCATTGCTGGTAGAATTCATGAGCAATTCATGAATCTGGAGAGAGAGAGGGTATTCAAATATACCTCATACATATATCATTTGATATTATACAATCAACCTGACAGTTTCCCTATTTTCTTCAAAAAGCTGGATGCGAAAGGAAACAGGAGATAAGTGATATTCTGGACACCAGTCTGTCACCATATCTTTTACTCTCCATACAATTACTGTGAGTTCATTGATCTTTTCATTCATCCAGCCTTGTCCCTGCTGCAGAGTTCTCCTCCTCCTAGACTCACCGATGAAATGCAGAAGATCCTCCAGCTTTCAAAGAACTATAGCATTGGAGATTGGTACTTCTACCAAGACCACACAGTAATCAGAGTATATGGCTGTGAGCTAGCCCCATACAGACTGCCAAAGTACGTTCCCATGAGACTTTTTTCCCTAGAGTACTTTCGGCAATTTGGCAATTCAGACATGGTACACTTCCATAGAAAAAATAAGAACGCACAGCTGAAAATTAAGCACCAACTGGGTCAATTCATTTTTAATAGGAGGGAAGAAGCTTGGGAGGAGGCAGACAAGATCCTAAAAAGCTTCCAGCTCAAAACAAGCTTCTATTGGGCACCATATGATCCTAATCATTTCATAAGCCTCAGAAGAATCAAGTATAGGCTTGCTACCTATGATCACCTTAGCATTCCACAAATTGAAAAATATGCTAACCAACTAGAGTGGAGAGAAGGCACATTAGTGGAGGATTATTCTGAAGAAGAATTAGTAGAAAAATCAATTAAGAAATTAGAAAAAGCAGTTGACTTGGAATATTTTGGACAGGTTTGCTCTCCAGCCCCTCGGCATCTTGGAGAAAGTGCCTCATATTCCACTATTCCCCAGCAGTTTGCCCAAGCATCTGGCCAAGTAGCAACCACAGCTAAAGAAAAGGAAATACATCAAGAACAGCCACTCCCCAATTTGGAGCAACCAAAGGAAATGGCTGAGAAACCTGCCTCCACAGACCAACAAACTCAAGAAAAAATACCTCCAATGCAGGAAGCAACAGTTGAAGCTACAGTTTTACAAACACCAGCAAATGAGGAAAGAATGAAGAAAAGGGATAGACAAGAGGAGACTCCTCCTACCACTTCAACAGATCAGCAAGGTAAGAAAAGGCAAAGACTTAATCCTTTCTCTGAGGAGGAAATGCCTGACAGATCAACTATGGGCATGAGTCCTCCTAGCACAGAAGCATCAGCCAGCTCCTTTCAGTGGGAACAAGAGAGACAGCAAGGAGGGGAGGTCAGCTCCTCAGGGTAATAATTAAGACCAGAATCAGGCATCAAAAAGCAGTTCACAGACATAAAAGCAAGAAATGAGTCGGTTAGTTTCCATCTCTATAACTAGCTGCTCAGAATGGCACCAACCAATCAAGAAAGGCTCATGTCAGCCTATGATATTCAAGAAGGAAAGATGATTCTCAGTCATTTTAGACCTACCATACAGCAACCTCAGTCAGCTGCAGACTACATCAGAACTAACTTGGAAATGTTTGCCAAAGACATCCACCCCATGGACCAGATCGAGCTACACAAGCAAACAGGGGAGATGCTCTATTCTACATTGGCTGATAAAACTCTATTAGCACACAGATTGCAAAATTCTCTACATAACACTACTGCCCAGTTAGAATTAGAGAAGGCTTCATCTCAAGCCAAGGACAACAGAATCAAGTCCTTGGAAGAAATTATTATAGAGCTGGGACATGATCCAAATGACCCTAAGGGTGTGCAGGCATTAATGAAGAAAAAAGATGAAGACATAGCAGCTTTAAGAAAGCAAATTAAGCTACCACCTACCCATCACCCTCAAACTGAAGGGGTTTCAGAACAAAAGAAAGATCAAGATGTGGTTGCTCTACTCTTGACCTGACATAAGAGATTGGTGGAAACAGAGGGTGCCTTGGAGGTAGCATTAAAAGCAAAACAAGAAGAATTACCAACTCATCCAGCACAGACATCTACAGCCATTGAAGATGTGCCTCTTGTAACTACTTCAGCAGGTCCTCCCACCAGACAAACATCAGAGGCAGACCCTTCAGGCTCAGCACCAGCACCGGAAGTGACAGCACAGGTAGCAGCATCAGAACAGGTACCCAGCCTCAGCATGCAGAATATGATGAAGGAGCTTGAATCTCTAGAAGTACAGATGGCTGAACTGAAAGAGGCTAAAGAAAAGTTAGCCAAGCTTGAAGAAAAATATCACAAATCCAAGAAAAATTTGGCTGAAAGGGCAAGAGAGATAAGAGCTCTTGAAAAAAGGATAAAGGAGTTAGAAAAAGAGCTTACTCTGGACAAAACTATAAGTGAAATCAAGAAGATTCTATGGGCCAACATTGGTCAATCCATTACAGACCAATGGTAGTCCATTGAAACTATCCATGAGCAAATGGATCTCCTAAGCAGGGCAAAAGCAGAAAATCAAAGAGCCTGGGCATCCCTAGGGAATATGCCTGAAATAGCCAACAGAATGATTCAAGTGCTTAACAATCGCACTGGCCTTCAGCTAGCAAGAATGGGTATCAGAAATAGGACTGATACCATTTTACTAATAAAGAGGGTACTTACTTTGAGGAATTATGTGCAGACATTGGACAGAAAGTGTCAAGAAATGCAAACAGAGGTAAATGAATTTATTGCAAAAATCACAGCATTGCATAACAGAGGTCTTCCCAGCTTGGTAACTAGTGCAGGAAGGTTATTATCACATGAAAATTATGCCAAGAGGGTCAACAATTATGCAACAAATCAAATAACAACATCCGCAAGCATTTCAGAGGAAACGGGGCCCCCATCTGGGCAGACTCTCTATGAGGAGTTAGAAAATTTGTTTTTTATTGACCATGAGATCAAGCACCTTTTTGAAGTGCCTCTAAATTACTACAAATACACTGAAGCTGATGAGACTCTGATTAAAATACAGAGACACCAATTGCCTACTGAATATTGGTGGAGAGGCATGATAGAAACATTACTTTGATAAATCAAATTTTGTTTGAAGTCTTTTTGATCAATCTCGAGTCAGCATTTTCAAATGATTCACATGTTCAATCTACCTGGGTGGCAATAAAAAGATCAGCTGGATAACAAGGATAGTGACTTGGCACAAATGAACGAGTACAGATGACGGGGCTAAAGCAGTCGCGCCGTGACAAGGCAGCAAAAGGCGAAATTCCTCGAAATGGATGCAAAGCACTCGGCCAGCCCAGTTGGTTGCAAAGTCAAAGAACTCTGACAGAAATGAACAGCTGTTGTTTGTCTATTTTAATAGCAATAACTGTTGTATCTACTATTTTTGGAAAGTTGGTAAGAAAGTTATGAGTTAAGAACTCATCCTTCAGATATTTTGTGAAACACTTTTGTATATATATCCCCACGCATAACTTATTTGTGGTTGTTGATTTTATTCTGGAGAGCTCGGCTATATCTTCTCGGAGTTGAATACAAGAAGCTGTTGGTTTTCTCAATTTGGCTTTGCTTGGACATGTTGTGATGAGATTGCTGGCTACTGCAGGATTCCCGTGTTATCTCATGATGCAATAAGTTTTTCTGAACCGTGTTTTGTCTTTTCTTTGTTTACAGAACCCATCTATGTTCTATGTTTGATACTCTTAGCAGTAAGGAAAAAGAATAGTTCAGGATTTGTCCATTGAGGCACCCTAAACTCAATCTTTGTTGCTAATTATGTTTTCTTCAGAACTAGTTATAAATGTGGAATTCTTAAATGCTCCCATTTACTCTAACTTTTCCATGGTGAAATCTATTCAGGAATTCTTAATTGCTCTTGAATAGCATTCAACCCTTTATTCTCATTTTCACAGTGAAAGAAATCTTCATTGCCTTTCATTGTGTGGGTTCTTACTGTTTTTCCTTTAAATCAAATGTTTGTTTCATGAATACCTGTCTGGCTCTGCAGTGACACTATCTTTATCACATACTCTAAGCGACACACAATCATGGACTCCCATTGCCCAATGGAATAAAACTCTCTGAATATTGCATGCCCCTCTTTTAGAAGATATCATTCAACCAAACTTCAAACAAAATTCAGTGTTTCATAGCTAGCCTAAAATTCCCAAAACAAAGCTAAATCAGAAAGAGAGAGCCCTCTCTGATTGCAGGTAGGCTAGGACCTGCAATCCAAAGATTGGTTTGTGGTTACCTCGGCCATATTCCCTTAGGAGTCAAAGGGAACAACCTGAGTGATAACATAATTGGCGACTCCACTGGGGAGAAAACAAATTTTTTCAACTGCTGCCTACTCCTTAATGCTGTAGATAAATTCTGAATGACAGCCAGAAAGCCTTGGAAACTGTTTTTGCTTTGCATTTGCAGGAGTATATAAAAGCTGCTTCAGTCAATCTTTATTCAGTCTTAAGTTTTATACAGCTGTTTCAAAATTTGATCAGTTCCTTGCTAGTCCTAAAAGCATTCCCAGAAAATACCAAAACGTATTCGGAAGCTGGCTCCCAAAAAGAATTCTTGTTATACAAGGTCCAACCCAGATCCAAATCCTCCTGCTGCTTTTGAAAATCTGAACCTAATCCCAAAGATCCTGAGGAAGCAAGAGCAAGTAGAAGATTTTGCTGACAATACTCCTGAAACAGTTAACCCAAGCTGTGTTCCAACTCCTGTCAAGGTTTTATTTCGTTCATCCCCTGCTTCCCCTTGTTCATCATCCACATCTCAAAGCACTCCTTCTACACCTCCATTTCCTGCACATACTACCACTACCACTGCAGCAGTTACTGCTTTTCCAGTTACTCCTATTATCCCCATTGTTCCAGTTGTCCCCTTTGTCCCTGTGAATATGGCTAATAGATATGCGCCCCTGCAACTACCTACTAATCCTGGGGCTTTGCCTCAAGATTACCAGTCCAAAATCACATATTTTGATAGCACTGGTTCTTCCACATCCCTTCAGCATACCAAGAAAATGCAAGACTATTTCGAGAATTATGAAATAGATGATGATAGTGTGAGGATGAGAATTTTTGTTCAAAGTTTAACAGGTGATGTAAGAACTTGGTTCAGATCACTTGCTGCAAATTCCATAACTACTCCTGATGAGCTTTATCAATCCTTTACCAACAGATGGGAGAAAAAGAAAGACCCCTTGCACATACTAGCTGAGTATGACACAATTAGAAGAGGCCCACAGGAGACTGTCCTGGAGTATTGTGCAAGATTCAATAATGTCTACAATGCAATACCACAGAATTTAAGGCCTCCACCCGACCTTGCCTTGTATAAATTCCCTGATGGATTTGACCCAGATATGGCCTACCAGTTAAAGGAAAGAGCCCCTCAAACTCTTGCAGACATGCAAAATGTTGCTGTTAGTGTAGAAGCCAACCTAATTGCCAAAAGAAATAGGGCCAGAATGGAAAGAAGAACCACCTTTAAGGAAGAACCCTCAGCCCTAGAGCAAAAGCTTGATGCTATTATCAGTGGCATGCAAAGACTAGGAGACAGAGTAGAAAGTGTAGAGAGAAGAGCTTCATGGGAAGGACAACAGTCCAATACTACAAGGAACCCAAATTTTAGGAAAACCCAAAACACAAATGCTGGTAGGGCTGGCCTGGAGCAAGACATAAGACCTCCTTTCCAAGAAAACTTTACTGAAGCATCAACATCAAATGAGCCAATAGATGACACTCACATCAACTTGATGGGCTTAAATGATGAGCAACAGGTTTTCCTAACACAAGAAGACCAGGAGGATAATGATATCAAACAGTTTCAAACCAAGTCAGGGGAGTCATTTGACTTCAAAGAAGGCTATGACACAGCTGTCTATGAAGTTCACAAGCAATATAAGTTAAGAAGCAGGATCATAGATGTCCCTGAACCTGCCAAAACAAAGGATACCAAACAGCCCAAGATGATCAAGGAGAAGGCTATCCTCGTAGAACTAGTTGAAAAAATAAATCCAGACCCAAAAGAAGTAACAGTAGAAGATGTGACTGAGATATTTCCCTCAAAAAAGCAGCCATGGGTAACATCTTCTTCACAGGACAACCCTGATAATACCCCTCAGAAAGTTTCCAAAACAGATATACTCCAACAGGAAACTGACAATCAAGACAAAGTCACTAAAAACACAGTTGAAAAAGAAAAGTCTGTCACTCATAACACCAAAATTCAATCTGAAAAACCCTTTGATCTTGAGGCAGAGATTGCCAAATTGAAGATAACCATTCCTCTCTCAGAACTCGCCAAACATGATGTGTATAAACAACAAATTAAAAAGTCCCTTAAAATGTCTGAGAATAGAGATGATGTTAATGTATTGGATGACACACCTGAGTTACTTTTTGGACCAGAAGTTGATGGAAAAACAATAAATACAGGTGTCTTACCCTTTTATGTCAGTCTACACATCCATGACAAGATTTTACACAATGCAATGTTTGACTCAGGAGCCTCACATAACCTCATGCCTAAATCTGTAATGGAGAAACTAAACTTAGACATTACAAGACCATACAAGGACTTGTTTTCATTTGAATCTAGTCAGGTCAAATTTTTGGGCCTAATCAAAGATTTTTGTGTTTCTTTAGTCCAATACCCAAACAAAACCATCCTGATGGATGTGGTTGTAGCTGATATCCCACCTAAATATGGGATGCTATTATCAAGATCCTGGGGAGCCAAACTCCAGGGATCCCTCCAATTAGACATGTCCTATGCCACTATTTCAGTCTTTGGGCAACCAAAGAGACTGTATAGGGAGACATTGATGAAATATGTAGTGAGCAGTGAGGATAAACCCCAAAATTTTCCTATTTATGCAATTCATTCTGACATGGATTATTTTATCTTGTCTAATGATGATGCTTGCCCTATAGCTGATAATAAACCTTTGGCCCTGGAATAAGAAACACTCACAATTAAGCAGTCAGTTGTCCAAAACCATGAAATTGTTTTAGAAGATAAATCACATAAAAAACAAGAATCTCAATTGTCCATTCCAAATTCAACTGAGCCTTCTAATACTGTTCAAAATCAAGGCATCCTCTGGTACCTTGAGTTTGATGGCTCAGTTAACAGATTAGGAGCAGGAGCAGGAGTGTGGATCCACAATAGGCAAAACAATCATGCAGAGGGTCGTGCCTATAGGTTAAATTTCAGATGCACTAACAACATGGCGGAGTATGAATCCCTCCTATTAGGGCTCAAATTAATCAAATCCTTACAGGCAACAAGAGTGTCAATTCTAGGAGATTCTGACCTGATTATTCAACAAATGAAAGGCAGTTTTGTCACTAATGACAACATATTGAGAGCATACAAATCTGCTGCAACTGAAATACTTAACACTTTCACAGAATCCCAACTTACTAAGATATCAAGAACCCATAACCTCCATGCACACAGTCTGGCCACTTTTGCTAGCACTTGTAAATTTCCCTTTGAGCCTAATCACTGTTTCATAGTTGAGATAAAGCACAGACCTGTTGTTCCAAACAATGTCAAAGACTGGCAAGTCTTTGAAAATGATGCACAAATAAATAACTTCCTAACTTTACAGCATGAATTTTCGGGTTTAAATATTGATGCTGATGCTATGGAGGACCCACAACAGCATATGAACCAAAACCAACAAACCATATCAGCTCAAACGGCAAGTAAAATGCTGCACCCTACGACCTTTGATAACAAGAATGTGCAAGAGCTTAAAAAAATCAATCTTGATGAAATAACTGAGGCAGAGTCTGAAGCTATTGAATTAAAAGACAATTTTTTACCTATAGGCCTAACTCCTTTGGAAGACATTTTTGACTCCAATGATATTCCTAGGAAACCAAAGATGCAGCCCCTAAATGCTGCCATTGAAGAATACAACATTGGAACAGTTGAGAAACCTAAGATAATAAAACTATCAAAGTCTTTGCCCCCTGATCAAAACCTGAAGTATGTTGACCTCTTTAAAGAGTTCCAAGATGTGTTTGCGTGGAGCTATGAGGACTTAAAATCCTATGATACTTCAGTCATTCAACATACTATTCCTCTCAAACCAAATCAAAAGCCTTTCAAACAGAAACTAAGAAGAATTAACCCAATTCTTCTCCCTTTGATTGAGATAGAGGTACAAAAAATGTTTGAAGCAGGTATTATAGCGCCCATTAGATTTTCAGAGTGGGTTTCTAATCTTGTCCCTACAAGGAAAAAAACAGGTGAGATTAGGCTTTGTGTTGACCTCAGAAATTTGAATCAAGTATCCCTCAAAGACAATTACCCCTTACCTAAAATGGATCACATCCTCCAAAGAGTGGTGGGGGCTTCAAGAATTTCATTACTTGATGGGTTTTCAGGCTTTAATCAAATCCTGGTCCACCCAGATGATCAGGATAAAACAGCATTCACAACCCCGTGGGGAACATTTAAATATGTCAAAATGCCTTTCGGACTGAAAAATGCAGGAGCTACCTTTCAACGGGCAATGGATATTGCCTTTGCCAAGGAGATACATGATTTCCTAGTTGTTTACCTTGATGACCTCACCCCTTTTTCAAAATCAGACCAAGAGCACCTTAGACACCTAAGGCAAATATTCATGACATGTAGGAAATATGGCATTTCCTTAAATCCCAAGAAGTCTCTGTTTGGTCTAGAGGAGGGTAAATTGCTAGGCCACATTATTTCAAAAGAGGGAATTAGAATTGATCCGGACAGGATTCAAGCCATTCTACAAGTCCCACAACCGAGAAATATAAAAGAATTGCAAGCCTTTTTGGGGAAAATCAACTTTTTAAGAAGATTCATCCCAAACCTAGCAGAATTGATAAGGCTACTAAACCACATGTTGAAAAAAGATTCCAAAGTGAAATGGACGTTGGAGGCCAAACAGGCCTTTGAGGGCATCAAGACCGCCTTGACTCAAACCCCAGTCCTTACAAGTCCCCAATTTGCCAGGGACTTCATTATTTTCTCCTTTGCCTCCCAACATACTATTACTGTTGTTTTATTGCAGAAGGATGATCAAGGGAATGAGAAGCCCATTGCCTTTTTCAGCCGAGCCCTTAGAGATGCACCCTTGAAGTATCAGATCATGGAAAAGTAGGCCTATGCCCTGGTTAAGGCCATCAAAGATTTTAGGATTTATATTCTATACTCTCATGTCACTGCTTATGTGCCAAATGCTATTGTGAAAGACATATTGACTCAAGAAGGGCTAGAAGGCAAAAGAGGCAAGTGGATTGCTAGCATTCTTGAGTATTATATTGAAATAAAACCCACTAAGCTGATAAAAGGACAGGGTTTGGCCAAATTAATGTCTAAAACAAACTTTCAAGCCCTAGACATCAATGAACTGGACAATGAACCGGAGCTGGCGACTCCACAGATCAATATAGCCTTTGAACAATCCCCCTGGTATGCTGATATTTGTTATATATTGCAAAACCTGTGTGCTCCCCCAGGGTTGTCCAGAACTAAAAGTAGATTTTTAAGAATGAAAGCTTCTAAATTTTGTGTTGCAGATGGTGCCTTATTGTGGAAAAATTAGGAAGGTATATTGCTTAATTGTTTAACTATGAATCAAACTGACAATGTTATGAGAGATTTTCATGCAGGGGATTGTGGAGGACATCTGTATTGGAAATCCACTGTGGATAAGATATTAAGGGCTGGCTACTATTGGCCTGTTATATTTGCAGATGTCAAGAAATTTGTTACTTCATGTCATAAGTGTCAGATATTTGAAGGCAAAAGAAAATTACTGCCATTACCCCTTAAGCCCATTTCAACAGAGAAGCCTTTTCAACAATGGGGCTTAGATTTTATTGGGGAAATTCATCCTTCATCTTCAGGTCAGCACAAATGGATCCTAACAGCCACAAACTATTTTACCAAGTGGATTGAGGTTATTCCATGCAGACAAGCAAATGACTCCAATATCATTCAGTTCCTTGAAACTAATATTTTGTCCAGATTTGGTTGCCTTGAAAAGATAATTACAGACAATGCTGCTGCCTTCAGATCCAAGAAAATGGTCAACTTTTGCCAGAAGTTTCATATCACTTTGGGCCACTCCACAGCATATTATCCTCAAGGCAATGGTTTAGCTGAATCATCTAATAAGAGCCTTATTAACATCATCAAGAAGATATTGGAGGAAAACAAGAAAAATTGGCACAAAAAGCTTGTAAATGCCTTATGGGCAGACAGATTGACGACCAAGAGATCTATTGGGACCAGCCCATATGAGTTGGTTTATGGTATGGAGGCCAAGTTTCCCTCATCACTAGGGGTTCCTGTCATCAAGTTACTTCAAGAAGTTCTAGCTGAGCCCAATGATATACAAAGAAGAATTAACCAAACTATCTGTTTGCAGCAGACTAGAGACCAAGTGTACAACAGAGTTCAGGTTTTACAAGAGAAACTCAAGAAAATCTTTGACAAAAGAACCAAAGCAGAAGATTTTTTCATTGGGAATAAAGTGCTTAAATGGGATTCAAGAAGAGAGGACAAGGGAAAACATGGAAAATTTGATTCCCTCTGGAGAGGGCCCTTTGTTATTCAAGCAGTGCAAGGAAACAACACATATTTTTTTAAAAATCTGGATGGCACTGAGGTTGAAGAGGGCCCTATAAATGGCCGAATGTTAAAGCACTATTTTGACTACTTTCCATGTATATAACCCGAGGCTGCCTTGTACATTAATAGTTGTTTTTAGTAGTTTATTTTCAGCAGGCAAATAGAGTTCCAGTTTCACAAATTTTGGGAGTGATCAAGGGAAAAGGTACTACTTCAAGATCTTTTGTTTTGCCTTGCAAAGGTCCAGTTTTGGTCATCTAGAAAGCAAAATTTCCAGATTTTGGAAAAGGTCAAGGACCAAGGCATCCTGACCTGCTGTTCTTGGTCTTTCATATGAAAAAACCATCCCCAAGTGGAGCCACTGTTAGCCTCCTATACCAATAGGTTTCATATATCATGATTGGCAGGGGAAATTCCAAATATGTTCTGCTTTGATGATGCAAAGGTCCCATATTTGTGTGTAAAAACACATATGTAAACAATTTGGTTGGTGTCCTACTTGTTGATGGGTGATCCAACAATATAATCTGGATCATGCCATGTTTAAATTGATGTTGTAGAATAGAGAAAGAGAATATGTCCAAACAGTTTAAGCTTGGCAGATTAGTAGTTAGGTAGAGAACAAAGGCGCCCAACTACTTAATCTAGGCCCTTGGAAGTGATAAGGGTAGTTTTATATAGCAAATCATTTTGAAAAGAAAAAGAAAAGATCAATTGAGGGTTTGCAAGTCTAAGTGCACCCTCCCTAAAGTAACAAAAAATGCTAGGTACTAAGATGGGTAGGTAGACAGGGGTTGCCGAAGCCTGATTTTCTTCATGAGTTAGCTTGACAAAGAAAGTTTATATTGGCAAGAACAGAGCTATCTATTCAGCATTTTGACAACAAAATATGGAAGCATGTCTAATTTCCCCTTTTTCCCCATAAAACCTCTTTCTAACATCCCTCCATGGACCATTGGGTTCTTCCCAACAAAGTCCTGCTATCACTTTCTCTTTTGAGAAACATCAAGTCAAAGAGTTGGTTTCCATCACACAAGAAAGCCACATTTCCTTTGTAAAATCATTTCCCACTCTCATCTGCTTCCAAACCTAAGTTTACTCCTTAAACTTAGCTCCCGGTTCCTCTTTCACATCCCAAATTCATATTAACTTCTAAACTTACTATATAGCTCCCTAAGTTTTCCCCTTCCCTTATTATTATAGCATTTTATGTAAAAATCCCAAAAATATGTACATATCCTCCCCTTGGGCAGTTTAGCCATATATCCCAAAGTTTGGAAGTGTGATGAAGTTGGAGTCCCATGTAAATATCTGTTCATACTATAATCGGGAATTAAATTAACACCTGGTTGATTTAATAACCCTTACCCACCTTATAAACTGTAATGTCATGTTTTCCCCGTTTATTATGTAAATTTTCGCAAAACCCACAATTATCATTTATCCAAAGTTTTTATGTCTCGGCGCGTTTTACCGAAAAAAGAAAAATAATTAAATATTGGTCGGGTCCCGCCGTAATCGCGCTGGCTGTTTCGTCTCCCGTCTACCGTCGGATCTGGGCCCTCCCATCCGACGGTCATCGGGCATTTCGGAACCCCTCCTCCGTCCGACCGTTAGCGCCCGAAATTGTCAGACTGCTGACGTATTTCCAGGGACGCGCATCCATTTCTTATTGAATCGGGCGGCCTCTGACAGATACCGGACCCGTACCACAAGCGGTCCGATAAAACCGCTTACCACTGTTTCTTTTCCGCCCATGTCATCGTTGCGTCATAATTACGTCAGCAGTCGTGTCAACTCCCATTTCGTTGTCTATCCGACATGGCCGCCGCGTCATCCCTCCACGTCAGCCCAGTCATGCATCGCCACGTCACCTGCCGTACCCGGACCTGACCAGTGATGTCATGCTGACGTCATTTATTAAAAAGGCGCCAAAAATCTCATTTTTTCCATATTTTGCACAAAATCACGATTTTTCTCACTTTTTCATTTGACGAGCACTTTACCACCTGCATGTTGTTTTCACGTTGTTGTCCGCCAACTCCAGAATTGAACTCCTGAGCTGCTGCCACTGCGGATTCACCACTGTCGACACCCCAGGCCTCATAATTATCAGGTATTTACCGTTTCCTCTGCGCAACCTGGTTTTCGAGTTTCCCTGTATTAAGAAATTCTAAGCAAACGGTCAAATTCCCTGTGTTCTCAGACCCTGTAATTGCCAAATTAAACCAGAGCAAATCTGAAAGGGGGTCCCGGGTCCCATTCTGCTCCATCCTCACAATTCTTGCTCCATTTCCAACTCAAATCCGTTAGCAAACACATTCCACTTCGCAAGGCAGCCCGCTGGATTACAATTCACCCCTTCCACCTCTTTCAGCGGCATTTTCACTCTGTTAACCCAATTCACCTTCATTCTCATCTCTGCAAGTTATTTCATCGACCATAATTTACTGTTCAGTGCCAGCTTTGCTAAACCAAAGCACAATTCAACTCCAAGTGACAACTAAGCAATGGAGACCCCTGTGGCATTGAATATTGCACCCCTGAATGCCCCACATAAGAACCTAGAATGGTTGGCCCTTGCTGACAGGGATTATCAAATGAAGGAAACGGTTGAAATAAGCAACAAATATCACATAGAAACCGTTTGTGAGCTAAAGAGGAAACACAGAAGTGGTACTGATGACATGGGTATCTGGGAGTCCAACTTGCCCATCTATTATCTTCCACAAGTGAATGTATTCACAGACTTCATCCATTAGTGTTGTGAACACTATGAACCCACTCAAAGAGCCGTTTTGGCTCCATCTGGGAATTTTTTATTTCACATCACTCCTCAATCCATAAATGAGATGCTAAGCTTTGAGCCAACTAAGCCTCTGGTGCCCCTTTCTATGAATTTTCTGCTCAACCAAGGTACCAAGCTGCCCAGCTTAGAGGTCACAAGGATTGGCCAATTGTTCATGCTCCCAGATTACCAGCCCCGGCAACCTCCTCCTTATCTACATGTCTGGTTCAATGAAACAGGGAGACTGCTAGTAGACATGATATCCTGCATCTTAGGATTCAATACCAGTGAGTATGTTGATGAGGTTACCTTGGTAATGCTATCCATGTTCAGTCCAGGACAGCCCCCTGTTGTCCAGTATGATTATGCCACATTCATTGCTGACAGAATTCATGAGAAATTCATGAATCTGGAGAGAGAGAGAGTATTCAAATATACCTCATACATATATCATTTGATATTATACAATCAGCCTGACAGTTTCCCTATTTTCTTCAAAAAGATGGATGCGAAAGAAAACAGGAGATCAGTGATATTCTGGACACCAGTCTGTCACCATATCTTTTACTCTCCATACAATTACTGTGAGTTCATTGATCTGTTCATTCATCCAGCCTTGTCCCTGCTGTAGAGTTCTCCTCCTCCTAGACTCACCGATGAAATGTAGAAGATCCTCCAGCTTTCAAAGAACTATAGCATTGGAGATTGGTACTTCTACCAAGACCACACAGTAATCAGAGTATATGGTTGTGAGCTAGCCCCATACAGACTGCCAAAGTACGTTTCCATGAGACTTTTTTCCCTAGAGTACTTTCGGCAATTTGGCAATTCAGACATGGTACACTTCCATAGAAAAAATAAGAAAGCACAGCTGAAAATTAAGCACCAACTGGGTCCATTCATTTTTAATAAGAGGGAAGAAGCTTGGGAGGAGGCAGACAAGATCCTAAAAAGCTTCCAGCTCAAAACAAGCTTCTATTGGGCACCATATGATCCTAATCATTTCATAAGCCTCAGAAGAATCAAGTATAGGCTTGCTACCTATGATCACCTTAGCATTCCACAAATTGAAAAATATGCTAACCAACTAGAGTGGAGAGAAGGCACATTAGTGGAGGATTATTCTGAAGAAGAATTAGTAGAAAAAGCAATTAAGAAATTAGAAAAAGCAGTTGACATGGAATATTTTGGACAGGTTTGCTCTCCAGCCCCTCGGCATCTTGGAGAAAGTGCCTCATCTTCCACTGTTCCCCAGCAGTTTGCCCAAGCAGTTGGCCAAGCAGCAACCACAGCTAAAGAAAAGGAAATACAGCAAGAACAACCACTCCCCAATTTGGAGCAACCAGAGGAAATGGCTGAGCAACCTGCCTCCACAGACCAACAAACTCAAGAAAAAATACCTCCAATGCAGGAAGCAACAGTTGAAGCTACAGTTTTACAAACACCAGCAAATGAGGAAAGAATGAAGAAAAGGGATAGACAAGAGGAGACTCCTCCTACCACTTCAACAGATCAGCAAGGTGAGAAAAGGCAAAGACTTAATCCTTTCTCTAAGGAGGAAATGCCTGACAAACCAACTATGGGCATGGGTCCTCCTAGCACAGAAGCATCAGCCAGCTCCTTTCAGCAGGAGCAAGAGAGACAGCAAGGAGGGGAGGTCAGCTCCTCAGGGCAACAATTAAGACCAGAATCAGGCATCAAAAAGCAGTTCACAGACATAAAAGCAAGAAATGAGCCGGTTAGATACCAGCTCTATAACCAGCTGCTCAGAATGGCACCAACCAATCAAGAAAGGCTCATGTCAGCCTATGATATTCAAGAAGGAAAGATGATTCTCAGTCATTTTAGACCTACCATACAGCAACCTCAGTCAGCTGCAGACTACATCAGAACTAACTTGGAAATGTTTGCCAAAGACATCCACCCCATGGACCAGATCGAGCTACACAAGCAAACAGGGGAGATGCTCTATTCTACATTGGCTGATAAAACTCTATTAGCACACAGATTGCAAAATTCTCTACATAACACTACTGCCCAGTTAGAATTAGAGAAGGCTTCATCTCAAGCCAAGGACAACAGAATCAAGTCCTTGGAAGAAATTATTATAGAGCTGGGACATGATCCAAATGACCCTAAGGGTGTGCAGGCATTAATGAAGAAAAAAGATGAAGACATAGCAGCTTTAAGAAAGCAAATTAAGCTACCACCTACCCATCACCCTCAGACTGAAGGGGTTGCAGAACAAAAGAAAGATCAAGATGTGGTTGCTCTACTCTTGACCTTGCATAAGAGATTGGTGGAAACAGAGGGTGCCTTGGAGGTAGCATTAAAAGCAAAACAAGAAGAATTACCAACTCAGCCAGCATAGACATCTACAGCCATTGAAGATGTGCCTCTTGTAACTACTTCAGCAGGTCCTCCCACCGGACAAACATTAGAGGCAGACCCTTCAGGCTCAGCACCAGCACCGGAAGTGACAGCACAAGTAGCAGCATCAGAACAGGTACCCAGCCTCAGCATGCAGAATATGATGAAGGAGCTTGAAGCTCTAGAAGTACAGATGGCTAAACTGAAAGAGGCTAAAGAAAAGTTAGCCAAGCTTGAAGAAAAATATGACAAATCCAAGCAGAATTTGGTTGAAAGGGCAAGAGAGATAAGAGCTCTTGAAAAAAGGATAAAGGAGTTAGAAAAAGAGCTTACTCTGGACAAAACTATAAGTGAAATCAAGAACATTCTATGGGCCAACATTGGTCAATCCATTACAGACCAATGGCAGTCCATTGAAACTATCCATGAGCAAATGGATCTCCTAAGCAGGGCAAAAGCAGAAAATCAAAGAGCCTGGGCATCCCTAGGGAATATGCCTGAAATAGCCAACAGAATGATTCAAGTGCTTAACAATCGCACTGGCCTTCAGCTAGCAGGAATGGGTATCAGAAACAAGACTGATACCATTTTACTAATAAAGAGGGTGCTTACCTTGAGGAATTATGTGCAGACATTGGACAGAAAGTGTCAAGAAATGCAAACAGAGGTAAATGAATTTATTGCAAAAATCACAGCATTGCATAACAGAGGTCTTCCCAGCTTGGTAACTAGTGCAGGAAGGTTATTATCACATGAACATTATGCCAAGAGGGTCAACAATTATGCAACAAATCAAATAACAGCATCCGCAAGCATTTCAGAGGAAACGGGGCCCCCATCTGGGCAGACTCTCTATGAGGAGTTAGAAAATTTGTTTTTATTGAGCATGAGATCAAGCACCTTTTTGAAGTGCCTCCAAATTACTACAAATACACTGAAGCTGATGAGACTCTGATTAAAATATAGAGACACCAATTGCCTACTGAAGATTGGTGGAGAGGCATGATAGAAACATTACTTTGATAAATCAAATTTTGTTTGAAGTCTTTTTGATCAATCTCGAGTCAGCATTTTCAAATGATTCACATGTTCAATATACCTGGGTGGCAATAAAAAGAGCAGCTGGATAACAAGGATAGTGACTTGGCACAAATGAACGAGTACAGATGATGGGACTAAAGCAGCCGCGCCATGACAAGGCAGCAAAAGGCGAAATTCTTCGAAATGGATGCAAAGCACTCGGCCGGCCCAGTTGGTTGCAAAGTCAAAGAACTCTGACAGAAATGAACAGCTATTGTTTGTCTATTTTAATAGCAATAACTGTTGTATCTACTATTTTTGGAAAGTTGGTAAGAAAGTTATGAGTTAATGACTCATCTTTCAGATATTTTGTGAAACACTTTTGTATATATATCCCCACACATAACTTATTTGGGGTTGTTGATTTTATTGTGGAGAGCTCGGTTGTATCTTCTCGGAGTTGAATACAAGAAGCTGTTGGTTTTCTCAATTTGGCTTTGCTTGGACATGTTGTGATGAGAGTGCTGGCTACTGCAGGATTCCCGTGTTATCTCATGATGCAATAAGTTTTTGCAGAACCGTGTTTTGTCTTTTCTTTGTTTACAGAACCCATCTATGTTCTATGTTTGATACTCTTAGAATTAAGGAAAAAGAATAGTTCAGGATTTGTCCATTGAGGCACCCTAAACTCAATCTTTGTTGCTAATTATGTTTTCTTCAGAACTAGTTATAAATGTGGAATTCTTAAATGCTCCCATTTACTCTAACTTTTCCATGGTGAAATCTATTCAGGAATTCTTAATTGCTCTTGAATAGCATTCAACCCTTTATTCTCATTTTCACAGTGAAAGAAATCTTCATTTCCTTTCATTGTGTGGGTTCTTACTATTTTTCCTTTAAATCAAATGTTTGTTTCATGAATACCTGTCTGGCTTTGCAGTGACAATATCTTTATCACATACTCTAAGCAACACACAATCATGGACTCCCATTGCCCAATGGAATAAAACTCTCTGAATATTGCATGCCCCTCTTTCAGAAGATATCATTCAACCAAACTTCAAACAAAATTCAGTGTTTCATAGCTAGCCTAAAATTCCCAAAACAAAGCTAAATCAGAAAGAGAGAGCCCTCTCTGATTGCAGGTAGGCTAGGACCTACAATCCAAAGACTGGTTTGTGGTTACCTCGGTCGTATTCCCTTAGGAGTCAAAGGGAACAACCTGAGTGATAACAAGATCAACTGAAGGAAGCTGTTTATTTCACCAAGCTGGATTTGCACAGTGGATACCATTAGGTCAGAGTTGCAGAGCAAGATGCATGGAAGACTGCTTTCAAAACAAAGCAGGGATTGTATGAATGGCTGGTTATGCCTTTTGGCTTGACCAATGCCCCTACTACTTTCATGAGATTAATGAATGATATACTCAGACCTTTTCTTGATGATTTTGTTATTGTGTATCTGGATGACATTCCGATTTTTAGTAAAACGTGGGAAGAACATTTAAAGCACGTTAAGCAGACATTATATGTTTTGAAAAGAGAAAAACTTCATGTTAAACTTTCCAAATGTGAATTTGGAAAAACCTCTCTAAATTATTTGGGTCATATAGTAGGGGGAGGTGAATTGAAAATAGATCCCTCTAAAGTGGGAGTCATTGTAAACTGGCCTAAACCCAAGTCCGCTACAAAAGTGAGAAGCTTCTTAAGAGTAGCATAGTATTGGAGGAAGTTCATTTCAATTTTTTCCTCAATTGTAGCTCCGTTACATGTTTTGACAGGATTGAACAAGGTGTTTCAGTGGGGAGGCAAACAGCAGAAAGCCTTCGACGCGTTGAAAGAGAAAATTAGTACAACACCTATACTAGCACTGCCAGATCTACAAAGACCATTTGAGATCCCAACTGATGCCAGTGACTATGCCATGGGAGCAGTGTTGACACAACATGGTAAACCCATATGTTATCATTTTGAGACTTTTAATCCTGTAGTAGTCAACTATCCTACATATGACAAAGAATTGTATGCATTAGTTCAGAGTATGAAAAAGTGGAAACATTACTTAATGGGAAAAGAAACAGTAATACATACTGATCATCAGCCACTTCAATATCTACACTCCCAAACTAAGTTGCAACAATCAAGACATTACATATGGATGGGTTTTCTACAACAGTTTCATTTAGTCATTAGATATAAAAAGGGCATACATAACAAGGTTGCAAACATGTTATCTAGACCCATTATAAATGCATCTACCATACTTAAGCATAATTTTGTGCTACATGAAAGCTACATAGAACAGTATGCTCAGGATATGAACTTTAAAGATGTATATGCAACTTTGAGTCAAGGCAAAAGAGTGGAAGAATTGGACTATCATGTGAAGGACTAACTCTTATATCATTGCAGGAAACTCTACATTCCACAAACTGAGAGAGCAAAGATAATTATGGAAGCACACACTTCTCTGATATCAGGTCACTTTGGGGTAAGTAAAACAATTTCACAGCTACAAAGGTTCTGCTACTAGCCAAGAATGAGTGAGACAGTTTCTAGATATGTAAAGGGGTGTGCTATGTGTGCTAAAAGCAAGCCCAGCAACAGAAAACTAGGCTTGTACACTCCATTGCCAGTTCCTTCTCACCCTTGGGAAAGCATTTCCATGGATTTTGTTGGAGGACTGCCTAAATCTAGGAAAGGTCATGATTATCTATATGTTGTTGTGGATAGGTTCAGCAAAATGTGTATTTTGATACCCTGTAGTAAACAGATTACAGCTGAATAGACTGTAAAGTTATTCTTTGAACATGTATGGGTTCATTTTGGATTACCCACTTCTATTATATCCGATCAAGACACCCAATTTGTGGGGAAGTTTTGGTCCAGTCTGTGGGAACTAATGGACACCAAACTAAATAAAAGCACAACTTTTCATCCACAAACAGATGGCCAGAAAGAAGTAGTTAATAGGACAGTGATCTAATTACTGAGAGGATATTGCAGCAAACACCCTAAACTTTGGGATGAACACTTGTGTTATGTGCATCATGCTTACAACAGAGCCAAACACTCTTCTACACAGAGATCTCCTTTTGAGACCTGCTTTGGTTTCATACCAAGGTCTCCCTTGGATTTTGTCTCTGGTAAAGATACCATGGTTTATGGACACAGTGATGTGGACGGGGCAACTAGGTTCATTGAATAGATCTAGGAGATCCACCGGGCAGTACAGGAAAAGCTGGAAAAGATCCAGGCCAAGTACAAGGCTAGGCATGATAAGCATCAGATGGAGCATAGTTTTCAAGTTGGAGACCAAGTCTAGCTATATATCAGCAAGGACAAGATGCAAGGTGAAGGTAAGAAGCTAAAACCTATTAGGCATGGACCCTTCAGGATACTTGAGAAGATTGGTGAAAATGCTTTTCGCGTTGATCTGCCAGCTTACATGCAGATCTACTCAATCGTGAACGCAGATTGCTTGAGGTTGTTTGAACCTTCAATGATTGAGGACCCTGAAGAGCAGAGTCAATTGCCTTCTGTTGATGACCTACTACCTGAATATCTTAATGAGTTTGTTGACACCTAATCCTCTGCGGTTGGGTGAACCTGGAATGTGAACAGTCATTAGAAGATGAACTGGGCAGTCACATTCTTTTATATAACAATAGCTACCTAATGTAATAAATCGAATCAGTTTTTCTGAGTTTTCTGCCAAACTGGAGTTACTCCTGGCCTGACATGGTATCAGAGCCAGCTCCTTTTTTTAGCCTTTGTGTCTTTGTAACTCCTGGTCTGCTCCACTGCTCCCATGTAATTCAGCCACTTATTACCTGCATTCTGTCTGCCATCCCTGAGCTGTACCTGCGCTCTGCTCCATATTCCATTACCTGCACCATACAGTACGCTGCCCTACTGCTACGTAACCTACGCCCTGCTCTTCTGAAACGCTGTCCTGTCCAGCGCTACCCTTGCTGTCTCATCCGCCATCTGAATGAGCCTGAGCCTGTCTTTACATTCCTGACAGCTCCTTTCCCCTAATTTTAGGCGTATATTCTACAGAATGCTTTTACAGCTACAGAAACCAAACATTACCTCATTTTCAAGATAATAGCAAACTGATCTCCATTCCGCCGACATTGCTAAACCTAACCAGCATCTCGACCCTTACGGAGCTGTGTCTTTCAAGATAAAAAAAAAAAAAAAAAACAAAACAAAACAAAACAAAACAAAACAAAAAAACAAACAAACAAACAAACAAACAAACAAAAACAAACAAACAAACAAAATTCAGAGTACCGGAGCTATGCTGCAGACTCGAGAATGAGAAGCTTGAAAGGCAAGGAGATACCAAATCAAAGCGAGGATAAGGCGCAGGAATTAATGCCACTCTCACCAGAAAGTGGATTTCACGTCGGTCGCCAGCCCACGTATTGAATCAAGCTCCCCACGTATTTTATGGTATGGTTCAGAACGAGGCTATCGTGCGGTGCTCCTCCTTTTTGAGATAATGGTGCGGACATGGTATGCGGTGTTCTTTTTTATTTGAGATAGCGGTGCTAAATTAATGCATGTTGTTGTGGCTTATATTAAAGCGGTGCTGAATTAATGCGTGGTTTATATGTGCGCTAAAGCTGTGTGCTATATGTGCGCTGTGGTTACATTGATCAGTGTATATATATGTGCGTTGTGGTTACATTGACCAGCATATGTTTTGAATACGTTGTCCCATTGAACTGTGGCTTGAATGATGTTGATGATTGACCAACATATATATATATATTGACCAGCGTTTGAGTTTTGGATGCCTGACATATATATATTGACCAGCGTTTGAGTTTTGGACGCCTGATGATTGACCAGCATATATATATATTGACCATCTTGTTTGAATAAATTTTTGAATGTGTTTTGGACGCTGTTTGAATAAGTTTTGAATGCGTTTTGGACGTTGTTTGAATAGTTTGTAGATATGGAATATGGTGGATATATTATATGAGGATCCTTGGAGGGATTTGAAGAAACAGTACATAAAAGTGTTTGAAATTTTTTTGCCCTTTTGAGTACAATTTCACTGTATATCAGCAGAAGTATTTTTTTTCTATCAGTAGAAGTTTTTATTTACAGAATGCATTCAATCATCTCTATGGTAGGAATAGTTCTCACTAGCAAGGAGAACTATCCTGAATGGTCCCGGATGATAAAACACACCCTCATCTTCAATGAGTTGTGGAAAGGAGTGTGTATCGGAGAAGGAGACAATGACCCACTACAGCCTACATCAGACAAAGAGCTCGTCATTTGGGAAAACAAGAACAGCAAAGCCTATGCATTAATCGCAGCATCTGTAAATGAAGAGTTGAGTCGCCATATTTCATCATATTCAAATGCCTTTGAAGCTTTACAAAAGCTGAAAGAACTCTATGACTCACATTCTGCACTGGAAGTTGTTGAGCTCATGATTAAACTCTTCACTCTTGAACTGAAAAATAATGATCCTCTTGCTCTTGCATCTGAAGTAAAGTCTATAATGCATGATATCAAATCCACTAAGGTTGAATTGGATATTCCTCTTATTGCTTTTCTCAAGGCACTTTATCCTACTTACTCCAACTATCTTGAGTCATTACAAGCAAATGGAAATCTTAAAGATATAACCTTTGACTCTCTTGTGAAAAAGTTTGCTGAAAGAGAGACAACCTTTGGAAAGAAGACAGCCCCTGAATCTTCTGAAGAGACTGTGTGCCTTGCTCATAAAGAAAAGCATCCTGCTCAAGACTCTACAAGAGGAAGAGTTGGACGAAGAGGAAGAGGAAGATATTTCAGAGGCGGGGGAGCAGACATTCTCAAGGAGAAAAGGCAGATCTGCATTGCATTCACTGCAAACGAAATGGATCACATGATGCTTCTACATGCAAGCTACCATGGGACAAAATTTAGCAGATAAGAAACCAGCAGAAAGGTAAAACTGATGATACAGACAAAGGTAAAGCACCTGAATCCGCTCACTATATTGAGGCACAATGTAACATTGGAGTAAATGAAGATTTGTTTAATGCTTCACTTGCTTCTTCGAAAAATGATTGGTTGCTTGATTCAGGAGCAACCTATCATATGACTCATAGAAAAGATTTTTTTGAAGATTTCACTGACAATGTTGATGGAGCAATATACTTTGCAGATCAGTCAAAAATCAAGCCATCAGGGCTTGGCACAATCAGGCTTAAACTGCCTGGTCTTCCAGACTTTCTTTTGGATCATGTTCTATATCTCCCACAGCTCAAGAGAAACTTGTTGTCCTTGGTCCACATCCGCCAGCAAGGTCACTCCATTCATATGTTTGATGGCAAGCTTGAGGTAAGAAAAGCATCTGACCACTCACTTGTCATGAGGGAAATAGAAGAAGAAAGACTTCTCAAACTGCAAGGAACCTCTGCTCATGCACAACATTTCTCATATATTTCTCATGATGAAGAAGGTACACTTCCATCAAGTTTATTATGGCATGCTAGATTTGGACATTTAAACTATGACAGTCTCCGCTTATTGAAGAAAAATGGTGTTGCTGGTTTGCCTACAATTCCTAGGAAACATAAGCAATGTGATGCTTGCATTCTAGGAAAGCATAGCAAACAGTCTTTTCATGATTCACATTCAAGAGCACATAGGAAGCTTGAACTCATTCATTCAGATTTATGTGGTCCAATGCCTGTTCCTTCTGCAAATGGAAATAAATATATCATGACATTTATTGATGATTACACCAGAATGTGTTGGGTTTATTTATTGAAGAACAAATCTGATGCCTTTCAAACATTCAAGAATTTTCATAAGTGGATTGAAAATGATGCACAGTCTCATATTGGGTCTATTTGCACTGATAATGGAAAAGAATATACATCAAATGAATTTGAAAACTATCTTCGCCAACATGGGATCAAACATCAAACAACTGTGCCTTATAATCCCCAACAGAATGGTGTAGCTGAAAGAATGAATAGAACAATCTTGAATATGGTACAATCCATGTTTTTCTTCAAAAATGTAAAGATAATGTTTTGGGCTGATGCTGTTCTATGTGCTGCATATATAAAGAATAGATGTCCATCTAATGCTATAAGAAACAAGACTCCTTATGAATTGTGGTATGGACATGTTCCTTCGGTAAAACATCTCAAGATCTTTGGTTCCACCTGCTATGCTTTGATACCAAAGGTACATAGAAACAAACTTGGTGCTAGAAGTCGTAAGTGTATCTTCCTGGGGTATTCAAACACCTCTAAAGCATACCGTCTCTATGATGAAGTAAATAAAAAGTTTGTTGTATCTAGAGATGTCATTTTTCTTGAATCATACAAATCTGACAATGTTGTTGAGCGGCAACTTTATCACTTGGATAGATTCACAAAAACGAAATCATTTCAAGAATTTGATAATCAGATTCCACATCTTGAAGGGGGGATTCCTATACTAGAACAACATGTGGAATCTTCTTCTGAAGAACAATCTCCCCTGCATGAAACTCCAACAACGGATGATGCTTTAAGTGATGTAATTGATAGAATTGGGAGACTCAATCTTGATTCAGTCCCAACTCAATCAACAGAGCAGCCTGGACCATCTCAGAAAGGTCCCCCAAAGTGGCTAACAAAGACACTTGAAAGTGTTCACCCTGATGAAATTGGAAAAACAGGAACCAAAAATTCAAACCGACAAGATGGAGGTGATGTAGATGACTCTAATTCACCTGTTGATATGAATGTTACTTATGATTGTGAATTGAACTTGTCTATAGATTTTGAACCAACTTCCTTCAAAGAAGCTGCTTCTCATGATGAATGGAAAGAAGCGATGCAAAAGGAGTATGATGCTCTCATAAAGAATGGCACTTGGAAGCTGGTTGATCCTCCATTTGGAACCAAACCCATTGGCTACAAGTGGGTCTACAAAAACAAATACAAAGTTGATGGCTCACTTGACAAGCACAAAGCTAGGCTTGTGGCAAAAGGTTTTGCACGGAAGGAAGGGGTTGATTATGAGGAAACTTTTGCCCCCACAGCAAAATGGGCCACCATCCGGACACTCTTTGCACTAGCAGCTCAGAACGGTTGGAAAGTCCATCAAATGGATGTAAAAACTACATTCTTGAATGGAGATCTAAAAGAGAATGTTTTTATGTCCAAGCCCGAAGGATTTGCTGTGAAAGGACATGAAAAAAAAGTATGCAAACTTGTGAAGTCCTTGTATGGCCTCAAACAAGCACCGCGAGCCTGGTATGAAAAACTAACTGAGCATCTTCTGAAACTCAACTTCAATCATTTTGATCTTGATGATGCAACTTTATTTGTCAAGAAAGTTGGAAAAACAGTTGTATATCTTGTGGTATATGTAGATGATCTTTTAATGAAAGGGAACAATGAAAGCTACATTTCATCCATAAAGAAGGAATTGGGGAAAAGTTTTGAAATGACTGATTTGGGCTATGTTCATTACTATCTTGTCATTGAAGTAACCCAACATCCAAAATCCATATTTATTTCTCAAAAGAAATACATTGGAGATTTGTTAAACAGATTTGGCATGACAGAGTGCAATCCTCTTTCTACTCCAATGGAACAAAACTTAAAGCTCACATCTATTGAAGGAAAGGAATTTGAGGATGCAACAAAGTATAGACAGCTTGTAGGAAGTCTCATCTACCTCACTAATACCAGACCAGACATTTCATTTGTTGTTGGAATCCTCTCCAGGTTTATGCAAAAGCCTTGTGAGGGATATTGGTCTGCTGCAAAAAGAGTTCTAAGGTACTTGAAGGGAACTCAAGACCTTGGAATCAAGTATACACAGGTGGACGACTTCAACTTGATTGGATACTTTGATTCAGACTTCGATGGAGACAAAGAAACTGAGGTATCTACTTCAGGATATGCTATGAGTCTTGGATCAGGAGCCGTCTCTTGGAGATCACGCAAACAATCAGTTCCAGCAGATTCCACAACAGAAGTAGAATACGTGGCAGCAGCTGAAGCAACGAAAGAAATTGTGTGGCTCAGGAAAATTCTTGAAGATTTGCAGGTAAAACAAGTACAATCAACTCCACTCATGATTGACAACACCTCTACAATAAAGTTGGCCAAGAATCCAAAGTTCCATGATAGTACATAGCACATCAATACTAAATATCATCTGATCCGACATCATGTTGAGGCCAAAACAATCCATCTCCGTCATTGTTCCACAAATGAGCAAATTGTAGACATCTTCACCAAAGCGCTTGGAAGAGAAAAGCTTGAAAGATTCAAAATGATGCTTGGACTCACCAACATCCCTTCAGATTAAGGGGGGGAATGTTGACACCTAATCCTCTGCGGTTGGGTGAACCTGGAATGTGAACAGTCATCAGAAGATGAACTGAGCAATCACATTCTTGTATATAACAATAGCTACCTAATGTAATAAATCGAATCAGTTTTTCTGAGTTTTCTGACAAACTGGAGTTACTCCTGGCCTGACAGAGTTGTAGGAAGATACAGTGTTGGACAGGAAGGTAAGGACGACACGCAGCGGACAGGTGGAATACCTCAGAATTGGGCTTAAAGGTTCGAAACCGAGCAATGCGAAGTGGATTGAGATTGGACAAGTGAGATAACAGTTTCCTCACTTAGTTGATGCTTGAAGAAAACCAACTTTTGGTGGTCCAAAAACTTTTTAGTTGGGAGGCCGTGATCCGAATCAGATCCATAAACGACTGTCATAGAACCATGACTATATCGGGATGAAACAAATCCTTGAAGAATCCAAAACAGCAATCAAAAACACCCTGAACCAGTGGCCATGGCAGCCGACGTGGAACGACAAGGACCTCGGTCAAAGCACATTGACCAAGGCCCATGGAGACTGTGCAGGAGGTCAAAATAGCCCCTGGGAGCCCTAGATCGGGAAAAGGAGCTGATTTTCGATGGGCTTCGTGCATCGCTGGGAGTGCACATCGCTGGGCAAACAGGGCCGAAAAGGAGGAGCCTTAAGCACTCGGTTGCGTGGGGGAACCAGAGGACCGCGGCGGAAAAAGGTAAAGGCGCTAAAGAACAAAGGTGGGACCAGCGCCCTGGAAACCGGTGGTATTGATCGAGGCGCCCTTGAATGGTAAGCAGTTTTGGAGAAAGCGGAGCGATCACACTCAGCGATCGATGCGTGGCAGCGGAGGTGAGAGAAAAACCGCCGTGATCACGCGTTATCGGTCGAGCAAGTCAACCGCGCTCGACGTGCGAATGACGTTGGATCTGGAGGAGCCCAGATCGGATGGCTGAGATTGCGTCCGATAGATAGAGTGGAATTGACAGGGAATTAAGCCGTGATTTAAGGGGATTTGGAATCTGTTGACCACCACGGTGGAGAAAGAAACGAATCAGAGAATAGGCTGGCACTATTCCGATGGAGACATGTGGCTACTTCTTGAGCATTCATGCTGATGCCGAACAGGGAACTCCCAGCATGCAGGCGACAGGTGAATCGACGCAGGCGGGAGAGGAACCGAACAGGCATGGAGGTCGAATGGCTAAAGCCATGAACAGAGATAGTGAACGGGGATTCAAAGAGAATGAACGAAGAGCCCAAGTGACCAAGAGAGACAGTGAATAGTGAACCCTGGGAGGAGGACTGAGCACAGAGAGCATTAAAGCCAAGCAGAGGAGACAGAGATCCAAGCTGACCATAGGTAGCATTGAGCACCAGAGAGCTTGAAGAATCAAGCCTTCCCATAGAGGAATCTGTCCAGGTTGAGCATCACAGTTGGCTCTTTCCACTGTAGACCGAGGGTCACAGAGAAGGTAGGAAGAACAAGAGTCTGTGTACTCTGAGTGGCTTGGGGAATCCAAGAACCACCCTGCCAAGAAAAATCTGCTTCAGGAGAACTCATATTGAGTCCCTGCATTGTAATTTCTCTATTGAAAGAGACAATAAAATAAGGCCACCACTGAAGCTGGACCGGAGATGTAGCTCTAGAGAATAGGGTGAACTCCTTATTAAAAATTGTTTGTGTCTTTGTATTGCTTACTGTATTTCTCTGTTGTCTTTCCATTTATTTTCTGTGTATTGGCAATCTGATCGATCCATTGTTTCAATAACACAGAACACACACACCAGCACATGGGTCTGTAATACCTTTTGTTAAATAAATCTTCACTGAGGTCACTCATAGGGTGATTATCAGATCAGTACTATGGCATACAAATTGGAGCTTCCTGCAGCTTCCCGAGTGCACCTAGTTTTCCATGTTTCATGTTTAAAGAAGGTTATAGGTGACAAGCTCCTAGTTCAAACAATATTGCCAGAACTTGACGAGGAAGGAAAAATCATATTGGAACTGGAAGCAGTCACAGAAATAAGAACTCGACAGCTACGAAATCGATCAATTTCAGAGTATCTCATCAAGTGGAAGAACTTATCCGCTAAAGATTCCACATGGGAGGATGAGAATTTTATAAAGAAGCATCCATAACTACTCAAGCGTTGAGGACAATGCTTTTCAGAAGGAGAGGGGCATGTTAGGTCCCTATAATACTAGTGATTCCCCCATTATTATTGTCATTGTATCCCTTATTGTTATTATTGTGCCCCTATTGTCCCCATATTATTAGTAGTGTGCCCCATAGAAACCCACTATTGTTATTGTTGTGCCCTTATGTTATTACTGTTAGGTCGGCTTGATTATATTGTGACCCTTAGACTCCTATATATATAGAAGGGAGGTTAAGTCATTTGTATCATCCAAGAATTGTTCATTTGTGTAATGTAAAGGTGGTTGCCCCCTTGAAGAGGCTGAATTCTAAGGCATTGATCTATCTTTTCTATCTTTTTGTGAGCTGGTTTCCTAACACTTAGTATAAAGGATGAATTTAAATTGTTTCTTTGGCCTCAGTACTGAGACTTAATGAAATCAGTGATACTGATTTTGGCATAGTATCAACTTGACATGGAAACTTGAATCTTTAGAACATGGTTATAAATGAGCTTATATGTGCATGTGCATGTAGAAATTATGGGTTTTGATTTAATTTTTTATGTTGAGATATTTATGTCTTGGATTTGAGACATGTGTGCATTTGCAAGGCAGCATGCTTGGTACAACAAGGAAAGGAAAATGGTATATTTTTTTATATCTATTAATGCACTAACAACTTAGTGTATGTGGAAGCACATAGAAAGACTCAATGACAATGAAAGAAAACATGTATCATGGTGTGGTGCAGCAGGATGTTGACCAAGTCCATCGAGCACGAGAAATAAGGACATTCCCCCAAAGGCAAAAAATCTTCAGGAATTTGGAGGTTGAGCTCAAGGACTTGGAAGATGAGCTAAAGATCTCTAGGGAAGAACTTAGAAATATCACCAAGAAACAACAATAATTGGTCGAGTGGAATGTTGAAATGTAAAAATAGTTGCAAGAAATGACATATGAAACTAAATCCTCAAAAAGGAAAGATGGCATTGGTAGGAAGAGGCCCCATGAGGCTAAAAAGGAGAAGAGGTTATTTTTTTGTTGGTGCTGTAGAGAAGAGGATCTATGAAAGGATTATCCCCACAAGAATAAGAATAAAGAAAATAGACCTTACAAGCCATAGGGACATGAATCAATGATGCAGGATGCCAAGAAGGAGGATGGATCATTCCCTCAATACCCTTGATATATACATGTATGTGTCGAAGAAATCCCTTGTGAATTTTGGGGAATGTAAGACTTCAAGGTCGTTGTGAGCCTTGTAAAGAAGTTTTAAACTGATTTTGGTATGTGGATATACATATGTACATGTGTACATATGCACACTTGTATGATGGATGTGAGTTCCATGAAGGTTAGACTCATGGGGACATAAATTGATTTTGGGGTTGTTTTATTTTAATGCATATGGGTTGTGACTTTAATTTATCGCTTTCATGGATTGACTTCATTTTGATTTTACATTTGTGCATGGCCATGCTATTTTGTTGAAATTTTATTTCCTTTTGTTGTTGATTACCCTTTTTGTATTGATTGATATCACCTCCCTTTTTAATGGCCCTTTGAATGTCATGCTTGGGGCAGAGAAAGATTGTTGAGTGTGGAAGTAAAGCCACAGACCTTTGGTAAGAGAACCAAGGGGGATCAATCGAGAATAAAAGGGAAGAAATGCCTTGTGCATAAATAAAGCATAGGGATGAGAATAAGAGAGGCCAAAACCTTTCTTGTGAAAAAACATGACTGAAAACAACAACATGGTGAAGAAGGCAATAAGAGGAATTAGAGAAGGAATTCCTTTGGTTGATGCATGTCTTTTTTAAATGGAGTTATCTCAATTTCTACCTTCTTAAACAAATATCAAGACGTATGTTATGTCCATGATTAACTGGATAGCCCTATGAAGGCCAAGTCGTTGGTTAGTCCATGGGAAATAATGGACAATGACATGGTAGCCATGAGAATGGCATGGGGGAAGTTATATAACCTTAACTCAATGCAGATATATATATAAATTTTTTATATGTTCATGATGAGACCAATATTTATATACATATGTAAATGACATTTTGATTGACAGGTTTTTTCAAGAGTCATTATTGTAGAAGAAATATGGTTTTTATTCATTTTATGTAGATGTGGATGGCATCAAAGATTCTTGGTTGTGTGAGGAGTCAAGTGGGAAAAAGTAGCCCATGCTAATATATGATTTTAACATCATAAAAAGATGATTCTTATATTATTCCTATGTTTATATTATGAACAAGGAATGTTGAACGATACATCAACAAGATGGAAGAAGTGTGATATATAACATACTAAGACAAGCTTGGATAGTTAAAGAAACCATAGATCCTAGATATGGATTGTGGACACACGCGATGAAGCATGGGAAGGACACTAGAGGCAATGTTCCCTAGTGTCTGTGGAAAAGATGGAATGTTCTCTGAGTTTTCGACGCTTCTGTGTACATGTTGTTTTGTGCCATGTGTATTTTTTATGTACAGTGTTGTACCATGTGTAATTGTCAAGTTGTACTATGCATATATGTGTGTGTGTTGTGTAATGTTTTGGGATATACATGTATGGGACTGTTTGAGCCCTTGTGTTGTGTAATGTGTTGGGATATACATGTATGGGACTGCTTGAGCCCTTGTGTTGTGTAATGTGTTGGGACAGACATGTATGAGACTGCTTGGGCTTGTGTTGATTTAGGTAAGGTAGAATATCGAAATGGGGGTTTCCTAGGACTATATATGTGTGGAATACACCTACATTCTTGTTGACATAAGACTACCTAGTTTGGTAGTGCCCATATTCATGGGGTAACAATTGGGCTTATATATATTCATTTGTTACTAAGTGCTTGCCATGGGGTCAATGAACCACTTAGTAAATTTGGAATCAAAGAGAAGAGAAGGAGCTGGGTGCTTGTCAGGTTTGGAAATCGATCCAATGTGTGTGCAAGGTAAAAGAGAAGTGAAGGCACTAGGTGCCTTCTGTGTTTGAAAAATGATCCAGTGTGTGTACAAGGTCAAAGAGAAGTGAAGGCATTGAGTACTTGTCGGGTTAGCAACAAATCCAATTTTTGTAAAGCAAGCAACAAAGAGAACAATCCAAGTTGTATTGAACACCTCTAAATGATTAAAAGACTTCCAAAAGGCCATTGGAAGATCGCTGAATTTATAAATTAATGATTACCAAGTGGTTGGTAAGCCAATGTGTATATAAGATGTGTCATGAGAAGATAAAACGAGCTATGTAAATAAAGCTCCATAATCAACAAGGCTTGGTCTAAAAGCATGTTTTGTCATATATGGTTATTAAAATTCGAGGACAGTGTTCCCCTCAAGGGGGCGGGGACTATGAAATCCCCTAGTTAACATTTCTCTCTTGTAAATAATTGTAATTATTTTAAAATGGCTAAGAGAGGGACACTAATTCCATTGCCTGAGGAAGGAGGTTACTTAAGGAAATGGTTGCTTTTAAATATCAGTCTTAGTTGGCCAAAAATAATTAAATGTGCTAACTTGCATTAAATTTAACTGAAGAAATATGGACAAGTATAGGTGTCCTTCAACTCCCACCACAAGTAAGAAAAGGATAAAATTAAAGATAGGCATGGGTTGCGATGTTAGGATGTGGACCACTATGCAAATCGAGGGAAGCAAGGGGTAGTTAGTATGTTGTTTGGGGGATGAGAACATGCTTTCTCTCTCACACACATGGGCAGGAGGCATTGGTAGAGAACAAAACATTTATAATTGTTGAGTAAGAACACAAAGTCGAAAGGGAGATCAAGTAAACTTTAACATTGGCTCGAATCCTGGAAAATGGGCACCAGTTGAGGAACCCTCTACGTGAGGGAATTATTTCAGAGTGTGTGTAGGTTTTAACCTTGTATAAATTCTAAGAAACTACCTGCATATAAATTCTAAGAAATAGAAAATAAACAATGGCGAGAGCATAACACATAAAACAAATATACACAAAGATTTTCCCCTGGATCCCAAAACCGGGACTACCAGATTGATTTTTCATTATGTTCCTTTCAATGTTACAATACATATATATACATGCCGAAGCATCTATAAACCCCAATCCATTAACCCTAGATTAGAACATAACCATAGTTCCCTTGACCGGATCTACAAAATAACATGGACCGAAAACCATCGCGCCCAAAACCATGTGTGAAAACCATGCACAAAACCATAGGTAGGTTCACCCACCTAATATAGGGTCCAAAAAAAATTCTGGGGGCGCTGCCCCGGACCCCATAGAGGGGGGCTATCGCCCTCCTGTGACCCCCTCGTTGCGCATCGACACAACGAAGGGGGGGCTCCACCCCCCCAGTTTATCTACCGGGGCTAGTTGTGGAAAGAATATAACACAACCCAACAATGTGGCTTTCTTATAAGGATAAAGAAACCACTAGAAGCTGTGGCTTGATGAACCTGCTGGATTGGAAGGATTCATTTCGGTTCTTGTGAGGGATGAAAGAACCACCAGGAGTTGCCTTGGATCTAAAGCTCCGGTTCTTGACTCACTGATGAACCACCTGGAGAGTGATTTATTTACCCATTGGTAGCTTAACCACTAAATAACCTTCGTTATAATGGACTCGCTTCTCCTGAAAGTGAGATAAAGTTCTATGTAGTTCAAGGTGTTGGCATGGATGTGAATATGCCTCAACAATGTGATTAACAAGTGTGTAGCTGGTGGATGGAGGCAGTGTGGCCTAGTGGCATCCTGTTTCAACTATTTTGTTGTGTAAAATCTTCAGAAACACTCCACCTAAATCTTTGGAATCTGGCTCAGGGGTGACAACTACAAGTAACCATGGTTGTATCTTGTCTATGGTTGGGTGGAGAGTTGGATTCCCACTCTCAGTTGCTATAACTTTTATAAGATAAGTATAATCTTATGTTTGTTCTTGCAACTATTATATTATATTTATTATTTGAATCAATATAATGACATGCTAATGTTGAGGAGTGTTGGTTCTTATATATGTCAACTATATAAATTTTGTGTGGGCTACATGCATGTAATGATCTTAAATTTAGTGCTCAAACGTGTGATTCATTCCAGTGAATCGATTGGGAGATAATATTTCATGTCTGCGTGTGGAATGTGATTTCCTGTAGGAATTTGGGCATTGTGTGTTCTTTTTCACTTCCATGATTTTGTTGTATGTTTATTAATAGCCCAAGAGACCAGGGGATTTATGAGATAATATGGTCTTGATTCTTTCTATTTATTTTAGAATGAGAGGTTTGTAGACCCCTGAGTTGCGACGAGCTTGCAATTTGTCTAGTGGGCCTTAGTGATTATGAATGGGCAAACCCCATTCTATTTATTGCATTTCTTACACAATGGGCTAGTAAGCCTTGTTCCTTTATTTAAAGCTCATGAAGGATAACATTGCGTGCATATGGGTTCATACATGTATTTTCACATATAAATGTATATATAAATATTACTCAGGCACTTCTTTCACCAAAAGGTGAGATTGAAATCGTTCATACTTGCAGCAAATCATGACCATGGGATGGGGAAGGCGCACTTATAAGAGTATGGGGAAATGATTTCATATACCTAACAATTACTTGTAGGCTTATGCATTATATTATTTCCCTTTCCGTTACAAAGCTCCTTGTTATGGCACCTTCAACCATAGTGTGTGTGTATATATATATATATATATATATATATATATATATATATATATATATATATATATATATATATATATATATATATATATATATATATATATATATATATATATATATATATATATATATATATATATATATATATATATATATATATATATATATATATATATATATAGTCATTTAATCTCAACATCAATGCGAAAATTGTGTTGCATGTGAACAAGGCTCGTGACTGTGCTCCTCTAGGACACATCACCCTGGCCTGGCTACTCCTTCAAGCACCAAAATAGCTTAGCAATTGTATGGCCGCCCTCTATAGGATTCTAATGGATATGCATATTTTGCCTCCATGTAATCCCATAGCCTTGTCAGCCTGAGTTGTTCTTTAGAATGTGCCTTTGTTCCTCCCTAGAGACAAACTCTGAGGAATGAGAAAGTTCTTATCTCCGTCATATAATGATTTACCCACATGTAATTACGCACGTCACCCTGACATCTTCTTTAAGGCCAACATACCCTTATGCAAGCCCACACCATCTTGATCCTCTTCATCACGGCAAGTTTGGATGATGCTTATGAATGTAATTCCTGGGATTGAAGTGTCAGGATGAGGTGGATAGGGTGGCTCGTGCCCATGCGTAATAATCAAATATGTGTGTGTGTGTGTGTTGAAAGCTTCCCTTTTAGCCTTGTGAGTAGCCAAAAAGGGTCAGTATGTGATCTAGAGTATGAACGGGTCGACAAATGATAGGTGGCTTAAGACTTGGACAACCATGAGGGCTCCACAGGGGCACCATGTGGCATCCCAATATCGTGGCACCCTTTAATTGATCAGGGATTCAAATGGCCATACTGATTGATCCAAGAGTCAAATTGGGACAAATTATATATCATCTGAATTTCCTTGACGAGGTGAACATAATGAAATCATCCATATGAATTTTTAAGGAAGTAGAAAAAGATCAAAAAAAAAATAGACCCCATTTCCATAATGCTACCTTGGATCTTGGGTTAGCATAGTAGCCAACTCCTTCTAACTTGTGCTTTGGTGTTGTGGGATAGGATTAGGAGTGGGTGTGTTACAAAAGGCTTGTGGTGATCAGGGGACTAATAGTCTTATTGCGTATTTAGTGCTCAAAATATTGATTGAAAAATCCTTCGAAGTTGGTCTTTCCTCATTGCAATTATTTGACAATTCTTGTTTTGTGGTGAATTGGATGAATGATTATAGGAGGTTCACAATTTGGATTTATGAGGATTGATTGATAGTTTTAAGCAAGCAATTGTGGTATTTGATATCTTTCATATTAAGCATAAATTCCAAGATTTGAACCAACGAACATATAGTTTGTGAAAGGAAGGCCTTTATTTACCTCTATGTGAGATGCATGTTGTGGAGAATTGGGAAGGTGGTTCACAAACACTACAATTGGATTTATGGGCTTAACTTTAGCTATAAATTCTCATGGAATGTTAGATATCATTATGGGATTGTCAATTTTGTATTAGTTATTTATGTACAAGGACATATGGGGTATAAGTAGTATTGATATACATGAGGTTAGCCACTAGTGGAAAATTTTTATAAACAATTTCTAGCAGATGTGAGGTTGGTGATTAGTTTAGGATATTGTAAGTAATGGGTAATTTATGAACATGTTTTGGTAGTTAAGAAAACGTTGAATGTTTTTGCATCTATGTGAGGATCGTATTTTTATTTCAATGAAATAGAATTGTATTTTTTTTCTTGAAAACAAAATATATTACATGCTATTTAACATTTGTATAATTAAAATAAAATTTATACATTTTAAAATTTATTATATTCCAATGCAATTTTTTTGAATTATAAAAACATTATTGTTTTTTAATGATGTAATAATTGAGAAAAAAAAATTAAAATCAACATTAATAATATGACATTATGTTGTTGTAAATTACTAGACATATGAAACAGATTACATTGATTGATAGTGAGATGTAATGCTAATTTTCAGAAAAGCTAAATGATAATTGATAATAGGATAATCTTTGTTAAAAACTTATTATTGTAAAAGAAAATTAATAAAATGTGTGACTAGGAAATATTACGATTGGATCTGATATTATGTGTAATAAAATATAGAACTAAACAATATTATGATTTGATATGATATTATATAATAAAATGGAGAACTAAACAATATTATGATTTGATATTGGATCTGATATTATGTGTAATAAAATATAGAACTAAACAATATTATGATTTGATATGATATTATATAATAAAATGTAGAATTAAACAATATTATGATTTGATATGATATTATAGGTTTATTGCAAATACAAAAATTGTGATAATCCTAAATTAAAAGACGTTTACATTGGAAAAATTTACATTTTACTATTATAGTATCAAAGTTAATTACACTATTTATCATAATAAAAAATTTATATTATATTTTAAAAATTTATTAAATTTAAATTTATTAAATATATAATAAATTTATTAAATATAAGATTCATCCTCACTTGATTTTTTATTTGATTTTTTTTTCGGGAGCTAGGGTTCGGAGCAAGAAGTAACAGGAGGAGCGAGCTGAGAACCATGGAGGTGCCAGGAGGAGGGAGTTCCACTCCCTCCTACAACAACGTTGTTTCAAATAAAAGCAGAGAAACGAGTTCGAACAGATTCAAGAGACCTTGGGAGAAAGGAAAAAAAATATAGACTCAACAGAACTGGAAAGAAGCAAAGATGATGTTCAGGAAAAAACTCACAGGACAGTCAGAAGGGAGAAGATTCCAGAGGACATTAGTCAGAAGAAAAAGGGGTACAACTCGGTAGAGGGATCTTGTAAGCCCAAGACTGCCACCAAACCTAGGGTGGTTCTAAATGATCCTGCACTGCAAGAGCACAGAGATCACATGACGACTTATGCTATTATCTGTAAGTTTATGGGCTTATGGCCCACAGAGAAGAATCTGTATACTTGGATCAGAAACAACTGGAAACCAAAAGGGGATATCACTCTTCATCTAGGGTCCAAGGGCTTCTTCACAGTGGTTTTCAACAGCTTAGAGGATAAAGACAGAGTTTTCGAAGGAGGACCTTATTTCTATGATGTTGCAAGACTCTATATGCAACCTTGGGTAATGAACTTTGTCCTAGAGCGGGAGACATTCACTTTGGTCCCGGTATGGATAATACTTTACTCCCTGCCTCTAGATTATTGGTTCCCTGAATCCCTGAAAGCTATAGGAAATAAATTAGGACATTTTCTAAAAATTTCAGAGGCAACTCTGAGAGGGAAATATACTTCCTTCGCACGAATATGTGTGGAAATGGATTTATCGGGAGCTCTCCCGGATGAAGTGGTCTTAGAAGTGTATGATGAGGAATGGGTACAGGCAATGGACTATGAACATGTCCCTTTTAGATGCTGGAAATGTCATGAACATGGACACCTTTTCAGAGATTGCCCACAAAACAAGTGGGAGGAGAATCCGAGGACCAACATACACAAAGATCCCGAAGGATTCACCAAGATAGGAGGCGAAGGGAAAGGCAGAGGAAGAAGGTATTAGAAAAAACAGAGTGATAACAAAGTAGCAAGTCGCAATAGTTTTGAAATTTTAGAAGAAGAAGGGGGGAAGAGTGAAAAAGATGTTACTCTGGACAATCATCCTAAAGAGACAGAAAAGGAAGACAGCATGGAAATAATACAGGATAACAACAAACTACAGGAAGGCATACCAAACAGCATGGAACAAAGCAGGGATCAAGAGATGACCCCTAGTGAAGTTGGGACTGAGGACCAAGAGCTATATGAGATACTTGAGAGGGAGAATCTTGATCTGGAGAAATTCTTAAACCAGGGAACCAGCAAAGGGATAGACTCCCTACCACAAGAGGAGTTTGATAGAGTACAATAGCTTTTCCTTTGGCGATCTCAAATAAAAACCTCAGGAAACAAAAGAAGCCATGAAAGACAGGACCAAGAAGGGGTCAAATCAATGGAGGAAATATCAGGACACTCGGCTAGGAACCCAGGCAGGAAAAGAGGCAGAAAGAGTCAAAATGAACTGCTAATAGAGTGTGGAAAGCTCATGATCAACTCAGGTAAGATGAAATATCTTACCAGTTACTCATTCAAAAACCCATCATCATGAAGCTCACAACTTGGAATATCAAGGGTCTAGGAAGTAAAAGAAAGCAGAGGAATCTCAGCAGCAGAATAAAAGAAGAAAACCCAGATATGGTGTTCATATAGGAAATAAAATGTTCAATAGATAAATTCTGGAAGATACATAGCAAATGGCTCAGTAAGTATGAATACCTAGAAGTAAAAGCCAATAAGACAATGAGAGGGATTCTCACTCTCTGGAATCCCCAGAAATTTGACATTTTGGATGAGGAAGCATCTAGGAACTATCTTTCAATGGTTATCCAACCTTTAGGTGACAAGGATATTTATATGGTTACTAATGTCCATGGTCCTCAAAATCCTGACGATAAACTCAAGCTTCTCACCTCATTGGAGGAGCTTAGACAGAGACACGCAGCAATACCCTGGATTCTAGGTGGAGATTTCAACATCATCAAATCTCTTACAGAAAAAAAAGGAGGCACTAGACTAATAGGCAAGGATTCTATTGCCTTTTAGAACTTCCTCATCAATTTGAAGCTAGTGGACTTAGAAATAGCAAATGGGATCTTCACCTGGAACAATAAGAGGGGAGGAGCATCACAGGTTGCTTCAAAACTAGATAGATTCCTAATCTTGGAGAACCTCCTCCTCTCGGGGCCTAACTTGAATGCTTTTATCCTACCTTTTGGAGGGTCGGACCACTGGCCAATTCAGCTAGAAGCTTCTTTTATTTGCACTCCAAGGAATAGACCCTTCAGGTTTGAAAATGTTTGGCTCACTCACCCTAATTTCATATCCAACATTGATAAGTGGTGGAAGGAAGATTTACTGGTTCAAGGCACAAAAATGTTCATGCTGCAATAGAGACTCAAGCACATCAAGACTAAACTCAAAGATTGGAACAAAAGTGAGTTTGGAAATATTTTTAAAGCCAAAAGAGAAGTGGAACAAAAGCTTCAGAATATTAACCAAACTCTTATCAAGGAAGGCTTCACTGAAGATAGGAAATTGCAAGCAGACTCACTACAACAGGAATGGGACACCAGATGTCAGCAGGAGGAAATCTTCTAGAAGCAGAAATCAAGAGTACAATGGCTCAAAGAAGGAGAAAGAAACACAAGGTTTTTTCACAAATCTACCATGGAACATTGGGCCCATAATTGGATCACAAAGCTCATAGATCTGCTAGGAAGAGAGCTTAACACACAAAGATATGGAGTTCATTCTGGTACAACATTTTCAAAAAATAGTAGAGGACCTATCTCAAATAGATCTCTAGCTATCAAAAAATTTACAAAGCATATTCCAAAACTAGTGTCTAGGGAAGAAAATTTCAATCTCAACAGACTGGTATCAGAAGAAGAGGTAAAAGAAGTAATAAATGAGATGCACAATGGGAAAGCACCTGGACCAGACGGTTTTAACGTAGACTTCTTCAAAGCAAGCTGGGAAATAGTCAAAAATGATATTCTGGAAGTGGTGGACGACTCAAGGATTTCAAAAACAATCCTAAAAGTGCTAAATACCTCTTTCATTTCCCTCATTCCTAAACAGGATAAGGCAATGACTCCATATTGGTTCAAGCCCATAGCCCTTTGTAATGTGATATACAAAATCATCTCCAAAGTTATTGCAAACAGACTAAAGCCCCTCCTACCAACACTCGTGTCAGAGGAGAAAACTGGTTATGTGGAAGGAAGGCAAATTCTTAACAACATCATTCAAGCTCATGAAATAGTCCACTCTCTCAAGAATAATAAGAAAGCAGGGATGATCATTCAAATGGACCTAGCGAAAGCTTATGAGCTGGTTATATATCAAAGAAGTTTTAATTTCTTATGGCTTTGACCAGAATTGGATAAGATGCGTTATGGCTTTGGTTACTTCAGCCAGCTTTTCCATCCTCCTCAACGGCTCTCCCTCCAAATCCTTTTGACCCTCGAGAGGCCTCAAGCAAGGAGATCCGCTCTCACCATTTCTTTTTATTCTCATGATGGAAGGATTAGGCAAAGCAATCAATTCTGCCAAAAGGGAGGGTACAATCTAGGATCTCAAGCTTACCCAAGAAGGGAACACGTTAACTCATCAGCAATTTGTTGATGACACTATGTTACAGGGCATACCAATGGTCAAAGAAGCCAAAGCCTACAAACAAATCCTACAGGATTTTTCTTTAGCAGCTGGTACAGAGGTAAGTCTCTCAAAATCCAAGGTGGTTTTTTTCAATACAAATATTGCAATTCAGAGAAACCTCTCCAGAATTCTCGGATTTTAGAAAGACCAACTCACCTCCAAATATCTGGTAATACCTCTCACTGACAAACCTCAGAGCAAGGAGGTTTGGGAAACTTTGATCAATAAACTAAAGGACAAAATCTACAAGTGGACAAGTAGATCTCTAAACCTTGTTGGAAGGCCTGTTCTCACAATGGTGGTCCTGTAGTCTCTTCCAATTTATATGTTTTAAGCTCTTCCTATCCTTGGTGGAGTTGCCCAGCAAATAAGAAACATGCAAAGAGACTTTCTATGGGGAAAAGGTGAGGAAAATAAGAAATGGGCGCTGGTAGCTTGGGACAAACTTTGCATGCCCAAACCTCATGAGGGTCTTGGTCTCCATGACTCGGAAACTCTTAAAAAAGTTTTGGGGGCCAAACTTTGGTGGAGATGGCTGAAGGAATCCAGCAACCCATGGGCCAAGCTTTGGAAGGAGAAATATGCAAAAAAATGGAGAGAGGGGGACTTAATCAGAATGACAGGGCACATCAGGGGTTCCCACATCTGGAATAATACTTGGGAGAACAGAGCTTTAGTTCAGAATCACAGCTTCTGGGAGATTGGGAATGGAAAGCTTGCTTGGTTTTGGGAGGATAACTAGCAACAGGAATCCAACTTAAGTAGAGAAGGACTAGACATTCTCAGAGAGGAAACTGTCAACAAAGGAATAAAAAAGGTTAGCGAATTTTGGGATAAAACTAGAAACAATGGCAAGTGGAGAACTTGGAAAGTACCAATTAATAGTGAAGAATCTCCTCTGAAGATCTAGGCAAAAACTCTTGCCAAAATCCTGGAAAAAAGGAAAATTTTGATCTCGTCATCCCCAGATCAACTTAGATGGGGAAGAAGCAGTGAGGGCAATTTCAACCTCAAAGATGCCAAAGATGTGGTCACTGGATACAATTTTTCAAACCCGGATAACACTTGGAAGGACCTATGGAAGCACCCTCAATGGATGAAAATCAAGTTGTTTATGTGGATGGTTCATCACAAAAAGATTTTGACTTGGGAAAATCTTAGAAAGAAAGGTTTTGTAGGACCTTCCAAATGCCAGTTATGTGGTATCCAAGAAGAAACGAGGGATCACCTTCTCAGCCTCTGCACTTTCACCTCTACCCTATGGAACTGGGCAACCTGTATCTTTAGACAAACTAACAGAGATGAAAACAACATCTCCAAAACCTTAAAGAATTGGAGAAAAAAACTCTCAGAGAATGAGACTGTCAACTCAGCCTGGACCCTGATCCTCGGCTTCCTTATTTGGAACGTTTGGAAAGAACATAATAATAGAATTTTCAAGGAAAAATCCAGCCTACCCCAAATCATCATAAATTGGCTCCTCAGGCAGCTCAAAGAGACTATTAATACTTTTAAGAAACACCCTACTGAGAATTAACCTTCTCATCAGGACGCTCAAATTCTTCTTCTTTTGGGCCTACAGAAGATGGTCCCTCAGGGCACTATCCAGATTCCATCTCGCATTACTATGAGGCAGGACTTCTGGCATCCCCCCCCTGGGTACTTAAAATTAAATACAGATGGAGGCTCGAAAGTAACTCAGGGGAAGCAGGGTATGGAGGTGCCATCAGAGATGACAAGGGGAATTTAATAGTCATCTTCTATAGCTACTTAGCGAATGCTACCAACAACATGGCGGAACTAATGGCCATAGAACAGGGCTTATAGATTCTTAGAAATCTCAACATGAATAACTCCATAATAGAATTTGATTCTGAATTAACAATCAATTCTATAAAAAGAATAGCTAGTGGCTCAGACCCTGAGAAAATCTCACACCACTAGAGATTGTTGCAGGTTTATCGGCGCATTCAATCACATCTGAGAATCCTGAGAACCCTAAGTTTTGCTCATGTTCGCAAAAACGCCAACAGAGTAGCGGACCAGCTAGCAAATGAAGGGGTGCTCTGCAAGAATGAATACAGTTTTTACAAATGGGAAATGAGGCTTGTAGGGAATTTGAGAGAAGAATGCTACAGTCTGGCTCGCGCTGACAATGAGCTTTTCTCAAGTCGGGTAGGGAAGAGGATGGCGGACCAGGGTTCATCTAGCCTCTGCTCTCGTTCGCGTTGTCTTGAAGGCTCTCCTTTGGATGGCAGGCAGCGAAGTACAAGTGGTTTTCGTTCACAAAGGAATTAGAGGCTAAGCGGTTTTGTGGTTTATCGCACGCATTCGAGCCCTAAAGTGGTTTTACAAGGTTTGCCTCTGATGCCATTCATCAATCAACACGTGGTAGTGGGTGGAGAGAGAATACCACCCATATCGCGCGGGTTATCCTCGTGCTTCTTCTCTGTGCGATATTCTCCTCAGCCATCGGATTAGGGGAGGGAAGATCAACGACTCTAGTACGTCAAGCTAGTTCGAGGAGTTATCCTTCGTGCTTTTCGAGTTCTATGTGTTGGCTCCTGAATGGGGGATCTCTTAGTTGCATGGGTTTTAACCCGATTTATTCTGTGCTTTGAGTCTATTCTCCTTTTGTGTACGGGAGTTTGTTTTTTAGTGGGTTGTTTGTTATAAGGATTGCAGCTCGTTGTTTAGGGTTTGGCGGTCCCCGACTGTGCCCGTTGACTATGTCTGGGACTTGTAACATAGTTTTGTAAATTTTTTAAACCTTTGAATGAGAAACGAAAAACACTCTTGCTTTAGCAAAAAAAATAAAAAATTATTAAATATATATTTTATGTTATTTAAAATTTATATAATTAAATATAAATTTATACATTCTAAAAAATAATATATATTATAACAATATTTTTATTTTTATTTTTATATTTAATTAAATTAAATCACGTCATTAATATGAAGTTATATTATATTTAAACCATACTACATGGTAAATTATTAAACATACTACATTAATTATTAGTGAAATATTTTTATTTTTATTTTTGTATTTAATTAAATTAAATCACATCATTAATATGAAATTATATTATATTTAAACCATTAAACATACTACATGGTTAAATCATTAAACACGGTACATGGTAAACTATTGAACATACTACATTGATTATTAGTGAAGTGTGACATAATTATGAAAAAAATCTAATTATAATTTATAATTAAATTGCCTTTTTTTGGATATTTTATGTAATGCTATGATTTGATGTAATATTATGTCTAGTGCAAAGAAATAATTATAAAATAAAATTAATAAAATATTTGACTGGACAATGTTATGACTTGTTGCGATTATGTCTAATGCAAGGACAAAGGATGTGATGATCCTAATCCAAACGATATCCCTATTAAAGTCAATAGCACTATCAATTATAATATTTTTCATTTCGTTATTGGAATCATCATATTAGACATATACATTAACACTATGTGTTTATGTTAAGTATTCCATCTTATTTTAACTAAGAATAGCACACTATCTCACTTAATTTACAGTAATACTAACATAAAAACATAAGATAGATATATAATTTCCACTGCAGATCACATGATCACACCAACCTTCACTTTTTGAAAGTGAGTATAATTCCCTTTAGAAAAATGGACAATTATGATTTTAAGGATGCAAGTAAATGTGACTTAACTATGGACATCATCAAAGCCCATATGAATAATAATGTTTTCCACCCAAAATAGCCATTTGCCACATCATTTCCACTATATTTTGTGAGTACTCAATGCTAAAAGTTGAATGATGAGGTGGTCTTACATTGTATTTTTATTTTTTCAATCTAGTGAGTTTTATGATTTTGTAGGAAGCTACACTCAATTCCATCAAAGTGCATGAATGGCATTTTTCTTCCTTCCATCCATCCCATGTGATGGTGAATAAAAGTAATATGTTATCTATTGTTTGCTTTTTCTATTCAATGCCGTTTTCCCCTTAAATGACAAGTACCCCTTGTGCTTAACTTTTAATCATGATCATACAAGGCCTAAGTTTAAACTTCATCATTGTTATGTATTATACATGTTGCATTGCCTCCTCTTGGGGTGATGTTTGATTTTAAATAAAAATGTGGTCTTGCGATATTGAATTTATTTGTTGCATTACCATTATGGCACTAAAAAGGCATATACATTTTATTTAGGTTATATATAAGTGGCAAATTTTATATTATTATTTTATTGGAATGTGGGATTACTCCTAAAATAATTAAGTTTAAGAGTGTGCTTGGTAAGCGTAACGAAGTATAAGGGTGTGTTTGGTAAATTTAATAGTAAAGAAAAGTGTATAATAAAGGTAAGGTTTAATATGCATGGAAAGAATGATAAGAGTGTATAATAATGAAATTTTACTAAAGAAAGATGAAAGATTCTAATAGAGGTTGAATTGCTATGGATAAAATTGAAAATTTTAGTAGTAAAATCTTCAAAATAGATATGAAGAGATGTAATATGAAGATGAGGAGTTTGGAGAAGTTAGATAATCAATTAAAAGAATGAATAATTAAGATTGTTGTCATTTGAGTTAGGTTAGCTTATTATTCGACAATCCACATGAGTTGTAGAGTTGTAGGAGGCAATTAAGTCAACTTGGTAGAAAGCTAAGACACGAGAATAATTTTCTTACAAGTATTTTAATGATAAATAATAATAACATAAATTAAGGTCACAAGCTAGCCAAACACCAAATTGATGTATGAGATCCCCTCCATGTGACGATTTAATTGTTTCCTCTATAGAGGTGTACATACATTCCTCCCCTCCAAATTTGAACTTAATATCTCCAAGGAGGAAGCACATGTTATTGGTTGTTAGGTCCACTCATTCTATATGCTAAGAAATATGAATGAGTGTACAATTTCTCTAATGACTATCTAATTAGGTTCTTATGTTGTTTGTGTGTATGCATGCTTATTTTGTTCTTGTACCTAATTTGTATTATAACATGTGAATTGCATACCATTGATCTTGCAAAGTTTGATGATTCAGTTAGTTAACATGATTGCACTCTTGACTACACCATTTGGCATTAGAGTAGGGATGGAAGCTATAGGAGGTGTAGAGGAGAAGAAAAATAATTCAAGAAGGCTTTTGATAGTTTTTAGCTGAGAAGTAGCAAAAATGTTGAGAACATGTGAAGGCACAACATTGAATAAAATTGTAGACACTAAGGAGAAGAATTAGTGAGTTGGGTAGAAAGCAAAACAATTAATGAATCCAATAGAGTGTATCAACAACAATAGATAAGCAATAATATGAAGTTAAAAAATGAGATGTTGAAACATAACTCATGATTTTTTGAAAAATAAGAGAGGTCCAACAAAGATTGAAGTTTCTTAATGTGATATAATCTTAAAGGAGAAAACTTTAATCAATTGGCTCAAGGATTTGGAAATGTATTTTGAGTTTGCGAACATGGATTACCATTAGAGATTAAAATTCATGAGTACCAAGATGAAGTTACACACTACAATTTGGTGGGATTTCATGTCACAATAGAAAATTCATAAGAGTAAGGGAAAGATAAGGAGTTGGAGCAAGATGGTCATGATGTTGCATAAGAAATTCTTACTCTGGACTAGAGGCAAACCCTCTTAAGGGAAATCCAAAGTTTACAATAAAAGGCGTAATTTTACAAGCATCAATGAAGTTTACAAAATCTTAATTCAAGTTGGAAACAAGGAAAATGAAGATCAATGTATTTCAAGGTGTGTTGATATCTTAAATTTTCCATTATATATGAAATAAGTTTGTATAAGATATGTTGGTGGAGGAAATGCATCCAGTCACTGATAAAGGTGGAAGAAATATTAGCCCACAATACTAGTAGAAAGAAATTTGGTAGAATGTTGATTCTTGAAGGGAAATTCACCTACAAATAAGAAAATGACCTCATTGGTTGAATATAGATCAATGAAAAAAAACATGATAGATAATATACTTCTTTCAAGTAGAGCTAATAATATAGTTTCATAAGGAAATGAGAGAAATAAAGGATAAGCTTACATAAATTCCAATGGTTATCCAACATATTTGTTGTTCTTTGCTACTAATCCAATTCAACTAATGGTACCCCACTTTGTTACTTGCACAAGAATAAGACAAACAAGACCTTCTTCATACCTTATAACATAACAAATGAATTTTTCATAATTGAGTCCTAATCTAGAATCCCAAGCCTACATAAATCAACAAAATCACATTCAAGATACAAGATAGATTAATGAACATATAGATTTTGGAGGCGGAAAGACTATAGATATACATTAAATGAAATAGATTTACAAAAAAGATTATTTACCTTGAGATTTGTTGTCGTACTCTAAGCTCCAATACTTGGAACTTTCTCCTTGGCCACAAGCTCACCTTGTTGAAAAAGCATGATCTAGCACTATATCATGGTAATGTGTCCTCACCTAGTCCCTACTCAAGCTAGTGTTGATTTCCAACACTCAATAATATGGTGCAAACTATAGAACAAGCCTTTCTTTCTCTAGTTCACTAGCATATGGATGCTTCTATCTCTTCATTTTCCATCTTCTAGATTTTTCCTCCTCTCATAAATTCTTGGAGGAATGAATAATAGGCTTCATTTCATGTGAATTGGGTGGATACAAGCCATGAACAAGTTCCATGCTCAATTAGTATCTTATGCCAAACCATTGCATGTTGATATCCTCAAAATTATCTAGTCCTTGAAGGTCCAAGGAGTGGCCACATGTTTTCCATGGCCTTAACATCTTATAACATCTTCGGGAATTCCAACTTCTTAACATCTTATAACATCTTTACAAGGCCTGTGGTGGAAAATACAAATATAACAATAAGTGAGGGTTCAATAGGCTTTGGAGGGACATGTATTCTAAATAAGTGTCTATGTGTTCTTTAAGGTACCCTCTCTAGATTTATTCTTTTATTACTTATTTGAAATGATTAATCATTTTAATTACTTTCTATGGTTGTTTTAGGTTATAGTTCATGCAAGATTACGTTCTTCTTTGGCTAAAAACAATCCTTTTTTAGTAAATGCAACATGGATTTATTTATAGCTCATCATTTCAAACTTTACATTTTCTTTTTCTAATTCAAAGTTTAAAGCTAAAGTTTTCTTTCTTTCTCATTTGATGATTATGGAAATTGGGTTTAGTAGAGCATTTTCATAAACTTCTATTTGCAGTACTTGGGTAGGTTTTTTTTTTTTTTTTTAATGCTAAACTTGTTGATGATTGTAGTGAACCTTTGGTTGAATTCCTTAACTCTTTCCTTAGAAACCATCATTAGTGAAAATAGTTTAGCCACTAATTCTCTAGCAATATTATTACTCAAATTTATCCAAAATGGACATTTGAAAATCACCCGAATTGGCGATTGATCTTGCTAGTAGGTTAAAGTACCAAGTAGAATATTTATTTCAAAAGTATAAGGGAAAGTATACACACTACATCTTCATGTTGTGATTTGATTAGATTTATTGCTAAAATAAATTTTTTGATATTATCATTTGGAGGAATGAAAGGATCAAGAACATATTATGACAATAACTACTCAAGATGCTTGCATAAATTGTGCATTTTTATAGGCAAAGTGAAGGAATCCCTTGCCAGCAAGAGTTGATTCCACTTCTAATGATTCACCACATTTGATAAAACAAAACTTGTGTTTAAGTTTTCAATGCTAGATTTTGATTTTGATTGCCTTTTAGATTCCTTATTTACAATTGGAATATTGTAAGCTTTAGGGTTGGAAGAATTAAGTTTAGAGGTTGTGAAATCACTTGTAAAGATACCTCAACTAAATTATCTACAATGTGAACTAAGGTTTGTTCCCTACTTTTTGTAACTCCCTATGTGGTACTACTTCTTTAAGAAAGCAAAGGGGAAATGTGAAAAACACCAGTCTACCTATTGCATGGTTGGTTCATACATATAAAAGCATTAACCTTCTCGTTTGATTCTATGTATGGTACTTCCATATAAATATCTTGTTCAAAGTTTTCCAAAACTTGAGGTTTTAAATTTTCAAGGGATGTTTTAGGATTTGGAATCTTAGTGTCTACATGTGGATTGTTTGTAGATGACCTAGTTTTCAAAACTAAATTTGCTACACAAATTTAAGCACTCCTTTTAGTGACAATTCTATTAATGGGGTTAAATGCCTAAGAATCAATATTAGGGATTAAACGTAGTGGACATGCCTAATTATACTCTCCTCTATTTGGAGTGGAGTAACCCTATGGATTTATGGCATAGTAGTCTTTCGATGAGATATTTATTTTTTACTTTTTATTTTTTAACAATAATTGGTGAATCGGTAACTTCAAATGACTAATCTAGGCAATAAAGAGGATCTAATCACACTGGCTACCACTATTCACCTCAATTTCAAGATATTCAAAGATCCATGCCTTATTGGGCTTATAGTATTTTTTTTCAACATGAATGTTCAACTTGTACACATTTTTTTCCATATAGGCTAAAAACTCTTTGGAGAATAGAACCCTTGTGGATGGGGAATTAAACCTACTAGCTTCCACTTGATATATTTTCCTTTGATGCCTTTTGATCAGCTTTACTATATGTCTCCTTTTATATTTAATTTTTAATTTTTTTGATACATTGACAATAAAAAAGTGAAACTACTATTTACTAATAGAGAAATCAATTATTGTTCAAAATGTTAACTTTAATTACAATGAAAGCAAGACAATTTTGCACCATTTAATTCCAAGAAATAGTTCTAGGTGAAGTATTTGATTAAAAAAAACATTTTTAGAAAAAAAAATCTCACCTACATAAAAAAATTGCTTAAAATATTGCCAAGTAAATGAATTCAAGTATCTCTTCCCTATATATCTTACATGACATTAATGAAAAAACAAATTATAGAGTAATCCACATCATTCAACTTTTGTAAATTATCTTCCTTTATAAAATGTGTTCTACCTAATGAGTGACTTCTTCATTAATCAAAGTATGCAAAATAATTCTAATACATAATTATTTAACAAGTCATACATCAAACAAACAAATTCTTGTATAACTCCCTAAATTCTATTATTTGTAAAATTACAAGGAGTTGGTCGAAATAACCACCTAAACTCAACCCTCTAGTGAACTTAGGGTCGATTCTTTGGCTACTTGTCATATTTTTACGTTTCAAAAAATCCATTAGATGATTGATGATGTTGGAGAAAATGTTTATTTTTGGATAGACAACTCTTTATTAAACCAATTTATAATTTTTTGACAGCTAGGTAAGAGCACTTTAGTTGAGTTTAGTGGAGAAACTTTTGAAGCTATCCTTTCTTGATGGTTGATATGTTTCAAAATTATTGTTCATAGTACTTCTTCAAATTTCTTCATCACTTGATTTGATGCGTTGTAATTCTATGGAGAACCAAGTTTACGCTGTGTAGTTGTGCCGTCAATGAAATCTAATTATTGAGTAATAATCTTTTCTAATTATTCCTCTATCTTTTCTTTTGATTCATGAAAAATCATACCCAAGTATCTTGTACCTTGTTTGATTTCATATATTTTATATTTACCTTCATGACCTTTGTTTTTCTATATTTGTTTGATGAAATCTAGTTCATCTTGAGTCTTCTCTGGTTGTCTTTCCAAATGACGTTCTCTTTATACATGATATATAATTGTAATCTTAACCCTGGTAGTTTGGATGCTTTGGGCTAAGAGAACTTTTTTTCCTATGTATTTTCTTGAAATTCCAATAAAACTTGCTCCAAAAAATTTGATGTTGTCTTATAATTATTTACTTGATTTCCCAATAGAAAACTTTTATTTTCTATATTTTGAATGTTATTTATTTATTATCTTGTTAGTGGGTAATTTGCACAAGGATTAACGGACAACATTTTTCTATTGGTGATTTTAAATAGAGTAACAACAAAAAATATGGATATAAACCCAAGTTGTAACAATGTTAGTATTAATAAACAAATCTATAACATTATTAAGATCATAAAAGAAAAGAGTATTACATATAGTCTCGAGGGTCTTCTCGATTGGTTGAGTCCCTCGTCCTTAAACACCTTTACTATTGAGAGGTCACGAGTTCAATTATATCAATGCTCTTGGGATCAGGCTTCGTGGTTGAGCCAACAGGAAGTGATCCCTTCGGGTGGATCTGCCTGGTACAAATATTCCATGGATGTAGGTAGCACTGATCTTTGGGGTCCTTAAACCACATAGAAATAAAAAGAGTGCTACATACAAAAAATATGAAAAATAAAACAAAGTTATAAAGCCAATATGGTTAATGAATGAAGTTTTAGATTTCAAATAGATATCACTTGTTGGAGGAAAATATGTGAACAATGGTCGCTATGTCCTCCTCCATTGGACGGTTATTGTTCTCCCTTTCCTACAAGCTATATGGTTGTCCCTCTTTTTGTATTGCACTAAGAGCATAATGGTAAGATAAAAATATAGTGGAGAGGTCAAAAGGCAAAGGATCAAATGGTTATGATGAAATGGTCACGGTAAAGAGAGTGGAGAAAAATCTCTCTATTTATAATTAAAAGGTGGATAAGCCTTGATTTGGTAAAATAATAAAATATTTGTTGGACCAAACCAAAATATAACTAGTTTTTGTATTCTGTTATTTTTTATGAGAGGAAAGGTCAAAGAAATGATCAATAACCTTTATTTAGATAATTAAATCAAAGAAGCATTATTAATTGAGTAAATTAATAAAAATGGGTGAAATAATTAATAAACAAAATGGGTTAATTAAATTACTTCTAGGTGAAATGGTCAAATGGGTTAGAAATAATTATAAAATAATGATTTAATAAATGATTCCTAAGAGAATGTTGAAAGAATTAAATAATATTAAATAATTAAATGAGTTGTTTAATTATTCCTATGGAAACAGAAAATTATGAGTGAAAATATTTTTAATTATTTTCACTTTAATGGATAAAAATACGAGAACAACATATAATTAATGAATTTATGGGTTGTTCTCATGTGGGTAAATTAATTAAACAAAATTTACTTAGGAAAACTAGTTTCTTGGGTTATTTCCTACGGTGAAAGTGGGTTTTAATGTGTAAAACCCATAGTACATGGTGTATTTTGATCAACCTAGTAAAATATGGCTACGTGATTACTTTTTAGATGATAATAGATTGTCCCCAATGTTTGATTGTTAGGAGCATATCACATGACTGAAATACATAAAAAATTCCTTTCAGTAGACATAGGAGGTGGTCATAGAGAGAGAGATAGAGAGCCACTACTTGTAAGGGATGAACCACGTGAGGAGGAGGTGATACCACTTGCTAATAAAAATTATCCAAGTGGGTGTACATAATATCAATGAGACGGGGGAGGCATACCCACACTCGCTGAGATAAGTGAGTACAAAGAATAATGATGTTTCCAACAAAGTGGGTCTATGAAAAATAATGTATAATACATAATACGTTGGCATCAGTGGGCTAGGGGATGATATAATGAAATACAAATTACCATATACATGTTACTGGAATAAAAGGGCTAGGATTGATACAATGAATGTTCTTGAGCTGAGTACATAGGACCAAATGTCCCCAGGCTAATGAGAGGGAGAGATCACAACTAAAGAAGCCATGTTGAATAGGAAATGGCTCTGAAGATTGGAATGAGACAATTGAAAGGGGGATCATGTAGTGGGCTCTACGAATGGCATAAATGAAGTTAGTCAAATCTATTGAACTACATCTGAGGTTGGAACATGAACTGTTAATGGTTTGGCATGCAAGGGATTGCCTGAAGGGAAACCCCCTCTTGAGGTTTAGGAACATCTCACACATGCCCAGGGGATACAGGTACAATCTGCTAAAGCATTGGACCATCAAGTGTATGATTATCAATTATGTGATAATAAGCTAGAGTAAAGCATGAGAGAAACTACCAAGTCAAAGGGATATTCTGTGTCCATTTGATTGATCTGAAGCATCTAGAAATGAAGAAATTAGATCTAAGATATGTTGTCCTCTAGGCCACTCTCCTAAAATAAATGTGTTGAAGTCGATAGAGGAGTGTTAGCCAAAGCTAAGGGAATGATGGTTCCTCAACAAAGGCATGACGAAAATGGATAATGTAACTATTAAGAGACTTAAACCAAGGGTGATAAAGAAAGAGGTCTAATGGGTGGGCTTAAAACTTCTATTGTCATAGCATGCCATGTAAGGTTGACCTAGAAGTGACTAAAAAGGTTCCAATGGGGATGCTAAGATAATCGGACATAAGCATTACAAAGATGGATCAAGACATATGGAAGTCAAATCTTAGGAATACAGGATGGGCATGAAACATGGAGGTGATGAAACACTATAAGAGGAAACACTGTGGTTATGGATAGACTCCATGGGACATAATGGTGACTCATATATGATTATCTAAATAAGGATGACTCAATGTTGGTTTCACTGATCGAACCGAGTAGAAGTGGTAGAAGGCCCTCTTAGGGAAAACCAAGAGGTAAGGAGAGGGGAGAGTATGGGGGGACATGGGTTGACATCATGAAAATGTGAAATGAAAATGATGTTGGCTCTGGTATGAAGAAAAACTAGACTCTCAATGTGAAGGGGGATTAAATGGCATGGGCACCAAAATGCAAAGGGGTAATGGTGTTGGAGTTCCCATGTGAGGAAGCCTCAAACACTTGATAGGTGGAAAATGCAATATATGGATGGGTTGATTGAGATACCAAAGTGTGGAGGTCACGAAAGTGATATCCACTAAATGAAAGGAAAATGAAAGGAATGAAGTGATGTTATTGATATGTGAAGTTTCACAGGGAATGAGCCCAAAGGATACCCTAGAAACATGAGCAAACAACAGTTACTCATGATGAAAATCGACACATGAGTCAACAAGTGCAAAGACAATGTGGTATCAGAGTAAAAGTGAAAAATAAGAAGAAATTTGATTTAAACATGAGGAGACTTGATGCCTTGTGGAAAAAATGGCTTTTGAATGAAGTATTAAATTAGCAAAAACTAAGAGAGACCCATTATAGAGCTTGGAAATAACTTTCCAATAGTGCTAACATTTTTTCAAATGAAATTAGTATGACCTTGGAATGACCAAGTTAAAATTGGTGTATTTTTCTTATATAAGACATTTTCCCTCCAATTCCAATTCATTTGTGCATTTTTCCATTGGATGGTTTGGATGGTTTAGAATTGGGATATGCAATTTTTCCGGTAGGTGACCTTAATTGTCTAAGAAGGGTTGAGGAATGTGTAGATGGCTCATTAGAGAGGCTGATAGGATAGACTACCCAAGTAATGAGAGGATAATAAACCTTAACTAGACCTTTTGGGCCTAGGCTAAGAACACATAATAACCAAAAGGGAAATTGTATAGAGGGGCCATCATGCCCCCAAGCATAAGATGCTTCCTCCCAGCAAGTGATGATGGAGGGGAAGTGATCAGGTATGCAAAGGTGGGAATGACTCCCCCTATTAGATTTATACGTATCAAGCTAAGGGAATGCCCCCAAATTAAGGTGATACACATGAAATAGGGGTGCAACTTGGAAAATAATTTGTTCAAATATGTGACCATTTGTTGTGGATTGGTTATCTTCTTATGGGAAGAAGGGATGAATACAATGGGGGAAAGGAAATCGTGGAGTGTCAATCTCACTCGGTACTGCATATGTGAGTCAAGGTACTAAATATATGGTTTTTTGAATATGTGTCACCATAACAAGTAATGGCTTGGATTATATTGAATAAATTCTCACCTAGACGAAACTAGGGCTGAGCAACAAAATCGTCAAAGGGAATGGGTTGTTGAGGTAATATGTAGGAATGATTAAATATATCATCCTTATGATTATTTGGAGTGATATGGGACTCAAGAATTTCTTCGAGGTGAGGAATAATGATGGTACTAGAGTTAACACTATCAAATGCAATATGAGGGTTGGGGAGAATTTCTTCTTCTAGAACCTCAAATATGTCCCCTTACCCAAATATTGTGCAACAATATAATGGCCAAATGATCTAGGTGGACATTGGTGGATACTTGCCTATTACACTTGGACCCCCAACACTTCTTCCTTTTAGTTTCCTAATTTCTAGCACATTTTCCTATTTCAGAAGTTTCCTATTTTTGGCATTTTTTTGTCCCCTAAACTTTCAGAGCCATTTTTAGGCCCTAAAGGACATTTTTTAGGGAAACAGGAAAACAAGAGGCTCATGGCATCACGTATGCAATTAAAACATGTTTTCATCATATATGTATTTCTAAATGGCTATCATATGTGCCAAACAAAGATCGTATGTCAAAGTTACAACCTCTGGAAGTTAACATTCCAATTAACATTGGTAGGGCCCACAAGATTTTGGCACTTCATCTCCTAGGGTTAGATTTTTGGATGTTTAGGGTTTCCCATTGTTTATTGATAATAAAAATGACCAAGATCCTCATTGTAACTCAGTTCAAATGACATGTAGCCATCACATCTCATCTTAGAGATAAGATACCATCTCCCAAGCTAGTTTGTTTCCTTTCTGCATGTAAACAATTTTCAACAATTGTTATTTATTAATTGAAGTTCTATTTTGATGTATCTCTATGTTTTTGTTTAAATCTATTTTTCATCTTTTTCCTTCATAAATCCATATTAGTGGTATTAGAGAGGTATTCTCTTTCTCTATTTTTCTCTGTGTGTCTCAAATGAGGTCAGGGTATTAGGAGTTGGGACTTGAATTGGTTGAACCATTACAAGACCAGCATTATCGACCCCGATGACCTCCCATGGAGAAAGAAAATAAATACAAGGGAGTAGGAGATCCTTTCAAATTGTTGCTCGAAGAGGCCCTCAAGCGGCAAAGGAACAAGATGATGGATAATTTTTCTCAGATCCTTATTCGAGTATTAGCGGGTGAAGCATCTTCATCTAGCAGTAACTTCAGAGGCGCCACCCCCTTTAAGGTATACGTCAACTTTGAAATTTCTATATTTTAAGGTCAGATAGATGCAAATGCTCTAAATATATGGTTGAATCTACTGGAAGGATATGTTTCAGTCCATATTTTTTCAGATAGGGAAAAGATTACTTTTGCACTCCTCAAAGTCACCCCTCATGTCAAGGACTAGTGGGAAACGTACTGTGAGTAGAGATGTGAGGAGGAACCCTCACTGCTTTTAGCTACACCCTCTTGTAATTATTTCTAAGATGTTGTCAAGGAACAATATTACCCTGTCGGTAACTATGAAGATAAGTATTTAAAATGGACCCAACTACGATAAGAAATGGTCCAAGGTGTGTTAGAGTTCATGAATATTTTTCATACCCTACACACATAGTTAGGTATCAAGGATTCTGAGCAAAATATGGTACTCAAGTACCATGGCTATCTCTACAAACAAATCCAAGTAGAAATGGATTTCTTGGACATCTCCTCATTTGACACAATGCACTGATATGATGTCAAGATCAAGCAAAAAATTAAATAGAAGAAGCGAGACCTTGGATCTGTGAATCCGAAGCACGGGAAAGGCACTTCCAAACTGCAAAAAAAAGGATAGATCCAAGGTGGATTGGCTTAGGGTAACTCATCATAGCCATAAGAAAATAATAGCACCATGAAGATGAAGGAGGACACAGGAAAGTGGTGTGAGTTCCACAAAAACCCCACCCACAATATAAATGAGTGTTGCACCAAGAAGTCACTAGTGGCCGAGCTAAAAGCTTTAGAGTCAGATGCATGTTCCAACTCTAAGCCAGAACCCAACATGGGGACAATAAGGGGAAGAAAAATATTGATGCAGAACCTAGTGCCACCATTTCCACCACCAAGGTCCAAAAGATTGAGCCCGAAGATCTAGAGGAGGGGGAGTGTATCTTCCACTCCTAGATGTGGGTGAAGGGTTCTCTATTGCAGTTCATTGTCAACCATGGGAGAAAAAATAACCTCACCTCAGTAGAGTTCATTAAGTGGTTGGGCCTATCGACCACACCACACCTAAAACCATCCACCATCGGGTGGCTCCACTAAGGACGAGACCTCCACGTCAACCAACAGTTTCACCTTCCTTACAACATCAAGTCCTTCACAAATGTGGTATTGTGTGATGTTTCACTTCTTAAATTTTGTGATGTTTTTATGCCAACCATGCTTATAGAAGAATCATGTCGTGCATGAGTTCAGACATTGCACTATAATTATTACTTTGGGAAAAAAAACTATACAGGATACTGGAGGTAACCCTTCCTACTGTCATTTCTCTAATCTCTACTAAGCAATGCAGTAACATTATATCCCAAACCGGGAATTTGTTTTTCATTCTTATTTTCTCTCAAAGTAAGGGGAAGATCATGGCAACGTTCATGGCCCCCAGAAAGGATTCCTCCACATAGAAAAAGTAATTTTATAAGGTCTTGGAAGAGTACAGGGACATCTTCTCCTCACCCACAAGGGTACCTTTGCACTATCAAGTCAAGGATCGATTGATCTAACTCTAAGGGCACCTCTACCCAATGGAAAAATATACCACCACTCTCTTTTGGAAAATGATGAAATCAAGAGGTAGATCCAAGACTTGCTACAAAAAGGTCACATCCGACCAAGTTCCTCACCTTGTGGGAGCCCAATTGTACTCGTATAGAAGAAGGATGGGACTTGGAGACTTTGCATTGATTATCGGGCAGTGCATAAAATCACTTGTTAGATCTAAGAATTTTGTGATCCATAATGTAGAGAACAGTCTTTCGGATTAATCACATTGTAAGGATTGGGTTGACGTTTTGAACCAACGAATGTGGTTCATCCTCAGGACAAGGTGAGAAACCGTTTGATCTGAGAGAATAAATAGCAGAGATGCATCATTGTTCAGGGTAAGCCGTTCAAAATTAGTTGTTGGTGAAACAAAATTATTTAGGAATATGTGATTGTTTATTAAATTAACTAGTAATTAGTTAGAAAATAGTTGTTATGTAATAATTAATTATTTAATATCAAAATCATAAATTATTAATCAATTTAAATAATAAAGTAATCTAAGAATAACTTATTTACATAATATTATTAGTTAGGGTTAACCTATTCAATGTGAATTAGGTAGAAAACTAGCCATTATCATGATATAATAAATTATTTAATAATAATCTTAAAATAATTAATATAATTAAAAATAATAATATTATCTAACCATAATTTATTAATATAATATTAAAAGTTAGGGTAGACTTATTCAATGTGAATAAGGTGGAAAACTAGATGTTATAATAAATTAGTTAATAATATTATTAAAAATTAATTTATATGATAATATTTGGTTGAAAATAAGTTAGTCAATAATAATATTAAAAATAATTAATTTATCAATTCAAATAATAATATAATCTAGGAATACTTTTTATATATAATATTATTAGTTGGGGTTGACTAATAATATTATTAAAACTAATTAATTTAAATAATAATAATTAGTTGTTATGTAATTAATTATCAATTTAAATAATACTATGTCCTAAAATAATTATTCAAGATTCTATTAGTTGGGGGTGACTTAATTAGAGTATATTTGGTTGAAACTTTATTGTTAGGAATGATTCAAAATAAATTTCATTTTGTTATGTTTAAGGATCCTTTATTAAAAAATATATATTTACCAAAACCTCTATAAGGACTATTTATCGGAGTTAAATGAGACCATCAAAGGATAGAGGATAACTTATCAAGGAGGAAAGAAAATATAGTGACCAAGGTAATACCATCAGTAGGATGAAAGAAAATAAATTTAAGATAGAAAACAACTGAAGTTGAAAAATGATAAGGGTGAGGAGAGGGCAGAGGAGTTATGAAGCGAGAGCTGGGATCTAGCTTTTACTTAATTTCTAGCCATCATCCCTATTGAGGTTTTTGGCATTCCTCTCAATCTCAATCGCTTCCCTTAGTTTCATGTGGTGGAAATGATCAATTTTAGCAATGACTTTGGATTCTTCAATGCAGACATGATGTTTTGATTTCTCAGCATGTTCTGCAAGGGACGAAGTGTGGGAGCGATTGTGTCTGATGTCAGCAACATGTTCACTGATCCTCTACTTAATAGACCTTCCTGTTTCTCCAATGTAGGGATGCCACAGGAACAGGGAACGAGGTAGACCCCTTTTGAGTCCTCCGGATCAATGGGGTCCTTAACCGATATGAGAGAATTTTTAATGGTATTGAGAGGTTTTAAAGAAGAAGAAACATTAGTCTTCTTAAGAGTATGGGCAATCCTATATGTGGTTCCTTTGATATACCGGAGATAAACCTTAGGAATAGGATCAGCAATAGCAGGTTTAACCCTCGGCTCTTCGCTAGCTCTGTGAAAGGCCTTGAGGCTATGGGGTCTGTTATACCCATTCTTTTCAAAAGTGGTCATCATCAAAGACTTCTCCTGATCAAAGTGGTCATCATCAGAGATTATTAGAGCGAGGGTAGTGAGAGTGCTGAGAACCCTAAATTTCTGAGCAGGGAAATGATGAGAACTAGCATGGAGGTACCATTCCGTGTGAGTCTTCTTTCAAAAAACTTGGTGACAGATGGAGCCATACTCCCTCCTAGAAAGGAGAATGTCGAGAAAGGGAAGGCGACCATTCTCCTCAACCTCAATAGTGAACATGATGGAATCTGATTTAGAATTCAGGTTGTTGAGGAACAGATCTAGTTTCTCACGTCCATGAGGCCAAATGACATATGTGTCATCAACAAACCTCTTCAATTTTTTAGGACGAAATTTAGCGGATACAAGGGCCCTTGTCTCAAAGTCTTCCATAAACAAGTTTGTGACAATGGGGGAGAGAGGGGAGCCCATCGCAACACCACAAGTTTGTTCATAGAACTGACCTTGGAAACTAAAGAAAGTAGAGGTGAGGCAAACGCCAACTAACTTGGCAGTGTCTTTATCAGTGATGCGATTAATGATATCAATGGCTTCTTGGATGGGGATTTTGGTGTATAAGGAAACCACATCAAAACTCACTAGTAAATCTCTAGGATCTAATTTGATATCCTTCCACTCTTGAACAAAGGAGGCAGAGTCTTTCATAAAAGAATCTGTGCAACCCACAAGAGGTTTAAGTTTTTGGACTAGGAATTTAGCCAAAAGATAGGTTGGTCCGCTAATCATATTATTAATAGGTCTTAAGGGGGCACCCGATTTATGAATCTTCAGAAGGTCGTAGATCCTAAGGGTAAGGGGGTTACTCTCAATGAGCTTTTGAGAAAGGGGATTAAGAGATGGATCTGCTTTAATCGTCGAAGCAACCTCCTTAGAAATGGATTTGAGTGGGATTTTCTTCAGCTTGATGTAAATCCCACCACTAGATAGATGTTCTACCATCTTGTGGACATAATCAGACTTGTCAAGAATCAAAATAGCTCCACCATTGTCTGGCCTAAGGACAACAATGTCGAGGTCATCCCTTAGGAATTTAAGGGCAAGAAACTTGGCCTTGCTAAGGTTTTTCTTAGGAGGTTTAACCTTCCTAAGAACAACGACGCAATAAAAGGATTCTTAAACATAACAAAATAAAATTTATTTTGAATCATTTCTAACAATAAAGTTTCAACCAAATATACTTTAATTAAGTCACCCCCAACTAATAGAATCTTGAATAATTATTTTAGGACATAGTATTATATAGATTGATAATTAATTGCATAACAACTAATTATTATTATTTAAATTAACTATTTTTAATAATATTGTTAGTCAACTCCAACTATTCCTAGATTATATTATTATTCGAATTGATAAATGAATTATTTTTAATATTATTACTGACTAACTTATTTTCAACCAAATATTATTATATAAATTAATTTTTAACAATATTATTAACTAATTTATTAGAACGGCTAGTTTTATACCCAATTCACATTGAATAGGTTAACCCCAACTAATAATATTTTGTAAATAAGTTATTCTTAGATTATTTTATTATTTAAATTGATTAATAATTTATGATTTCAATATTAAATAATTGATTATTACATAAGATCTATTTTCTAACTAATTACTAGTTAATTTAATAAACATCTCTTCATCACATATTCCTAAATAATTTTATTTCACCAACGACTAATTTTGAACGGTTTACCATGAACAATGATGCATCCCTGCTATTTATTCTCTCAGATCGAATGGTTTCTCACCTTGTCCTGAGGATGAACCACATTAGTTGGTTCAAAATGTCGACCCAATCCTTACAATGTGATTAATCTGAAAGATTGTTCTCTAAAATAAAATCACTGTCAGGAACAGGTATCTAATCCCATAGATTAGTGGCTTTCTTAACCAACTCAAGGGCACTAATTAACAACAATATTTATTTGAAGTCTGGCTATCACCAAGTTCCAATAGAACTCACATATGTATGGAAGACCACCTTCAAATCCATGGAGAGCATTTTTTAGTGCTTCGTCAAGCCCTTCAAGTTGAAAAATTCCCCTGTAAATTTTGTGAGGTTGATGGATGACATATTGTATCCTTTCACCAACTTGTTCATGGTTGTATATCTATAAGGCATTCTCATCTTCACCAAGAGTTAGGGAGATCACTTGCAACATACTCTATGGGTCCTTCAGGCCCTACGACAACACAAAATATGTACCAACCTGGAGAAATGATCCTTTGGCATGAACCAGGTCCAATATTTGAGCTACATCATTGATGAGCAAGGCATGCATGTGGATCTGTCTAATATTCAATTCATTCAAGATTAGCCAACCTCGACACCTTTAAAAGAGCTTTGCAGATTTTTGGGAATTACCGTATTGAAGGTTCATGTTGGGGTCCTCTCATATCACTTGGCCTTTGAGTCAAGTTACTAAGGGCAGAGTGAAAGAAAATTTATTTTGGTTTGAATCCCAAAAAAAGGCATTCGTTGAGCTGAACCACCAACTTTTCTTTGTGCTAGTACTCACATTACTAGACTTGCAACAACCATTTAAAATTAAGACAGATGCCTCAAACTATGCTATTGGTGCATTTCTCACCTAGAAAGGGCATATGGTGGCCTATCATAGTGAGACACTCTCTGATAGGATTCGGAAAAACCCCACCTATGATAAGCAGATGCATTCCATTGTTCACACTTTCCAATAGTGGAAACATTACATTCTAGGGAAGGAGACGATCATCCACATAGATCACTGATCTCTTAAGTTATACAGACTCAAGGGAAGTTGCAAAATCATCACCATAAAAAATGGTCCACCTATCTGCCACAATTTCATTTGAACATTAACTACAAGAAGGGAAACACCAATAACAGTGTAGATTACCTTAGTCGACCCCTAGTTGTGCCACTGACTAGTGTTCTCAAATCTTATGGGAACGAGAATTTTAGATGGCTACAACTGTACAAAAGTGATCCAGAATTCATAACCACATACTAGATACTAATGGATGGCAAGAAAGTACCATACTTCCACCTCTAGGTCGCACTATTATGCTATCTAGTTCACCTTTGTGTTCCTTCAAGCGAGTGTGCCAACTTGATTTGGGAGGCGTGCTACAGTCAGGTCACAGGACATTTTGGTCAAGAAAAAATAGTGGTAGTACTGCAAAAGTATGTTTATTGGCCAAAACTCCAACAGGATGTTGGAAAATATATTAGATCTTGCACTTCTTATGCCATTTCTAAACCAACAATTAAGTAACAAGGCATGTACACTCCTCTATTTACTCCTATCCAGCCTTGGGAATCCATCTCCATGGATTATATGTCTAGTGTTCCTTTTAGAAAGCATGGTAATGAATTTTTGTTTGTGGTCATTGATAGGTTTTCTAAGATGACTATATTGGTTGGTTGCAAGAAGAGTATCAAAGTAGAAGAAACTGCCAAAATATTCTTCAAATGACTGTGGGTACATTTTAGGATTCTACAAACCATTATATCATATCGAGACAATAGGTTTCTGAGCACATTTTGGTCAAGCCTCTATTTGTTGCTAGACATCAAACTCACCAAGTCGAGTACATTTGATCCCCAGACTGATGGTCAGATAAAGGTCGTCAACTGGATGACAGTTCACATACTTTGCGTGTACAACTCCAAGCATCCAAAGATTTGGGATGAGAGTCTTCCCTATGTCCAAAATAGTTATAATAGAGCTCTCCATAGCTCAATTATCCACACCCTCTTTCAAGTGGGCTTGGGATTTAAAACATTGTGCCCGATTGATGTCTCCATGCCTCTTGCGACTACACATGCATAATATGCACATGTATAGTCTGAAATTGATAAAGCCACCAAGTTTATTGAACGCATCTAGCACATCCACTAACAGGTTCATGATATCCTAGATAACACTAGTGCCATGTATAAACAACGCCATGATCAACATGGCATGCTAGATAAGGTTCAAGTGGGAGACAAGGTGTGGTTGCATCAATAGAAGGAACGCCTTACTAGAACCTGTCAAAAGCTTCAACAACTTCAATACAAGGCTTAAACCTTCAACAATGCAATGGGTGATAATGATTTTGAACTAAGTATCCCTTTGTTCCTTGTATTCAATGTGGACCACCTTCATCCATACTTGCCACCGTACACTGTTGAGTAGCTAACACCAATAGAGCTCAATCCAGATTGCATCGAATAGGCCAAAAATGATCGAATCATAGACACATAGATTAAAAAAGGTTCTACAACAAAATATCGAATGATATCAGGTTGTTAAATCTAGCTAACTCCTGCACCAAGGCCAGTGTCTCACCAGGGACCAAATTCAGCAAAAGTTTCCCCATCTCATGGAGGCACCCAACGTAATGGGGACCATTGCTTCCTAAGGAGAGAGGACTGATCCAGGTGGATATTTGTGGCCACTTGCATATTCCACTTGAACCCTCAACAATTTTTCCTTTCAATTTCCTAATTTCTAGCACATTTTAATGTTTCGAAGATTTTCTATTTTTGGCAATATTTTGGGTCTTGAACTTCTAGAGCCATTTTGAGGCCCTAAACTACATTTTTGGGGGAATAGGGAACATTTGGGCCCAGTGGCCTATATTTTCAAGTGAATTTCTATTTCCTCAGGTATATATTTCTAATGAGATATCATGCTCAAAAACAAAGATCATATGCCAAATTTACGACCCTAGGAAGTTGACGTTCCAATTAACTCAAGCAGGTCCCACAAGCTTTTGGCACTTCATCTCCTAAGGTTAGGTTTTTGGATGTTTATGGTTTTCCATTGTTTCTTGATGATAAAAATTCCTGAGATCCTAATTTTAACTCAGTTAAGAATCCATGTAGCCATCACATCTCTTCTTAGAGCTAAGTTGCCATCGCCCAGGCTAGTTTGTTTCCTTTTTGCATGTAAATAGTCTCAACAATTCTTATTTATTAATTGAAGTTTTTTTTTGCTATATCTTTGTGTTTTTGTATAAATTTTTATTTCATTTCATTCCTTCACATATTCATATCTCCAAAAGATGGATGTGGTTCGAAATTCGTGGTTTGAAATAAGGGGTTGTTAAACCAATCTACTTCATTGTGAATAAAGTTTTTTAATTCCACAACATATTGGTCAGATGGACTTGGTTGTTGTCGGATAAAATAAGAACAATGTTGCATATCATCCCATGGATAATATGGTGTGGTCATAGAATCCATTATGTCCTCATCAGAGTGGTAGACTAGAATGTGAGACTCTGAAGGGCCACATGATGTAGATGATGAAGAAGTATCTAAACCATCATCATGGCAGATATCGTTCAGATGCTAAATTTCTATGAGGGAAGGATGGAGACTAGTGGAATGAATATCCATCTATGTTGAGACAAAAGTGACCTCAGAGACAAAAGGTGTTTCCAAAGGTACACAAACAAACACTCCTTAGGTGTCAAGAGATGTCGATCTCCATATCAAGGAGATAAATCACAATAGCAGGTTGATTGGTTCCCTACCTCAACAAAGAAGAGGTGTCAGGGGTCATAAGTAGAGGAGTGGAAAATCCACTAGGAGAAACATCCACATCATGAATAACGATGAGTTTATTATGAAAATATGAGGAATGAAGGCAGTGATGCTAGTAATGTCCATACATTTCACACAAATCATAAGGGTGTTTTGTGCATAATGATTTATTCTTCGTAGATGATTCATATGAGGAAATGAAACCCTTTAACCAGGGAAGAGTGGGAAATTTATTGGTGGTGTGGTCATAAATATCGTACAAAGAACATGGTGGAGTAGGCTAAGGTGTAAAAGATTTAGTGACCACTATCAAGGTTGTTTTATTATTTACCCCCTTCTTTTTGGCTTTTCAACCATTTCTGGATGCTTGCGCAGTAGGAGAAGAATCACATTGAGTTTGCAATGGAATTGAATCAATGGAGGGGGTTGTTGGAATAGTATGGATGGGTCTCAAAACTACATAGGGTTTAAGTTGATTTAGAGGAGTATTTGTGGGAAGATCCAGGTACCAAACTAGAACTCCCAATGTGATATTTGGAAAATTCAACATATCTGTCACATGTGTGCTGACTATTCCAGGAATTGGAAATAAGAAAGGTATTTGACTAAGTGGATGATGACCAAGAGGAACCCCTCCCGACACTTTAGCTAAATTTGCAACAACATATTGATGATGAGCTAGTTGCTGGAACAAGGACCAAGTTGTTGAGTAGCTTGAGACCCAGACACCATGAAAACTTGAGAGGTGCTAGGTGTAGTCAAAATAAGCAGTGGGTTATAGTATGCCCCAAGAAACAAGCAATATTTATAGATTCTGGGATTGATCTTGGTAAGAGAAGTGAATATATTATTTCCAACTATCGAGGAAATGACATTATCAGGATGAACCTGAAGCTTAGGATTATAGTATGTCAATTGATCAATGGTGAAAATATTCCCAATATGGGGGATTCTCATGGTATGATAGAAAGAGGAATAGAATATCTTCATGGAATACATGAAACTACATCCTATAAAGATGTTATAGTCTAAAGGGGTGTCGATAGGGGAACTTTGGTACAAGCCTACTGGTTATAAGGGACAACCATCATATGTTCTAAGGGTGATCGTAGATGATTGAAGTTCTAATGAATCTACTTGGGTGTACATCACACATGTGGATTCTCGTTTGTTAATGATACAACACTAAACAATGACATTCTTAATGGATATTGGGATCTGGAAAGCAACAGATGGGGGGAGATGATAAGTTTATTCTTTATCAACATTAAAGACAATCATGCAAGTGTCTAAAGGATCCACAGTGACCAAAGCAGAAAGTAGATCCTTATATTATGAAGGAGACATATAGAAGACTTCCAGTGCTGACATGGAAGCAAGAGACTATGCCAGGACGACCTCTTCTTTGGTTAAATTAGGGTTGAGGTGTAGGCTAGTTAGAGTTTGCTAATTAGGGTTTACTTGTCAAAGTTTTCTTATTAGGTTTTCTTTCATCGTTAACATTGATATATGATTTTTTGTGTTTTTTTTTAATGCAGTTAGGCAATTTTATGCACCATATTATTCCACCAGCTTGCATTCATAGTCTTACACTTCTCATTTTCGCATGGCATTCATAAAATATATGCACATGCCTTGCATCGGTATCTTAATTTCAATTGTTTGATTTGTTCCATGCATTTACATAGCATTTCATTGACCTATAGTCCTACCTATTGCATTACGTTTTTCATTCATCTTCTTGCATAACATACACTGGTTTTTGACCTATCCTTACATTTGTTCTTTGTTGCATGCAACCACATGACCCTTCACAAGCCTAGAGCTCTTCAAACTATTGGCATAGTGACTAGATTTCTTATGCCTATTTGCACATGTCCAAACCCTAAAAGAACTTTTTGAGCCTCTTTGCGCATGCTAAAATGCTATCAAGCTACCCTAGTCACCTTACCCTAGTAATGAAACCCTAACCCTAACAGTTGTGTGTGGTTGTAATGGTTTCTTTGAGAGGAAGCCTCTCATAGAACCAGTAATAAAAATTGTGTCCCGAACATGTCTCCTATTTGTCTATCTCATTAACAAGTAAAACATGAGCAGGTACTTGCAGGGAACTCTAATTAGTTCAAATGGCCTATATATGTAACCTGAACCTTGTTTTTGGCTTGGTCCTGGATATTTCTTGGTATGTGTTCATTGTTCACATTTCAATCGGATATGTGATGTGGAAATGGGACATGACAGAAAACCTAAATCACAAGACCTTCTATTTTTTGTCAAACAAGAAACAACCTCTGTTGCCCATAAAATAAGTCGAGATCCCTCATCTGCCCTGGTGAAATAAACACCCAATAAATAATTCCAATGATAATATAAGAAAATAAAATTAAGTAAAGGGTAAATGATTGAGAAAGGCTTAATTTGCAGAGAGGTGATGCAACGACTATGCTAGGGTACTAACCAATCTCGCTGACAGCGGAGAACTGATTGTGATTTCTTGAAGTGACTCTATCAGGGTACTGTCTAGGCCTATTGGCAATGGAGCAACACCAAAGACCTATTTTAAAATTATGAATACAATAAGCCTTATGCCCTTTTCTCTGCATCATCATTAACTACTAGCATGTGTGAACTTCTAATTTGGAGTGTGATGACTAGCGAGACCTGGTTAACACATAGAAGAAGGGAATATATGTAAATGTCAAAGTCATGCAATAAATCCCCATAGTGAATGTTCAATACTTCCTTGCATTATCATTCAGACTCAATCTATTGTAAGGATGTAACCAGAGATGTTAGATTCTACCAGTGGTTCACCAATTGTTGTAGTCACTACAACACCAACCAAATTTTTAGGCATATCCCAAAACAATTGGGTCCCCCTTCTCCAACCTTAGACCATAAGGGTTATCATAATGTTTCAAATTTATCTCCCTCAAAAACCTCATTGTCATCAGACCATATTGTTGCTTCTGCTCACATGATGCTTATTTTCAATATCCTATGCACTTTTTCATGATCACCATTCCATTTAATGAATTAGGGTTTGATCATCCTAGCTTTTAATTGAGATCATCTCATTGGATGCATTATTAATGAACGACCGGTGTCTTGTGTTGATAATCATGCCATATTTTTGGAACACTAGGGTTTGAGTGATTGTTGTTCCGTAATACACTGTAAAAAAAACCCTAGGCTATCATGATCATGATTTAATAATGATGGTGTGATCCTCATATTTTCAATCGCATTAGCTGTGTCATCATCCTTCTAAAAATTTATGGGTGAGGGTATTCATGCATTGAAGGAGAGGATTCTTTTGGGCATAAAGTCTAAGTCTTGAGAGTTTTGTATCCTGTATGACATGTTTCTCTTTCAAAAGAGGCGTGTGAACGTTTAAGCCTTTTCATTTAAAAGTATTCTAGAAAGTCTCCATTAGAATTTTTCAAAAGATTATTATTGTTTGATGAAGTAAAAGCATTGGGATTGTGCGCTGCTTGGACTCTTATCCTCTAATTAAATTGTTTTGTAGGTATTTTCTTTCTGTAATCGTTCGTTGGTCAGGCAAACAAAGCATGAGTTCAATGAATAATCGAAGGTTTCTGAGATATTGTATTAAGGCACATGGTGTTGCATATGTTATTGTGCCAAAGGGTATGCATAAAGGTAAAAAGTTGGTCAGGCATGAATAATACAAGACAATATGAGTAACAAAATGGTCCTTTGTGTCAATGCATAAAAATAAACCCTGGAGAGGCATGTATCCGTTATGTTGGTGACCATAGTCAAGGAAATATTGTGCATTTGACACATTAATTGAGAAGGGGATAATATGTCGAGCATCCAAATGAAAAGCCTAACAATGATCGTTGGGAATAATTGTGCTTGAGAGCAAAGGATCGTTTTGTTAACATACACATTGGGAGAAATGGTGGTTGATCTATATATATATATATATGTATATAAACAAATCCAACATGATTTAAATGTCTTCAACATTGCGATGAATAACTTTTCTTCGATCACTAGAGGTTGACCCTTCCAAAAGGAAGCTCTAATTCGAAAGCAAGGATGAAGGCCTTTTCGTGAAAGTATATCAAAGTTCCTCACCATATGTACACTATCGCATATATCTATGGGAAGACTTGGCATAATATGATGACACCACCATATATATCATGAGTGTCAGTGGAATGTGTTCATTGCAGTGCATTCTTGGAACATTGCAACTATTTAGCAATGCATGGGGCATTGAAAATGCCAAGACAAAGCAAGAATAACATGGCAACCAATGCATGTCATAATAGCCACGAAGTTATCTAGAAAGTATGCACTTAGGTGATATAAACAACGCATATGGCTAAGGATTTTGACAAGGCTACCTTACTAATACTTTATGTAGACTTCACTGAAAGGGCATCCTTTAAATATGGAACAAACCTTGCGGTGGCCCCAAACAAGTGCAAAAGATACGTGTCTTCAAATAGTTGAAGCGGTTAAATTTGACATAAAGGTTCACTACTAAGGCACGACTGTAAGTTCAACAGCTTGATATGAATCTAATACAATCATGTAAGAGTGAAGAATCAAATTTGGTGTGCTTCCTCGACTTTTATTTCTCTTAGAACAAAGGAAATATTTTCATTGATAAATGAGAAACACATCTTGAGAATGCTAGATTGGCCCTACCCAAAATAGGGGCCATCCTAAGTAATTTCACAGATGTATTCAGTTTCTGCAAAATTGCTCCTACAAGGTGATGCCCATAGTTATAAAATTCATATAATACTGTGTGTGAACGTTAAATGACAGTATATGTGGAACTATGAATCGAACGCTACAAAAGAGAAACATGAAAGATGCTATAGAGATGTGATTCTGATGTTATGTGTCATTGGAAACACTTTATGCTGGGTGTATTTTCCATTTAATTGGGTGTCTTCTTATACTCTTGTGCAGTGAATATTCTATGTGATAAATGCATTGGGCAATACAGATGGAGGGTTTGTTTTATATTGCTAGAGATCACCTGTCGTGGGGAACAATAGTGGGCAACATTATTGAGTCAAAATTATTTCCCCAATTTTGAATATGAGTTATGGTTTTCTTTTTCATTCCTAACAGTTGCATTCCTATTATCATCTATGAATGCGACTTGAATGATGGCACTACCAGCCCTCTGCAGATTTGCAACTAGCTCCCCTCCTGTCAATGTTATAGGTCACAAAGTCACACCTCAGGGCCTCAAACAAGTAGTTGAAAGGTGTGACTTATTTCAAGTGTTAATATGTGACCGAATCAAACCACATTTCTCATCCACAACCTCACGTTACATAGCCTTGGAAGCGACCATGGGATGCGACTTGCACTATAGTGCGACTGTGCGACCTATCCTGAGTTCAAAATCATGACCTGCCTCCGAATGATAAAATACAACCCGCTATTGGTTGGTCTCATCTCACCAAAGGTCGTAGGTCACACTTTGATATCCTCCAAGCCAGAGATCAAGTAAAGGCTCCACCATGCTTCATTTTTCCATTGATACTAGTATCAAAAATCCGATCATGACTGTGATTGAGGTAGCAACAATCAACGTCAATATAAATCATGTTACCATAAATCAATAATTTCTTCCAACACATATAAGTTGTGACATGATTGTATTCTTATGGTGTGTGGCCAAGGTCATCGCATAAATCCCCTCTATGACATACATCGAGTGAATTTCCAGAGCTCCCGAAGGGTTGTGTTAGGCATCAGGGTGATTGTGCGACGGGCACCAGGCGCGGGCGCACGGCGGGCGCGTGCTGAACGGGCGTGCGACGATGTGCGGGCTGACATGCGACATAATATGCGACGATATATGTGCGACGGGAGAAAACGCCGAAACGACTAAGTGTTGAACCTCGCACTTGGGCGCGCATGTTATAAGAGCGTGCGGTAATATATATGCGATGATGGATGAGCGGTGAACACACACCAAGCCGACGGGCAATAAAACAAAGGTTTGGGCGTTCACCATAATATTTGAAGGGTCGGCCCAAGGTGATATGCACAAGTGAAGTGCGTATATATAAGGGAAGGCTGCGGTTCATTTGATACAAGCAACTTCGCACTTCTAATCAACGCATAGGGGTAAAACATCTGCGCAGGGGTAAAGTGGAGTACGCATGGGTTATGCGTAGTTCTCCCTTTGTGCAGAAATGGAGTTTTGATCCGAGTTGAGATGTGAAGGTTGTTTATGCAAGATATTGTGTGCAGGACTTGGCAGAGTGAGATAGGTGGCTCGGGTGAGCACTTCTCCTTATGCAAGGGTGCACATGATGTAAAAGGTTGTTCTATGCCTTGTTGTAAAATTATTCTAAGTATTGGCTCGGAGTTTGCCAAGCATTACTTGTGTTGTAATATTGAAGAATCTATTATAATATATTATTGGGCAGACTTTCTGGGAGTTGCCCCTCCCTTTGTACTTGCTTATTGTTGATGTTCTCGGTTTATTGTTCATGGTTAATAATTGAGAATGGTCTTCACTAAAGTATAAAGGATAATTCTTTATTCATTTGCAAAAACATAAGCTAAGTATGTTCATGTTGAAATAGGCGTAGTCCACGGGTGTTAGTATTGTTAAAAAGAAAGCGCTCGGTGGTGCGGCACCTCGCTACAAGCGGTTGGAAGATCACCGCAGGTGTAGGGGCGTGACAGGTTGGATCGTAGTGAAATTTGAGTATGGTGGGAGATTAAGAGATGTGATTGTAGTGGGCCTGGTTTATATAATGTAAGTTGAGACCTTTCCTTTCATTAATGCATGCCAAGCTCTACAATTCATCCCTTCCACTCAGCGCAATTTGAACCCTCTCAAAAGTGCGACTTGCCTTACTTTTAAAATTGTAACTTTCTCTACATGTTCAAACAAATGTGGCTTCTATGCTTAATAAATCCCTCATAATTTTTTGAATCTAGTATTCACGTGTTTATAACATTGAAGAGACTACCAGATTGTAATCATGAAAGGACACTCTAATGAAGTCGAGAAAGGGAGAATTTTGAACCAAACAATGTTTAGGGCTGTTTATCAATTAGAAAAAGGAAAAGAAACATATGAAGTTTCAACCTCAAGGTCCAATTAAGAGAATGCAGTTGATTAGGAGTACGCTATCATGATAATTTCTAGGCATTTCTATACAAATTCAGAATGGAGTGGCTTGGAGGATTTGTCTAGTAACATAAATATTCTTTAAGGAAAGAAATATCGAAGATTTTATGGGAAACTTTAAATTTGGAATGAGAGTTGAGGATTTAATTTCTCTAACAATTGTGGCTAAGAAAATTGGGAAGTTAACCAAAATGGAGAAAATATGTAATTAAGTGTTGGGGCTTCAAAAGCGTATTGAATGGGAGGGGAATCCACGAGGGAAATACTGTATAAAATACAAGGATGTTTGTCATATTTTCATGTGCTCATGTGTGGATGCACAGGTTTTGACATGATGATGGTCCCTGTCAACTTCTAAATTTACATTGATAAGCTCACAACCTTAGTAAATATCTCCATCGGCAGAATAAATGATGCAGTTAGGAGAATTCAGAGAGTAAAATTTGTCACCACTTGGTTTGAACAACTCATGAAAAAACACTTCATGTTAGGCATAGTCATCAACATACATGATGAGATCTAGGTGAAGAAGTTGTATGCAAGAATAATGTATTTGCCTCTTGGAAAAAAAAACGCTCCAGAGACGCTTATACTATTTTTTCATGCATGCAACCCATGGTACTAGTGTGGATAAGGCATGGTGAAAACCAATTTGGAAAATGTGGGTGTCTTCTGAGATCTGTCAGTATTGTCACATACTGTAATACAAGTGTGAAATCATCTCAAAATTATGACTCGACATCACCTTATGTGGACTACATATTGTAACAACATTGTGGTGTAGAAAAGGACCATACAGGGGTCGAGATTAATGTTTTACTTTAAGTTAATTCATCATGTTTCTAAAATTATTCTGTGTCTGTACATTTATATGAACAGTTTTATTTGCTTGCAAGTGGGGGGTGTTAATTTGCATGAAGAAAACAATGGTTCCTCGCAAAGAGTTGTGTAACTAGGGTCTCCATTAATAAGCAAGATATCTATGTACAAGCTTCAAGGAGCATTCAACAAGATCAAAGGAACGACATCGATGTTGGTTGAATGTAAGAAGGAGAAACAAACTATGCAAGTCTCCATATCATTGCAGTAATGCTAGCAATGAGGATTCTAGGGTTTCCAATAACCCTCAATACTCTCCTCATGTATTCTCTTCTGTAACCATGTGAATTTTTCTCATCATGATGCCATCAACCATGATGAGATGAATTAGGCATGTAATATTCATTGAGCATGAGAGAATAGTGGGGAAGGTCAATAGCCATGAGGGTAGATGAAAGGTCACAAGAGGAGGTGAAACGTCATCCTCGCCACTCCTATAAGTATATCCTCATGCCTCATTTGAAGGGGAATTTTAGAACTTGAGTTTTGGATAGGATTAGATAGCTTATTTGCTCTTAATAGCTAGAGGTAATAAGCTCTAAGTAGCTAGTAGGGTGAGTTGTAGTGAGGCTAGGGTTTTACATTGGAAAATGGTATGAGCATCCCATATTCCATTGTTGGGCTTCAAAAAATTACAAGATATGTACTTGAATTTGTAGAAAAATTAATAATATGTTCTTCATGTTTGGCACTGATTACCATGATTACTCATGGTGAATGTATTGGTTGTCTGATATATTCATTGTATTTGTATGCATGCTTTCATATACACAATATGTTATGGATTGATTCATAGTTGTTGCATGTATGTTTGTTTTCGAATCTGTTCTTACCTATTTCTCGCCATGTCTATCATCTATTTTGAACTAATTTCCAATTAACCTCTGGCATGTTCTTGTTTATGTATGTCTGATTGGGTTTTGGCTCAATGATCCTTCTCATGGTATACTCCTTTTTATTGTTGTTGTCACTTTCTTGTACCTCTTTCTATAGTTTTTCAATCTTGGGCTAACTTTGTTTCATTGTCCGGGCATTTCATTCATATCCTCACTTTGACACCTTCTCATTTGAAAACCAAGAGCGAAAACATTCATGGTGGTTGTCGAGCCCACATACCAGATAAGGCTCCCATCCCAAACAATGTGAGGTCTAATTGGGACCTCACACCAGGGAAACCCCCTAATTATTGGTGGCATCTAGCACCATCAATAGGACCTGAGTCCTCAAACATTATACAGAAAACAATAATTGAACAATTATTTACTAGTATTTGCTTTGCACTTTTATATATTATCTAATGTTTTGTAATGAACAATAATTAAATTGCATTTATGTTTACTCTATTCTAATACTCAAACTTTTAACTAGTTATTTCAATAATTCTTAGATTATGTTTTACATGTGAAGTTGTATCTATTGAATCTGTTGTCACTAGAATTTGAATTTGAATACAATTCATTATGTTGATAAATATTGAGGGTTGTTGGGATAGAAAGAGTGACTATTATGTTGCAGTTGTCTCTATTTATGAACGCATGTAGAAAATCGAAAATGGCACACATCAATGTTTCATTGTACACAGTTTTCATTTTGCTAAAATTAGGATAAGAGTTTCCATAATGCAAGGTAAACTTCTTGGTGTGAAAGCTCTGCATAGTAACATATTATCATAATAATAAATAATAATAATTATACATTGAACTATGATATCTTTGTTTTTCAATGGTTAATTGTAAAACAGTTTATGTAATTGATTTCCTAATAGACATATACAATTATTTTTCTTAAAGTAAATAAGTTTATAAATAAGGCCTACTGAACATAGTGATCAGGTGCTCAGTATTTAGCTCAAAAATCAAAGTTTTCAGAATGGCTCAAAACCTAAATGATCACGTCCATCTCGAAAAAATGATCCTAATGCAACTTGTTTCATCGAAAACTGATTTCGTATGAGAAAGTTATTGTGTTATGATCGCTTTGCTAAACAAGCGAAATTTGCAAAAAAATGCCCAGTCACTGCACAATCAGTAGTCCGTACTACTGATGTGGCAGGTGACTAGGCATGGTCAATGCTGGTCAACAACGAATTAGGGATGTACAAGTGGTAATGTTTGGTTGGGTTGTACATGTGATATGTTGGCGCGTTTCTATTGGTTTAATTATGGACCAATGGAAGAATGCCATGTGGCAAGCCCGAAGGCCACCACGTGGCACCTCCCAAAGCTCATGTCGGAGGTCTATACAGTGGAAAAAAATTATGGATGGAAGTCGAGTCGAACCCACGACCTCTGGCACACAAACCATACGCCTTAACCGTCTTCGCTATCTGGTAGTTCTTACAATAATTGTTCACATTAATTGCCAAGGTCGGAGCCTTCGGATAAGCTAACAGTTTGATGTTACATCTGTCGTGTTCAAACTATCAGCTTATCTGAAGGCTCCGACCTCGGCAATTAATGTGACATTAACATTACATGTGACAGCCCATTAAAACCGCCAGATATAATGGTTGCAGTTAACACTAATCGCGGATTTAAATTAAACAATCTGAGTTTAAAGGACTTAAGCGCAGTTTAACCTGAGTTTAGTTTGGTGGAAGTTTGGCGGTGCCCCCAAATTTTGGTCTGCCTCCAAAATTAGCGCGCTAACTGGAGTCATTCTAGATTTAGTGAAGATTTTCTAGTAAAATACTATCTGAGTAATAGGGAAGTCAATTTTCGACCAAATTGAGCTCAGAAAGAGGTGTTCTTAGCTAATTTGGACATTCTGAACACATTGGTGAAGGTATCAGGAGCCATAAAAACAACATCTTTCCACATTAAGCTAATGCAGAGGCCCAAGCCCTGCAAACTAGACCAAGGAGATGTAGCCTAAGAGGGGTGAACTCCTTCATCAAAATAATGTGTTAAAATGTCCCTTTGATGGTTTGTTGTACTTTGAATGTTTGTTGTTCAATATTTTTGTTTGAAGCTATTTTGCTCATGAATGTCATTTTAAACTTAAGGAAATTTACCCATTTACATGCACAAACAACTAAGGAAACCCTAGTACAAGAAGTAATAAGCAAGCACATGTTTATAAATCTATAATTGTTATTAGCAGAAAACTAATCATATAAAAACATATCAAGTTGGTATCAGAGAAAATGTTGAATTGCTTGATTGCTTGAGTTTGTGCAATTAGGGTTTTAATGGTTGCAAAATTGTGATGCTTACATGGTTAAATTTGCAGAAAGGAGAAGGGAAACTATTGGTTTTAACTCCTGAGGTAATGGCCAGAAGAAGGAGAGCCATAAAGACACAGTCTCCACCACCCAAAGTTCCAATTGTGGCTGCACTTGAAAGTCCTCAAGTTTTGCCTTAAACTGAGATTGAAGAGGTATAAGGAGTACCAATTTATGTGCCTGAATGCATAGCCATTATGTCTGGAGAAAGAGAGCCTGAAGGTCCTTCTTTAGAAGAGGAAGAATTCAAGAAATATTTTTATACTTTGACTAATATGGTTAAAGTCCTCTATGTAGAGAGTAACACTAGAATGGTTGGAGAGAGTTCTAAACCTCCACATGGAGAAGGAAGCTCAGAGGACAAAAAAGATGAGAAGAAGGATTCTAAAAGGAATGGTGGAAAGACACCTCCATCTCCACCACCCTCATCATCTTCCTCATCATATTCATCATCTCACACATCATCATCTTCCTCATCATATTCATCATCTCACACATCATCATCTTCCACCATCACCATTGAAAATTCCCATACTCATTCAAAAACCCCAAAAGGAAAGACTCCATTACTTAAATTGGACATAAAATTTGAACTTCCCATGTACAATGGAGAGGTGAATGCAGAAAAGTTGGACAATTGGATTCGACAATTGGAGGTATACTGCAGAATTCTTAACCTTCAAGAAGATTACATAAATATCCAATTGGCTTCATTGAGGCTAGAAGGAGCTGCACTAGTTTTGTGGGAAGTAAAGACTCAATAGGAAATGAGAATCCATGGTAAGATATCCATTATTTCGGTTTAATTTTTTTCTGCAATTAAAAGATAGTTTTATCCTTTAGCCTATATGAAAAAAATTGATTATGAGTTGGTAGAATTTTAGGCAGCTTAAAGGCCAAATAGTCCAAGATTATACACAGGAGTTTAGGAAAAAGGCTTTGTTATTATGAGTGAATTTGAACTCCCAAGATACACCGCTAAAATATATTGGGGGATTACATTCCTATCTGAAACATACTATCCTTATGTTTAATCCAAACAATTTAGATGAGGTATGTGTGCAAGCCACGCAACTTGAATCTAGAGGAAAGAACATTTAGGAAGAGGGTAGTAAGAGGAATCCATTCAAGGGTAAGGAGAAAGAGAAGGGTGGAAAATGGAAGGGAAAGAAGAATGCAAGTGTGAAGAAAGAAGCGGAGAAAATCACATGAAAACATTGTTCCAAAGAGGGGCATGATGGAGCCCACTGCTAGAAATTGCATCCCAAATTAAGGCCTAAGAAACAAAGGGAAAACAAAAGATGACCGCTACCACACAATATGACCTTGTTTCAGATTCTGGTGATGAAACCAAGATTTCAGCCATGGTTACAAAATCAAAATAAACGGTTGCAAGAACTAATTCATCGCATAGTCAAAACAACACTCCAAATGAAGAGTCAAGAATAGAGTTGTTTCATGTAAGAGTGATTTCAAATCATGCAAAGATTGATGCATTATTTGATAGTGGGTCACAATCAAACTTGATTTCAGAAGACTTGGTTAAAAAACAAAACCTTGAAACTGTACCTCATCATAAGCCATATCCATTGGGTTGGATAGTTAACAATGCAAACTTACATGTTACAAGGAAGTGTTTATTCAAGTTCACCATTAATGAAAAGTTCATTGATGAAGTTGAGATAGATGTAGTTCCACTTGAAATCTCAGGAATCACTTTGGGTAGTCCTTATTTGTATGATAGGAAAGTAGTATTTTATCGCCATGATAACAAATACATATTTCTCAAGAATGGGGTGGAGTACATTGTGAGAGCCCATCGCAAAAAGCAGAACATTTCTATGGTTAATGTAGGGCAGATGAAGAGAATAGTAAATTCAAGTAAAAATTTTGTGCTTCTCATGATTAAGAAAAAGAATGATATTGATTATGAATCTTTTGAAGGTTGTGACAATAAATTGAAATCTGATTTGTCTGATGTTGTAAGCAAGCATGGAGAGATGTTTCAGGAACAAAAGGGGTTACCTCCCAAGAGGGGAATTTAGCATGAGATTCAGTTGCAACAGCATGTTCCACTTCTGAACATTGGCATGTATCGCATGTCTATTATGGAGATCTTGGAAATCAAAAAGAAAATTCAATAATTGTTGAACAAAGGTATCATATGCCCATCTACTTCGCCATGTGGTTCGCCCATTGCCTTGGTGCCAAAGAAGGATGGAACTTGGCACATGTGTGTGGATTTATGTGCACTAAACAAAATCACAGTAAAGAATCATTATCCACTCCCAAGAATTGATGATTTGCTTGATCAAATGAGGTATGAAAATTATTTCACTAAGTTATATTTATGAAGTGGTTATCATCAAGTTAGGATAGCTGAAGAAGACATTGGGAAAACTACATGTAAAACTAAACAAGGATTGTTTGAGTGGCTTTTTATGCCTTTCGGTCTTACAAATTCTCCAGCTACTTTCATGAGGGTAATGAATGACGTATTGAGACCATTTCTAGATGATTTTTTCATTTTCTACTTAGATGATATCCTCATATTTAGCAAGTCAAAAGATGAACATATCATGCATGTAAACAAATTACTTGATGTCTTGAGAAAATAACATTTGTTTTAAAGATGTCAAACTGTGAATTTGGTGAGACTTCTTTAGTGTATTTGGGACACATTGTTGGAGGAGGTGAGATGAAGATCGACCCCTCTCAGGTTGAGGTCATTCTGAATTGGTCCAAGCCAAATACAGTTACAGAGGTAAGAAGCTTTTTAGGGGCAACACAATTGTGGATAAAGTTTATTGCTAATTTTTCTTTCATTGCAGCTCCATTACATGCATTGACAAGTGTCAAGAAAGTCTTTCATTGGGGAGATGTACAACAAAAAGCATTTGATTCTTTGAAGCAAAAGATAAGTTCAATACCGGTATTGGAACTTCTGGATCTTAGACAACCATTTGAGATTCAAACGGATGCAAGCGATTACACCATGGTAGTAGTTCTATTGCAGCATGGTAAGCCCATTTCATTTCATTCTAAAATATTTAATGGAGCTATAACTAACTATCCCGCATATGACAAATAACTTTATGCATTGGTACAAATTTCTAAGAAATGGAAGCACTATTTGATGGGGAAGGAGACCATCATCCATACTGACCATTAACCATTGCAGTACTTACAGTCACAGTCAAACTTGCAGCAGTCACAACATTTCAAATGGATGGGTTTTCTACAACAATTTCATTTGGTTATCATGTATAAAAAGGGAATCTACAATAATGTAGCTTATATGATTTCAAGGCCTATTATAAATTCATCTGGTATCTTCAAGAATAATTCTATTTTGCATGAAAGTTACATAGAAGAATATGAAAATGATAGTGACTTTCAATAAGTATATGCAAGCTTCAGTCAAGGAAATCAAATTGAAGATTTCGATTATCATGTGCATAACAGTTCGTTGTATCACTTGGGAAATTTGTGTATTCCACAGGGAGAAAGAAACAATATCATAAGGGAGGCACACACTTCATTGATTGTTGGACACTTTGGTGTAGGCAAGACAGTAGCAAATCTTCAAATGTATTGTTATTAGCCATGCATGTTGGATAATGTTTCTCGTTTCATAAGAGGATGTTCTTTATATGCTACAGGTAAGCCTAGCAATAGGAAACTTGGTTTATACACTCCACTTTCGGTACCTTCACGTCCATGGGAGAGTATCTCAATGGATTTTGTAGGAGGTCTTCCATTGTCAAGGAAAGTTCATGATCACTTGTATGTAGTTGTAGACAGGTTAAACAAACTGTGCATACTAACACCATGTAAAAAGTAAATTACAACTAATCAAACAACTCATCTTTTCTTCCAAAACATTTGGGTTCATTTTTGTCTTCCTACTTCTATTGTAAGTGATCGAGATTCTCAATTTGTTGGGAATTTTTGGTCAAATTTGTGGGACACGATGGACACAAAGTTGAAGAAGAGTACAACATTTCATCCACAAACAGATGGACAAATCGAGGTGATCAATAGAACATTTATTCATCTTCTTATAGGATATTGCACCAAACATCCCAAGTTGTGGGATGAATAGTTGCATTACATACAACATGCATACAACAGGGAAAAACATTCTTCCACAAACACATCACCATTTGAGGCATGTTATGGGTACTTGCCAAGATCGCCAGAGAAAGATGTCACCATCGATGGTCATAGTGACATCGATAAGGCAAGGAAGTTCATAGAGAAAATTCAGTTGATACATCATACATTGCAAGAAGATCTTGAGAAAAGTCAAATTAGCTACAAGACAAGGCATGAAAAACACTGGGTTGATCATAAATTTCAAGTTGGCAAGGAAGGTTGGTTATATATTAGGAAAGAGAGACTTCAAGGGAAAGGTAAAAATCTTTAACCAATTTGTTATGGTCCTTTTAAAATTCTAGAAAAGATTGGTAACAATGCATTTAAGCTTTATTTGCCTCCTTATATGCAAATATACTCTGTTGTTAATGTTGAGAATTTGAGATTGTTTGAGCCTCCTTTGATTGATGATCAAGGAGAGCATGTTCAGCTGCCATCAATAGATTATTCTTCGCCAGAATATCTTGATGAACTTCAGCAGGATCTCATACTTGACAAAAGAACCAGGACTTCGAAGATAGGGGATTTTGAATACCTTAGAGTGGGACTGAAGGGACAAAAGCCTTCTCAAGCCAAATGGTTGCAAACTGAGAAGGTGAGGGAGATGTACCCTCACCCGTTGAAAAATTGATAGTATTTTTTAGGGTAAAAAAGGCTTCTAGTGGGGGGGAATGATCAGGTGCTCAGTATTTAGCTCAAATATCAAAGTTCCAGAATGACTCGAAACCTGAACGACCATATCCGTCTTAGAAAAATGATCCTAATGCAACTTGTTTCATCGAAAACTAAGTTCGTATGAGAAAGTTATTTTGTTTTGATCGCTTTGCTAAGCAGGCGAAATTTGCAAACAAAATGCCCAGTCACTGCACAGTTGGCAGTCCATCCTATTGATGTGGTAGGTGACTATGGATGGTCAATGCTGGTCAATGGAAAATCAAGGATGGACAAGTGGAAAAGTTTAGTTGGGTTATACAGGTGATGTGTTGGAACATTTCTATTGGTTTAATTATGGACCAATGGAAGAATGCCATGTGGCGATCCCGTAGGCCACCATGTGGCACCTCCCAAAGGTCATGTTGGAGGTCTATACAATGGAACAAAATTATGGTTGGAGATCAGGTTGAACCCACGACCTTCGGCACACAAACCATATGCCTTAATCACCTTCGCTACCAGGTATTTCTTACCATAACTGTTCTCTGCATCAATTTAACATGTAATGGTTATGTGGTTGGCGGTTAGGGGAGGGCGAGTCCTTCCCCATGTGAACACATTGTTATAAACCGCAAATTGTTGCAGCCTACCCCGACGGCTCTGGCATACATTACTCTGCGACGGTTAGTATTCACATGTGAACACGACGGATGTAACATCAAACTGTCAGCTTATCTGACAACTCTGACCCCGACAATTAATGCGACATTAATGTTACATGTGACAACCCATCAAAACCACTAGATATAACGGTTGCAGTTAACACTAATTATGAATTTAAATTAATTAATCTGATTTTAAAGCACTTAAGTGCAGTTTAACTCCGAGTTTAGTTTGGTAGAAGTTTGGCGGTGGCCCCAAATTTGGGCCTGCCTCCAAAATTACTGCGCTAACTGGAGTCATTCCAGATTTAGTGGAGCTTTCTAGGAAAAGACTGTCTGAGTCATAGGGAAGTTAATTTTCGACCAAATTGAGCTGAGAAAGAGGTGTTCTTAGCTAATTTGGATATTTCGAACACATTGGTATAGGTATCAAGAGCCATAGATCTCTTTAAATTAACATTTTTCCACATTGAGCTAATACAGAGGCCCAAGCCATGGAAGTTGGACCAAGGAGATGTAGCCAGGAGGGGTGAACTCCTTCATCAAAACACTTTGTTAAAGTGTCTCTTTGATGGTTTGTTGTACTTTGAATGTCTGTTATTCAGTATTTGTGTTTGAAGCTATTTTTCTTATGAATGTCATTTTAAACTTAAGGAAAATTACCTATTTACATGCACAAACAACTAAGGAAATCCCAATACAAGAAGAAATAAGCAATCATATGCTTAGAAATATATAATTATTATTAGCAGAGAAAAACTAATCATACAAAAATATATCACATAGAAAATTGTTTTATTGTGGGAATCTTTTTGTTGTTCGAACCCCACATTAAAGATTATGTTGCAAGTCATAAAAGTTACAACAACCAATTGCAAATGAGTATTTGTTAAACGTTACTCCATACAACACTAGTTGTGCGGAAGTGGTTGTGCGTGTGCGAAGGCTTCACAAGGAACAAATTCATCTGTGGAATTAAGTTTTTATGTAACTCATGCTATATATAGAAACTTGTTTCACTGTGAGATTTATTAATTAAATGACATTATTTTACAATAAATTTTACCAATTACAAAAAACCAATAAATAATAATAATATTATAGCGGAAGTTTTGTTGGTAGTTGTAATCGATGTGGGAGGGATAAATGCATATGGAAACTAGGTGTAATTGAAAAATTGTGTTAAGTAGAAGCGGAATAAAGGAGAAGAAAAATAAACACAAAAAACCATTTTCCTTGTGCGGAGTGCAGTTTTTCCATTTTTGTAAACGGTATAATGACATTAACGGTTCGTTACCCATTTGTCGAAATAGACGGATCAACACGTAATCGGAAACATAAATGCTATTACCTCTACACTAGCATCGATATAATAGTGGATGTGAGTTTTGACAACCTGTAAGCTAGTTGTCATTATTAGAAAATATTCACATTTAATTTGTTTCATAGATGGAGTAACTGATTTATGAATTTCAATATTTAATTTTTAAATTGTTTGTGTTATTTCTCGTCAACGTCTGTTTTGTTTTTTCTTACACTGTGGTTCATGGACATTGGGTGGCCGTTACATCCACGAGGAAATCTAGGCATATCAACCCCAAAGGGAATATTTTAAAGCCCATCAACTAGACTAGCAGGGCCTAGCCCCAAGGGCATCGAGGAGAATTGACCTCGTGACCTCCCGATCGATGAGGCACTTAACAATGGGGACTCAACTAGTTGAGCTAACCCTTGGGGTTGCAACGTCTGTTTTGTTGTTTTTTAATTGATTTTTATTTCATAAAACATATTTCACATGCAAAATAGTAACATGTATAAATGGAAAAATGCAGAGAACATTATCAATAGTTATTCCGGTAGCGAAAAATCCTGTAGTTTGACAACTGTAATTTGATTTCCAAAAAAAAAAAGTTCTGCCTAGTTTTTTAAACACCGTGTCAAAATTTCTATTGTTTTCTGGCTAGAATTGTGGAAGACTTAAATTATGCGATTTATTCTTGCTATTTTTCATAATGTAATTTTTTCTATACTTAGTAATTATATATTGGAAATGTCTTGTAGAAGGGATTTCACAGACAAATTAGTAACAAGTGGTGCTTGTTTAGCATATCATTGATCTATACCTATAGTGGATTGAAAGCGTTGTTGGTTGCAAAAAAAAATTCAAAGTTTGTTGCAGAAATGGCTTCAAGCGGAAGGAAAGAACCTATTTTCATTGATGTTATTAACTCACTTGTGTTTATAGATCATAACTTTCAGTGGTCAGCTACATATGAGTGACATATGAATATGTTTGTGCAGGAGAAGAACAATGATAAGATCTCGTCTACCAGAATAGTGAATGCTTCATGTATTCTAAAGGTGTTTGATTTTCATGAAATAGTTTATTTATGTGCAGATAAGTGGTATTTGGCAAGAAAAACAATTAGACTATTAGCCAAAGATATTGGTAGTTCATTAAATGTGGAGACATTTAGGTGGATATTGAAGCTACCATTTCTAAATATGTGGTTAGATTGTTCAAATGCAAATACATTTCTAGTATCAGAGGAAAATGGCTTGAAAATATTATAGGAGTTCACTTTACCAGATTTTAAGGTTCCTTCTAATCTTTCCTCTCTAGATATCACTTTAGTTAGAGAACCATATAGAGAGTTTTGTTCATTGTATGAGTGTTTAATTGGTGTAGAAACTACTACCACTATGTCTAGTTCCATTCTCTATGTCCTCTATTACTCATATAAAAAAAATTGTGTATTCGACTGAGTTGATCTTATTTCAAATGAACTATTTTTCAGTTAGCATATTTTCATAAGAGCAATAGATTTTTCATGATGGCGTATCTAATAACAACCCTCGTTTGGAGTCACACTTTTGTTGAGTTGCCACATAATCCTAATTTCAGTGTTAAAAAAGAACCTATGTGGTTTTTCTATCCCATATTGTGGAAGAAACAAGCTATTTCATTTTTTTGTCTAATTTAAGATTTTTTGCAAAACAAGTTATTTTCATGATAACTAGACGACAACCTTATTGAATATTTGGCGAAGCACAAGCTTTTCTTTGGGGGAAAGTAATACATGAAGAAAGAGAAAATAATATGATTATTCGAGTTTATGGGTTTTGAGGTAAACCGTTATGCTTCCAAAAATAATTATGGTCAGGAATTTTATTGTCAGATACTACAAATAATATTATGATTGGTAGGTTAAATTTGAACAAAAAAGAAGAAACAATTTATTTCTTTTCCATTTACTGTTGGTCGAGTAACCATGAAGAATGGAAGTCAGCTTTCAGAGTTTACAAGGTCTTTGCATTGTTGTAATTTAAAATAATTTAAGGCTTGCAAGACATTTATCCAAAAGTTCTATTTGTCAGACATCTAGTTATGATCAAATTTGAGAGCTTGTTGAAAAGAGTTGCAAGTGAAAGCGAAAAGAGTCATAGTACTACAAGAAATAATGAAGGAGGAGCAATGACTATTAGATAAATTGTTCAAGAATCAAGCATTAGTAGTGAAATAAGGTGTAAACAAAGAAGTGGAAAAACTATGCATTCTTTTGTTTTCATACTCGAAACTACTTTGTCTTCACCTTCAAGTGAAAGAAAACAAAAATATATCGTAGTTTCACAGCTGGTTCACGGTCAGCTATCAACTCTCGGAGATGACAAGAAGCCTCAATTGGAAAAATGCAAAAGTCTTCTACAAATAAGAATAATTCAAGAAGCTATCAACGAGGAGATTGAAACTCCACTACTTGATTGGGTTAGTAGTGATTTGAATGAAACTAAGAAAATAACGAAGAAAATTGCCAAATAATTTTCTATTTTCGATGATCAGTTTTTCGTTTTTCAAGATGCAAATTATAATAGAGAGAGTAAAATATTGAAAATTTAAAAAGGATGCATGGTAAAAAAATTATTGATACGAAAAAACAAATATTCATATGTATAAAATTGTAGTCATAGATGTTTTGACATTGCATGAAGCTACAAGGAATGTGCTTGCAGTGTCTATTAAGGAATGAAACGCGGATAGCCTGGTACTGAAAGAAATAATAGATATGTTGGAAAATGCTTTAAATCTAAGTAATTTTTTAATGACTCCAATGTTATGCAACCAACTCACGAAAAATATAGATCAACGACTTAAAAATTATCCTCTTCGAGTGGGAATCCTACTTTACATTACCTAAATGAACAATTCTTGGATGATACAAATGACAAGACCTCCTTTGTACATATAGGATTTAAGGGGTCGCAATATAATCAGAGCCTACATAAAAATAATAATGTAAGGGCACAAAAATAATAATAATGGGCTTATGGGGCGCAATAATAACAATCTGGGGGTTATATGTGCACAACAATAACATTAAGAGGGATACACTAGTATTATAGGGACCTAACATGCCCATCCCCTTTAAAAAAGTGTTGTCCTCAACTCTTGAGTAGTTCTGGATGCTTCTATATAAAATTATCATCCTCCCATCTGGAATCTTCAACGGGTAAGTTCTTCCACTTAATGAGATACTCTAAAATTGATCGATTTCCTATTTGTTGGTTTCTTGTTTCTGTGACTGCTTTAGGCTCAAATATTATTTTTCCTTCTCCGTCAATTTATAGAAACACGGTTTGAACTGGAATCTTTTCACCAATAACCTTCTTTAAGCATGCAACATGGAAAACTAGGTGTACTCGGGAAGATGCAGCGAGCTCCAATTTGTATTCCATAGGACCAATGTTTTGCAACACCTTGTAAGGACCATAGTACTTGGGTGATAATTTATTATCCTTATTAGTTTGCTTGAGATACATTTGTTTGTATGGTTGTAGTTGTAAAATACCTAGTCACCTACATAAAAACTTCTTTCGCTACGATGTTAATTTGCATGTTGTTTCATTTGATTATGCGCAAAGCGATTTTATCCTTTAAGAGTTGGAGAACTTGTTGTTGATTCTCAATGTGATCTTCCACTGCTATAACCTTAGAATTTTCTATTAAATATGATGTAACGGATGGTGGATGATATCCATAAAGTGCCATAAACTGGGTCATTTTTGTTGTAGTATGGAAGGAAGTGTTATACCACCTTTCAGCTAGAGGTAACCACTTGACCCATCAGTTTGAGAATGATAAGATAAGCTATGAGTTAGTTGAGTACCAAGACAAGAAAATAATTTCATCCAAAAATTTCTAGTGAAAATGGGATCTCTGTCACTTACTATAATCTTTGGATTTCCATGAAGATTTTTAATTGTTTCCATAAATGCAGTAGCAATTATACTAGATTTAAAAGGATGAGATAATGCAAAAAAGTTTGCATAATTGATAAGTCTATCAACTACCATCATGATGACAATATTTCCTTTATACTTGGGTAAACCTGTGATAAAATCCATTGAGACCTCCTCCCAACGCTAACTTGGAATGGATAAAGGTTGTAACAGAACTGGGGTCTTAATTTTCTCAACTTTATTTTGTTGGCAAACCAAACATTATGCCACAAACTTTTGAATAGAATATTTAAGGCCATCCCAAAAAAAATCCTTCTTAACCCTATGGTAAGTTTTTAAAAATCCTAAGTTCCCTCCTAAGGGAGAGGTGTGCAATTCCAAAAACATATTTTATTTGAGTTGGGAATTCTTACAAATATATAAGCGATATTTGTACCATAATGAATCATTTTTCCAACTAAATGTATTAGATGTACTAGGATCTTACTGCGACTTTTGAATGAGTGACCACACCTCTTCATCATTCTTCCACTCATTGGTTATCCACTCAGGTTGGATAATAGAAATGGCACACAACAATGCTTCCACATCCTCATCCCTTCTTGAGAGTGCATTTGCAACAACATTTTGCTTCCCTTTTATGTAGATGATTTCAAATTCATAACCCAACATCTTTGTCACCCAATTTTGTTGCTCTTCTGAAGATAATCTTTGTTCCAAAAATTATTTAAAACTATCATGATTCGTTTTTACCTTGAAGTGTCTTCCCATTAGGTAAGTTCGTCATTTATTTAGTGCATGTAGTATTGCCAACATTTCCTTCTCATAAGTAGGTTTGTGTAACTACTTTATTTTGATTATATGACTTTCAAAAGAAATGGGTCTTCCTTCTTGCATTAAAAAAGCACCAATTCCATTTCATGAAGCATCATATTCCACAATAAAAGTTTTTGTGAAGTTTGGCATAGCTAAGACCGGTGCTTGGCACATTTCCTCTTTAATATGCTTAAAGGCCTTCGTTGCTTATGGAGTCCAAGCAAATGCATCTTTTTTCAGTGGTGATGTTAGAGGTGTCACTATCTCCCATAATTCTTAAAAAACTTGTGATGATACCCTGTCAACCTGAGAAATCCTCAAAGATGTTTTATGGTTGTGTGGATTTTACATTCCTTAATGGCTTTAATTTTGTTAGGGTCTACCTTAACACCCTCATGTAATACAATATGACCCAAATATTCCACCTCCTGTACTCCAAAAAAACATTTGGAGGTTTTTTCATATAATTGTTTCTCCTCCAATAGTTTGAGAACCTTGTCAACGTGTTGAACATGATCCTTTCAAGACTTGTTTTAGATTAGTATATCATCAAAAAATACTAACACAAATTTTCTAAGGAAGGGTTTGAAAATGGAATTCATCAAACCTTGAAATTTGGAAGGTGCATTAGTAAGGCCAAAAGGCATGACCCAAAATTCATAATGACCCTCATGAGTTCTGAATGTTGTTTTTAGAATGTCCTTAGTCTTCATTCTAATTTGATGATATCCTTAACGAAGATCCATCTTGGTGAAGTAAATTGCTCCATGTAATTCATCCAACAATTAATCAATGACAAGAATGGGAAATTTATCTTTAATAGTGAGCTTGTTTAGTTCTTTATAATATAGACACATACACCATGATCCATCCTTCTTATGCACCAATACTACTGGAGCAGAGAAATATCGGTTGAATTATACCAGCCTCTAGCGTTTCTACAACCATATGTTCAATTTCACTCTTTTGGGAATAAGGATATTTGTAAGGCCTGATGTTTGGAGGAACACTTACTGGAATCAAGTGATCGCATGATCATGATTACGAATAGGTGGGAGGCCTTTGGGAGTCTCAAACACCTTAGAATGATTTTTCAAGACCTTTTGGAGATATGGAGAAATAGATGATTTCGATGTTTGAACCCCTAGTAAGCATAATTGTGCAATTACGCCCCATTGTTCTTTCTTCAGACGCTTTGTCATGCCATTAGAGTTGATTATCTTTCCTAGTTTCCTTGTGATACCCATTAATTAAAATTCCTTTCCTTCTAAAAAAATCAAGAAAAATTCTTGAAAACTAAAAGCTATTGTCCCCAAAGATTGTAACCATTGGACTCCTAGTACAACATCAACACCACCCATTGGAATGGAAATAATTGGACTATTCAATACATATTCTCCCATGGTTAGCTTGATATTATGGAACTTTCCAAAGAAATTTATAGTTCCTCCATTTTCAGCCATCAATTGACACTCTGGTGTTGGATATAGGAATCAATTCAATTCGTTGGTTATCTTACAATGAATAAAATTATGGTTACTACTTGAATCAATCAACACTATTACCTTTTTATTCTTGATATATCCTTCTATCTTGAGATTTTTAGGAGTGCTAATTCCTTCCAATTCATTACAAGATATGGTCAGATTCATTTCTTCTTTCTCTAGGGTTGATTCCTGGTGTATATCCTCTTGTTTTGATGTTTCTTGTTCATTTTATTCTTCCTATTCACAATCTATGTAGAATAATTTCTTCTCAGCACACTTATGAACTTTAGTGTATCTTTTATCATAACTATAACAAATTCATTTTTCTCTTCTTTCCTCCAATTTTTGTGGTGTCAACCTTGTAGGTTTTGGAAGCCTAGGAGCAGCAACACTTCCATATTTATAGTTGTGAGTGGTAGACTTCCTTGTTTCCATAATTTTTCTTTCAACTTTTCTTTCCACCTTGAATGCCTTCTCCAATCATGAATGAAGTTCCCAAAGTTGAACCTCATGTTGGATTTTATCTTCTAAATTCCCTATGAAGGCATCAATCCTATGCTCCTCTAGAATATCTGTTACCCTAATATTACTTTTTTGGAAGTCTTCAATGTGCTACGCCACTAAACACTTTTGTTTGAGATTTATCAATTGGCTAAAGAAGTTGTTGATCTTTGTATCTTCATATTGTCCTATCATTTTATTCGTAAAAATTGACCAGGTGACAACTGTTTATGAGAGTAAATCCATCTATACCATACAAACTGGTTGGGTTCTAAATATAAAGATGCAGCACATACCTTTTGTGAGGGTTGCACATCATGTAGATCAAAATATTGCTCTATATGTAATATCTATGTTACGGGATCCTTTCCATAAAACTTCCTCATATATATATTTGGAATGTGGTGGTTCTTAAACCCCACATTGGAGTCTCTAAAATCGTATTCATATTCCTTTTGTCCTCATATGATTTTGATGGATTACCTTGTCACTGCCGGGAAGCCTTTATTGCAACAAATTTGTCAAACCTTCCTTAAAAACTTCCATGCCTGCTTTTAAACCATTCATGTCACCTTTTAAACCATTCATGTCTCCTTTTAAACCATCCATGCCACCTTTTAGTTCATCTTTGGTTTCTCTTTGTGAGAGAAAATTTTGTTGCGCTTGGTCCCGTAATTTTGATATGTCATGCTACAATTCTTCCTCTTCATGTGTCACAATAGAGATTTATGAGGGCTTAATGGGTGTAGAAGTATTTTTCTTAGGATGAATTTTAGAACCCAATAGTGATATCTATGCTTCAACATGCCATTGGAATCACTTCAAACTAATTTTTCAAAGAAAAGTAATGAAATTAAAAAAAAAATACACTCCTTTTTCTTGCTTTTAGGATCTCTATCTTGAAACGGTTGTAAATCAGTAATTTTGGATCTCCAAGTACTAAAATTCCTTACTGTGGTATCTCATTAAGTCTTATTCCCAATCCCACAAGTCTTATTGAGATTAGATTCTTCAAGAAAGACTTATGCCAAATCTCCCACAATGCCCTGATTATGGATTGGTTCAGTAGATTGAAGTTGTACAGGATGCCACATGTCTTTGTTTCAACCTTCAGCCCTAAAATTGATACACAAAAAATTAGATTTCTTTTGATTTCAGCCTCTTTTTACAAAATTTAAATGTGATGCCTGAAATGAAAGTTTGACGTTTTTCCCTGGGTCACGTGTTTGACATTGAATTCTGAAGCTTACAAAAACCCTAAGTTCCTCATATCATATCTCCGAAAATATAATGAACGAAACTATGAAGTTTTTACACGAATCTCACCATGATTTTGGCTCCACCTGGTAAAAATTTCAGCTTCTGGCACCTTATACAAAAATCGTTATAGCTAAAAATCCAAAATGTTATATTTGAAGAAGCGAAACCCTAGAATCCAAAGCTTTGATACCAAATGCTATGCAACCATCTCACAAAACAGATAGATCAATGACTTAAAACTTATCCTCTTCAAGGGGGAAACCTCCTTTACATTACATAAGTGAACAATTCCTAGATGATACAAATGACAAGACATCCTTTGTATATATAAGATTCTAAGGGGTCACAATATAATCAGAGCCTACATAACAATAGTAATGTAAGGGCACAACAATAACAATAGTGGGATTCTATGGGGCACAATAATAATAATATGGGGGTTACATGTGCACAAAAATAACATTAAAGGGGATACACTAGTATTATAGGGACCTAGTATTATTGAAAATTGAAAAAGTAAGGATGCATGGTAAAAACTTTATTGATACAGTAGAAACAAATCTTCATATGTCTGAAATTGCACTCACAAATGTTTTGACATTGCATGAAGCTACCAAGAATGTGCTTGCAATGTCTATTGAGGAATGAAAAGAAGATAACCTAGGACTGAGAGAAATAATAGAGATGTTGGAAAATGATTTAAATCTGGGTCTTTTTTTTAATGAATCCAATCGGAATACAGACTCAACCATCCCCAATTCCCACTACTAGAATCTCATGGACCTATTGGAGTATTGCAATTGGTTAATGCAGTCAAATGTCATATAGTCAATAATATATGCCGAAGATTAGAAATCATTGTGCATGTATGGCAGATGGTTTTTGTTCTACTACGATTAGCAAAAAAAATCAATTAATTTGGTGATTTACTCACAAATAATGTTACGAAAGACAAGCATTTCATCAACAATGACTTGCTTGCTTTTGTTCAAAATCTTAAATTGCTTTCTGATTTGGACAAGAAAAACAAAGAACTATCAAATATTAATCAAATGAGGTAAATCAAAGTTGTATGGTCCAAAAGAATCAGTACACTAGAAAACATTATTCTTAATGTAAGAGAATAAATAATAGAAGAAGTGATGTGTTTCTAAAGGCTATGAAAATTGTTAAAGATATAAATGGTCCGAGCATTATATGAAATTATGAATTGATTACAAAAGATATGGTAACATTGGAACTGGACAAGAGAAAACAGTCAATAGTAGAGTAGTTTGATGTTGTAATTATTTTTATTGTAGAATAAATTGACAAATGGGTAGTTGACTTTGTGAGTATTAATGACAGGAAATTTGTGTTAACCGCTCATTTACAAGAGGAGGCAATGGTAATCAAAAAAAAATTATTCGATCAACATGGAAGGCTAGAGATTACAATGGGACCAATGAAAGAATTTATTCAGGCTAAGTTGAAGACATTGGTTCAAGAGGCCATGCATCCGGGAGGTAGCTAATAGTCAAACAATTAGCATATATGCTTTCACAAATTGTAAGTGGCCTTAAATATTTACATATTTTTTTTGTTTACTAGTATTCAATCATTATGATTTTTTAATTTTACTAATGTCACATAGTCTATTTGTTGAATGTATTTACTTTCTTTCTTTTGCAACTCTCCTTTTTCATATTGTAGTTCACGTATTTACTTTTGGCAGATGCAGAAGCAACAACTTAAAGATAATATGCCACAATAGTAGAGTGAATGAGCTAATGAATTGATCCATTGAGCATTTTCATTACTGATCCAATCAATTCATGCTAAGAATCAGAGTTCTTAATGTTTATGATCTAGTATTCTATTCATTTATATTATGTTTATTTATTTCAACTATAACTATGATGATTGAAATTTGAAACTCGATATTGTTGTTGTTACTGTGATTGTGTTGCTTAATGTTTTAGACTTATGCTTTGAGCATTTGTATTATGTTAATGATACATATATGCTAATAACGTGAAACCTGATATAGTTTGTTTCACCATGAAACATAAATAATGTTCACTATCATCATATTTTTAAATTTATCCAGAGTAGGGGTGAAGCTTTTTGTAAACAGCTTTTTGTGTAGAGTACAGAGATTTTGATGATGAAAGCTTCAAAGCTTCCTCTACATAGTACACTTAATCCGTAGTTCAACTTATATTCCTATTTATGCAAAGATAATTATAAACAAGTCTTTATGCTTATGTTTGTATCTCTAAATATGTTTCAAATAAGCCATTTTTCCGAAAGTGCATAAGAAGTCTATTGTACAGAGGAATATTTCAATGTGTGGAATGTTTCACTTTGCACTAAAGATTTGTATTACTAATATTTTAGTATTAAACAATGCATATTTTTTTCTTGCAATAAGACCAAGGTAACTGGTGGACTTGGAAATAAATAGTGCATATCCCCCTATCTCTGTAGCTAATTAAGTTGGGTCTGCATTTCATCACACTTCACACTATCAAAACAACAATGACAACCACACTCAATAATGCACTTTCATTAATCATTGACATTCGATTTTTTTTTTTCTCGTTAAAAATATTCTATTATATACATAAACAGAGAACAATTACATCATTACAAAACAGAAAGAACCAGCTGCCTGGAACAACTGAGACTGCAGTCTCTGAGGACTAACCAGACCAAAAAAACCAACCCACACAGGGGCGCCAGTGGAACAGCAAACTAATCCCGTGCAGGGGAGACAAACACTTTCCAGCCACAGAGAAAAAATTCCAGAAGCCAAACATAGACAATTTGTCATCAACATTCACACAGAGACAGTAACACATATCCAAAAACAACAAGAGTGGCCGAATGCCCTCACAGATGGGCCGCAGAGACCTGGTAAGAAGGCGCATCTAGTCTTCAAGATCCTCCTCCACTACCCTGCACCACTCGAATTCTGCCACCTCCGCTGAAGTTGGAACGGTCTCCATATTGACATCTTCATTTTGGCTGATCATCGCCTCTTGAGCTCCTGAGGGACCAGCAAGAGGGCTTTTTGAAACATTCACAGGATCTGCAGAGGGAGTCTCCATGGATTTTGTGGAGCCATCAGCTGGCATCGTCCCCCGACTGTCTCTAGAATCGCTTCCATCAGGGGACTCCTCAATGAAGAGCACCGAAACATGGGCACTGATCCGGGGACAGTTCAAAGAACTATTGAAGTTGAAAATGGCAGAGCCAAAGGCGGGCGAGGAAGTGGAATCAGGAGCGTTGGAATCCAGGAATTGACTGGACCGAAGGGGGTTTGCTTGTTGTCCCTTCAATCACCCACATCCGGGGATTGACATTCGAGTTTACACACAATGCTGATAAGAATTTTACTAAGATAATAAATATATTGAGGAGATACAATGTAGCATAGTCCATGCCTCGACTGCTTATTAATTGATTCTCCCCTTGTGAATCTTTCCACACAGTGAACATTTGTTCTTCGCGCACACTTCCTCTGCATAGTATCCTCTTCAGGAATCTTGCATGTAAAATAAACCAGGAAATTAAAACCAAAAAGGAGAAGTATCAAGTTGGCATGTGGCAGTTTTTTCTTATATTGCTAGCTTTTATTGTTTAGTAGAACAAAGCATAACTCATAATTCACAATTCTATTTTGTTGAAGTGTGGAAATTGTAGTTGGTCTGCAAATGGTGTCCAGTGATATTTGAAGGCTGTTATGTTTCGTAATTAAAGAATCATCATTTTTGCATAAAATCCATATACAATAATGAATTAATTGATTAACGCCAACCTCCGCATAGTGTCCTATGCACACACTTCTTCCATACATGCTTCTTCATACAACCACCTTTGAACAACCACAAGTTGTTGTGGGTGGGAACACCCTAGGGTCTTGGGTTGAAAACCCCAACAGAGAGGAGGGCATACAGTAGCAAGAAATGTGTAGACAAACAATATAAATGCTTAAACTACTGAATTGGGAAGCAGTGGTATTACCCAAAGGTCCTACGTTTGGTGTCTATCACGCAGGGTCCAAACCCTCTACTTCTTCCGATGCCTTTAAAACATGTAACTTATTCAAGAAAATCATATACAATAGTAGTAATAGAAAGCATGTTCATGATATATGTGTTAGATCGTATAAGAGAATGAGAAATTACGCATTAATATAATATATATAAGCAAATCACAACATGGATCAATGCATAAACATGATAAATATCAGGAAGAAAACATCATTTCTTTATTGATGCAAGCTAAATGAAAGGTGGAAAACTACAACCTGAGTCTTCCTCCATCTCCAAGCGGAACCGTCCTCCGGATCCGTTCTGTCTCGACCTTAGCAATCTTCCTCCATCAATACACACAAGGATGTCATAAGAGGGATGAAGGACATCTCAAAAGAGGAAACAAAGGTTTCCTATAGCTTGGGGAGTGCAAGAGGAATAGGGATTTCTTCAGACTCGATTAGGGATAAATCAACTATAATATCAATATATCATCTCTTCTCCCCTTAGGCCTTCCCATGGAGGTTTATTTATACTTCTCCAAATTAGTTTTTTCATTTGGGAAATAGTTGGGCCAAGGGCTATAGTAGGTGAGTAATAAGTAAAACCCGTAAAATCCGCCCGGATTTAAGGAGATTTATTATTTTTTAGTGTTTTAGCACATATACACAGGTTGGGTATATACTTACCTGCATGTACACACTTTTAACACAGAGCAAAGTAGTATATGGGAAAGGAAGGGTTTCCCTAGGCCATAACCAGAGCATCAGATCTACCAAGAGTGGTAAATTGTGCTATAACAAATGCCCCCTAATATATGAGGTCAAAATGGGTACATGATGGCTTAAATATATTAAGTGTATAGAAGGAATCATGCCGAGACTGGAGAGGAGTTCACTAGAATTCAGCCTGCCAAGCCAGTGAAAGAGATCAGAAAGAAACTTCTGTATGAGGCGGGCATACCCATGCTCACAGATTATAAAGCATGTCTTCATGTTAAGTACAAAAGCGAGTCCAATATGCATACAAGTATAAAGGAACTGAAAATACACAGTGGATCATCCGATCATATCCAAATAAGTACATGTCTCAATATCACATATAAAGAATTGATCAATGACGCTAAAATAGGAAGCTGATCACTAAAATAATAAAGATGATCCAAAAAAGTAACAAGTCAAATGGTGTAACAAATGGTACTACACTGTAACTTGGGTGCTAAGATATAAGATGTCGCTATAAGGAACTGCAACATATAAGGTAGATGGTGTCAACTAGCAAAAACAGGAGAAACTGTCAAGTGAACCAAGAAATGTTGATGCAAACCCAAGGTCTTCGCCGACCGCCGTGGTACATTTCTACATAATGGGAATAAATGATCTGAAGTCAGCCATGTGAGAAATCATTTGATTACTAGTCATTGATGTATACCATTAACAAACGTGAGGCTACTCACCGATAATGATGATGAGAGTCAAGGTACCATGTACAATCTAACAAGTGCGAATAAATGAGTTGTAGTCGAACACTTGGAAGAATCTATCAATCAGGAGACAATGATGGCTTCCCATTGTCGATAGTGAAGGAGTCTACCACCGATGACTGCAAACCCTAAGGTACTTCCAAATGGACTCTAGATCTTGTTCCCAGAGCAGTGAGTTGAAGTTGATGGGAAAAGACCCGCTAGAAGGAATGCATCAAGGCATCCTTCATCAATCCAATGCCAGTGTAACCCGTAGTCCAATAATGTGGAAGGAATCGGACGAGTAAATATGTAGTAACTAAACTGAAGCATGTTTCCAGCATACACAAGATGTATCTAGCACACCATAGAAACCCTCTGAACCAACCAATAATGAAAGCTGACACAGAGGCGAGGAATCCACCAATATGGTCAAATGGAAATCAAGATATTGCAAAAATCCCAATGTGTGATAATGAAAGCTAACGTCGAACACAAGGGAAACCACTAAGTCAAAGACCCATGATACTGATTGATGTTGGGCACAAGGTGACCTATCAATAATGAAAATATGGCCAGGGTGCGGCTCTAGGTTTTCTCTTGGAGAAATTTTTCGTAGTCAATAAGAGAAAGACTTTCCAACAAGAAGTCAATGGAGACCTTCTCAACCTAGCATAGGCAAAGGACCAAATAGCTGATGTGATAACGAACATGACTCTAACGACCAAGGATGGCCGACTAAAAAATAGGTCAAGAGATACCACAAAAAGGCTGACTCAAGTTTACTTCCCTTGAACAAAAGCACAACTCAATTGTGATTACATGGCAACATATGATAACTTTATATAAGTTTGTCATGCAAGAGGCATAAGAAAACTCTCGATATTATTGGAAGAGATAACTAATCGGAGGAGTTTAAGGCTCTCCTAAGTCAAACTAAAGCCCACCCAATGGAGGAAAGACTTATTTTTTGAGTGCTTTGTTCAAGGGCGACACAACTGACTCTAGCTACCATCAATTATGGAAATAATGTCCCGTTCCCGCTCTTTTTTTGGGATATATAATTTTATTTTCTTTTTGTCTTTTTCATATTCATGAAGCCTAAAAAAGAATAAAAGAACGCTATAGTACAGTGGAAAGAACAAGTGTCCAAATACAGATGCATTAGTTCCTAGGAGGGGAACATTCCTATGCTCAATGCAAGGTGACGAAACTGGTCAATGAAACTCAAAGGAATGTTCATTCCACGAGTAAAAAGGCATGTCAAGTTGCAGAGCCTAAGTGACTGCAAGGTTATTGCAGAATACATGGTCAAAAGATGGCTTAAACATGAGTTCAAGTGAAGTTGGCTCAAGGCCAAAAGTTACAAATGGTCAACATGCAATGCAACAGTATAACTCAACACAAAGGAGCCTCTATAGTATAAAGCCAGAAAATAGCGAAGAATAAAGAGAATGAGTCTCCAACGCATATGTCGTGGCGGGACCAAAGAGGACTCCCAAGCCGACTCAATATAGCAGCATGGGCAACATATGCTAGCGAGGATATAACTAAGATTCCCATGTAAAGGTTGGCTCTACCATCATATCATGATTTTATAAGTCGACGAGTGAAAATGGTTTATGAATCAAGACATGATGGGGTCGACCTTGTGGCAAAAAATATCATAGTATGGAGGCTAGGATGTAAAATGCAATGGAAAGTGATATTCCCTAACTTATATTCCAGTAATAAAGTGATACCTTCCATGACGGGTCTGTAGTCATGGAACCGAAGAAATTTCTCAAAAAATATCCATAGTGTCCTGTAAAAACAACCCATCCCAACACTCCAAGCCAAAAGGTCAAAATGTCCATAAAAGAAAAATCAACTTTAGAAAAAATAATTTTCATTTGTCAACCTATATAAGGACTTTTGAACTCACAATTTCTCATTTGTGTTTTGATCAATTGGGTGAAGGAGCTGCGGAGAAAAAAACCAAGCGAGCTTCCTCCATCAAATTCAACCCTTCAAACTGTTTCAAATTTTCCATGTAACCTTCTAATTGAACTCTTCATAATTTTTCATGTCTTTTAGATGTTTTATCATAAATTTGACTGTAAGGAATCATTTAAAAAAAAAATATCTGCGTACACGTGGGTTGGATAAATGTGACCCGCATATAGGAAGGCCTTATATGTGACTGTGTAAATAACGAACTCGCGTGTGCACAGATTCAAAATTAAAAACATGGTTTTAATGATTCAAAACATCATTTTTGTAGGATGTCGATTACCTGGCGTGAAAGAGAGCATAGTGCAATTGATAATCAGGTAATGGAGGATCAAAATGCATTGGATGCCTTACATGGATGCAGATTGTTAAAATTATTCAAAATGTTGAATATGAAGGCAAATACCAGATTTCTTGAGTTATTAATCCACTACTGGAGTGTAGAAGAAGATGCTTTTGTGATTGACCAGATGCCCCTCAGGATTGAAATAGAGGATATCTATTTCATTATAGGTCTTTCTTGGAGGGGAGAGAGGGTCCACTCAACCGGAAGGCCAAGAGGTAGTCTTAGTGTAGAAGACAATGTCTGCATATACTGTCCTGGAAACACTGAAAATATTGGAAGTCAGATTCAAATCAAGCACGTAGAGAGTTTATTACTAAGAATCTTGTCTTTTACCATAGCTAGGGTAAATGGTTTCGCTGCTCTACATTAGGCTTTGCATGTTTCCATGAGTCTTGTAGTGGATTGTCTCACTGCAGTCTTCGATTGGTGTACACCTCTGCTAGCCAATATGAAGAAACAACTTACTTCTATCCAGAAGGATCAAATGAAGAACATATGGAACCATCTTGTGTTCCTTCTTTTTTGAGAGAGTACCTGGGCTTCATCCCAAAGTATTATCCACCATTAGCAGCCCAAGAGATCCACAGATGGGCAAGTGGGTTGACTTGATTAAATGACTAGGGGTTGGTGAGGTCCCTAGGACTACATTTGATGATGAGTTTTTTCTTTGGTGGGAACAACAAGTCATTGAAATCGAAGACTACCCTTATGCTAGCATGGATTTCCGAGGAGATATGGATCTAGTGTTGCCACCAGAAACAACATAGGGTGCCATAGGTATAAATGATTTTTATTTTTTGAATTTTAAGATTTTTTTTGGATTTTTTGGATTTTCAGTATAAATGAAATAAAAAATATTTTGATGAGACAAAGTACTTACAAAATTATTGATCATGACACAAATGTTGGACTAGTGAAACCTGATGGTCTTCCTCAACACAAGCGTCATGGAAGAGACGTTGAAGGGGCCATAGCAGAGACTGAGAGGACCCTCCATGCAGTCCAAAGAAACTTGGTGAGGTTAACTCACCAAGTACCTATGGTGGCCATAGAGGACCTACCAAAGGAGATGCAACGACATGTGGTGGGAGTACCACGGGATTGGGTGCGACTATTTTGATGGGTGGTTAATGCCATCGTTTTCTTTCTTGCTACTCATCCTGAGAAGGATCGCTAGATAGATGATCAGATCTTTTTTATTAGACACGATGATGGGCATAAGCCCCAATTTTGTAGGAAATTTTGTCCTGATTTTGTATATTATTTTTGGACGCAAAAAAAATCTATCTATATAGAGACATTTTTATCATGATGATCATATATATACAGATGATACTTCAATTATTTTTTACGTTTTAATGTGATGAATGATTTATATGCCAATCCAATGCTTGATTAGCGATAGAATCTACTAAGGAATTTTTTGATTGTGGAATATGAACAAATGTGATATAAACGAATGATATTTGCAATAAACACACTCTCAGAAATTGGCAATATAAATAAGGATATCTCATGCGATAGATGTTATTCAACTGAGATACCACCAGTTGTGAATCTAAATAAACTACTAATGAATCAATATAAAGAGATATTGCCTCAGATAGTAGATTAATAATAGTAGTATATTCGGCGATATTATTTGAAGCAGGACCAATACATACTCCTCTTGAAACCAACAACTAGCCAGATGGATAATAAATCACCCAAGCCATGGAAGCAAGGTTCGGGGTGTATCTACTGGAACCATCGGTGAACCCTAGATATATCAAATCGTACATCAATACCTGCCAAAGCATATCAAAAATATTGACATCATTAAAACCGATAGATAGATATGTACAATAATACAATATATATAATCAACTAAATGCTAGGCCGAAGCCTAAAAAAATTACTTCTTAAGTTAAAGCCCATTTCTGGGCTCCACCAACATGTTTCCTTCGAAATCAATCAATTCATAAGCTCCCTTTTTCAAAAAAATTTGACAATAAAGGGACTTTACCACAAAGATTCAAACTTGTCTGTCCCCAAGGCATCTTTGTCTTGATTGTAGACCAGGACAAGATCACCTTCAGAAAAATTTCTAGGACAGACAACTTTATTATATTGAATTTTTACCCTCCTCTTATGAGCTTCATTGATTATGTGAGCATCTCGACACTACTCATCAAGATGTTCCAAATGAACAAGGCATTCTTTGAGACTAGAAGTGTTGGGGAGAAGTTCAACAACCATTTTAAGGGAAGGAATTTCACATTCTACAGAAAAATAGATTCCAACCCGTAAACCAGTTGAAAAGGAGTAAAACGAGTGGCAGTCTTAATTGACACTCGGTATGCACCAAGTGCAGGATATAACATGATGTTCCAATTGGATCTATCTTTTTTAATCGTCCTTTACAAGATGATTTTAAGGGATTTGTTCATGGCTTCGACCTTCCCAGCCTGAGGATGACACAAATATGAATGCTCCTATCAGAAACCCAATTTGAGAGCCAATTCAGACACCATTTGATTTTGGAAATGACTGCCATGGTTAGTGACAATCTCTTTAGGAATACCGAATCGAGAAATAACTTCATTGAAGAGAAACAAGGTTGTTGTTTCACCATCATTTTCGAAAGTAGGCATAGCCTCAACCCACTTAGTGAAGTAGTCTATGGCTACGATGATATACTTTTGATTTCATGTTGAAGGTGGATTACAAGTAGTAAAATCAATACCCCACTTTGTGAAAGGACCGACGGTGATCACAGGGAAAAGCGGAGCTGGATGTGCGTGCATTTACCAAGTATAAACCTGGAAGGGATGGCATATCTTGACCGCTTCAATACAATCTTTGAAAATCGAAGGCCAAACGTAGCCTGCTCACAAAATCTTTTGGGCTATAGCAAGCCCAGATAGATGACCACCACATGCTCCACTATGGAAATCATTAAGCACAGACTCATCTTCTTCTAAGGTTAAACAACGTCCAAGGATTGAATCAACCCCACGATGATATAAAGTGTCACCTATAATAATATAACTTTTAGCCAGGTGACACAATTTTCTACGTTCATCCTTGGAAAAAGAGAGCGGAAACTTCGAAGTCTAGAGATATATAATGATATCCCCATACCAAGGATCTTGCGAGGAAATAAGAAATAGATGTTCATCAGGAAAAGTTTCCTCATAAATGATTTATTCCTCACAAGGAAACTCCGAGATCAACTCTGCAAATACTAAAGATTTCATAGAATTAGCCGACATGAATTCGAGGTCGAGTTCTTGTAAAATGACAATCCATCTATTGTATTTTCCCCCAATCACTTGCCTACTGAGAACAAACTGAAATGGATTGACAACTGCTAATACAAATGTTTTTCAAAGAAGAATGTAATGTCTAAGCCATTGGACAGCATGGACCGCTACTAAAGCTAATTTCTCGATGGGAGAATAGCATAGTTCAGGACCTACCAAGCCTCGGCTCAGATAATAGATTACGTGCTCACCTAAGGCATCATCTTCCTGAACCAAAACCATACCAATAGTTGATTTTGTTGCAGCAAGATACAAGAGGAAATCTCTGCTATAATCAGGTGGACTCAACAAAGGAGCAGAGGTTAATGCTTTTTTCAAAGCATCGAAAGAGCATTGCACGAAATCATCCCATAGAAATGGGACCCCTTTCTTAAGAAATCTCATAAATCCTTTTGTGATCTCGGCATAATTGGCTATAAATCTCCTCAAGAAATTTTATTTTCCTTAGAGACTCTAAAGTTGACGTATAGAGGACGGGGGAGGCAACTGAAGTATTGCCTCAACCTTGAAGGAATCTACAAGAATCCCTTCAGTTGACATGATGAATCCCAACAACTGATCGAATGTGACAGAAAAAACACACTTATTCAAATTCAACCAGATTTTAGAAAAATGACATCGTTCAAAAATCAATTGGAGATGTTTAGTATGATCAATTCTCTTTCAAGAATGAGAAGCTAATCCATCCAAGTAAGATTCAATAATGTGCTTGATATCGTGAAAAAAATATGACATGGCTTGCTGAAAGGTAGCTCTAGCATTTTTAAGGCCAAAAGGCATCTTTTTATACACGAATGTACCCCAGTGACAAATAAAAGATGTCTTATGTTGATCCTCTGGACAGATAGTCATTTGATTATAACTAGAGAATCCGTCCATAAATGAGAAAATTTCATTACCCACACATTCATCAATAATCTGATCAATAAAGGGCATGGGGTAATTGTCGTTAGGACAAGCCTTATTTGGATCCCTAAAGTCAATGTATACATGGATCGTTCCTTACTTTTTGTCTACGGGGACTGGATTAGAGACCCATTCAGTTAAAGGAATGGGGTACATGAAACCCACCTTAAGAAACTTCTCAACTTCAGCTTTGATAGCTGTTGCTTTTCTAGGGTTTACCGGTTGAAGTTTCTAACGAATAGGTTTTTCATTTTCGTACATCTTGATCTCATGCTAGACTATAGATGGATCTATTCTAGGAATTTCCTCATAAGACCAAGCGAACACATCACGAAACCCTTTGAAGAGATCGGCATAGGTTTGAACTTCTTTAGGGGAACAATCAGCTCCAATGAAGACATTTTCAATAATGTTGGGATTCCTAGAGATGTTCACTAGAAAAGTTTGTGAGATAACAGACATATTACCTTCGGTAGAAAACTGCGCTGGAGCCAAAGGGTTTAAAACTGCATGAACATCACTAGTAGAAGCACTGGAAAAACTTGATTGTACTTCCTGCAAATGAGGGATGAAATAAAAATGATGGTGCAAATCATTCCATGGTCTTTCAACACCCATCATTGCTTCTAGAATTGCTTCTTCAAATGGAAAGACAATATCTAAGCAATCCTAAGAAGAAGTCAAATCTAGAGTCCAGGTTGGAGCCACATCATCCCCATCCAGCTCCTCTGGTGAAAAAGGAGTAGGATCAGAGTCTGTAGTGTTAGTAATAGACTGATAAGCAATTTCTGCTATAGACAGATAACATGCCATTCCATGATCCGAATTGGATCCTTAAACATTTCTCATGATTGTTTCAAAATTATGTCAGATCAAATCTTATGAATAACAAGTATCAGAAATGACCTCTAGACAATGGCAATCATGGCCTGCACGGAACAACGAGGACCCTCGGTCAAAGCGCGCTGACCATTGGCCCATGGGGACCGCGCATGGATGCAAATTGGTAAATAGAAGTTGAGATCCAGAAACAGAGGTAGTTTCTGATACGTGATTACGCATGACAAAACCCTCAGAGAAGGAAAGCCCCGAGCACTCGGTCACGAGGGAAAATAGGAAACCGTGCGGAAAACATCAGAAGGCGGGTCCCGCACCCAAAACCAGCAGGATATCGTGTGCACTTTTAGTGGTAAGTGGCTTTGGCCGAGTTCAGCGTGATGCCATACACTGGGCGATGCGTGTCTAGCGGATGAGAGAGAAAACCGCTTACATCGCATGAGTAACGGTCGAGCAACTTACCCCCGTGATATAAACAAAGACCGTAGGATCTGGAGGCTCTAGATCAACAGCAGAGAATTAACCCGATGGATGACTGGATTTGACGGGAAAATAGACTGAGGTGCATAAATATTTGAGGTCTGACATGACCGATGAGCTAGCAGAAGGACCTCTCTGTGTAGCGTTACACAACGATGATGACATAGAGCAGGGGAATTCCAATGGGCAGAGGCAGGCAATCCAGAGAGCTGGGAAGAGGAAACGAATAGTCAGGGAGCATATTTGCTTTAAGCCACAAACAGAAAAAGAACAAAGGGGGAACAGAAGTAGAGAAAGAAGCGAATTTCAGAGAACGGAGAAGCTGAGCTGACCTGCAGAGCAAAGGCAGCATCGAGCAGACAGAGACAGAGAGAGTCTGAGAGTTTGTGAACTCCAGAGAGGGCTTGAGAGGTTCAAGCAACTCCTCTGTGTATACATGTCTGGTATTGAGTACCAAATTGGGCTCATACCATTAAGACCAGTTGAGGTCGAGATCCAGTAAGGGGTAGTATGTGTACTCTAGAGGCTTGGGGAATCCAAGTACCACCCTACTGATCATCATCTATTAAGTGAGACTCAAATTGAGTGCCTTATTGTAAAATATCTACTTTAAAACACAATAGAAAAGGCCACCACTAAAGGCTGGACCAGGAGACGTAGCCCAGGAGGATTGGGTGAACTCCTTATTAAATTTGTTGTGTTTTTATATTTGCTTACTGTGTTTCTCTTACTGTTTCAAGTGTCTGTGTATTTCGCAATCTTATCGATCCATTGCTTAAAATAACATAGACACACCCCGGCACATGGGTCTGTAATACCTTCATTAATTAACTAAGATCATTCACGAGTGATTTCAGATCAAGTGGTATCAGGGCTCCTAGGTTGTTTAAGGTTAGACAAGCTTGTGCTGGATTTTGCTGTTGAATGCTAACTAGATCAAAGCTTAAATTAGGAGAAGGAGAGCTGGTCAAAACTAACCCGGAGATTGGAAGAGTCTATCCTTGGAAGAAAATGTCAGAAGAAAGTCCCTTGGGGCCAGACCCTCAATTTATAGATAGTTTCCTGGCCATGAGGTCCATGGTAGAGGAAATGTATAAGGACTTTAGGAAACATAAAGATGAGGATTCATCAGGCTCCAAACAAGATAAATGAGAAGAAGAATCTCTCCTCCATGACCACTCAAAAGGAAAAGGGAAAGAAGAAAGCTTTCTCACACCTCCTAATAGCCCTGAACATAAAAAGAAGGCATATTTGATTAAATTAGATGTTAAATTTGATTTACCAATATATGATGGAGAGCTGAATGCAGAGAAGCTAGATAATTGGATCAGACAAATTGATGTGTAGTGCAGAGTGCAGAGTATCGACTCAGACAAGAGTAAGATTCAGCTGGCCAGCCTACGCCTGGGAGGCACTGCCTTGGTATGGTGGGAAGGCATGACACAAGCTGACATGAAGAAACATGGTAAGATTCTTTATGTCTGGAGTGAATTTGTTTCTGCAATCAAAAAACAATTCTATCCACTAGCTTACATGCAGCAAGCCATGATGAGCTAGAAAACTCTTCGCCAATTGAAAGGGCAAAGTGTACAGGGTTACACTCAAGTATTTAGGAGGAGAACTTTGATTCTAGGAATTTCATTAGACGCACCTGAGACTCTGCTGAAGTACATAGGGGGTCTACATAGCTACATGAGGCACACTATCCCCATGTTTAATCCCACTAGTATAGATGAGGCATCTGTTCAAGCTACACATCTAGAAGCTAGAGGAAAGAATGGGAATACAGAAGTTGGGGGATCATCCAAACCCATTGCAAGCAAGAATAAGGAGAAAAGAAAATAGAAATGGAAAGAAAGGAAGGCCAATACTACACAAAAGACAAAGTCTTCATGCACTCACTGTAAAAAGGATGGGCATGATGATGAGCACTATTGGATTCTGCATCTGGAGCTGAGACCTAAGAAGTTCAAGGGCAAGAAGAAGAAGACTGCTACATCTATTCAGAAAGATTTGGGGTCAGACTCAGGAGATGAAACAACCATTGCAGCCACAGGTATAAGAGGTAAAAATTCTGAAGCATCTACTAGTAATTATACACAATCTATTAATGATGAAGAAAATGAGAGAAAAAGACATGCGCTTTTCCATAATCGATTTATTTCCAAACATCAAAAGATTGATACTTTGTTTGATAGTGGCTCACAAGTAAATTTAATTTCTGAAGCAATTGTAAAGAAGTTGGGATTATTGACTACACCTCACAAGAAACCATACCCATTAGGTTGCTTAAGTGATAAAGCACAACTACAAGTGACTAGACAATGTAAACTTAAGTTTTCTTTTGGGTTAGAATTTGTAGATGAGGTTGAGTTAGATATAATTCCTCTAGATATATGTGGAATTGTTTTAGGAAGTACTTACTTGTATGATAGAAAAGCTATTTTCTATAGAGTTGAGAGCAAGTATCTACTCGTTGAAGATGGAACCAAATACTTTGCAAGAGCTCATAAGCTCAAGAATAATTATACTCTCATAAACTCAGGGCAGATGAAACGAATTGTAAATTCATGCAAACAATTTTTACTGATGATTGTAAAGGAAAATAAACCTGATAAAACCAATGTATTTGAGGGCTGTGATGCTAAACAACAAGCTGATTTAGAAAAATTTGTTTCAGAGTATGATATCTTATTTCAAGAACCTAAAGGTCTACCACCCAAAAAGGAAATAGTGCATGATATTAATTTGCAGCAAGATGCTCCATTGCCTAACATTGGGATGTATAGGTTGTCCGCTTTAGAGAATGCAGAAATCAAGAAGCAGGTGCAGGTGTTGCTTGAGAAGGGGTTCATTAGACCTAGCACATCACCATGTGGGTCACCAATCGTTTTGGTGAGAAAGAAAGATGGCTCGTGGAGAATGTGCATTGATTACCGAGCAATGAATAAGATAACGATAAAAAATCGTTATCCCCTTCCTCGCATAGATGATCTACTAGATCAGTTAAAGGAAGTTGTTTACTTTTCCAAGTTAGACTTGCATAGTGTATATCATTAGGTCATAGTTGTAGAACAAGATGCATCGAAGACTGCTTTTAAAACAAAGCAAGGATTGTATGAGTGGTTGGTTATGCCTTTTAGCTTAACTAATGCTCCTGCTACTTTCATGAGAATAATGAATGATGTACTCAGACCTTTTCTTGATGATTTTGTTATTGTATATCTGGAAAAACATCTTTGAATTATTTGGGACATATAGTAGGGGGTGGTGAATTGAAGATAGATCCCTCTAAAGTTGCAGTCATTATAAATTGGCCTAAACCCAAATCTACTACAGAAGTGAGAAGCTTCTTAGGAGCAGCAAAATATTGGAGAAAGTTCATTTCTAACTTTTCCTTAATTGCAGCTCCCTTACATGCTTTGACAGGATTGAACAAGGTGTTTCAGTGGGGAGGCAAACAACAGAAAGCCTTCGACGCCTTGAAAGAAAATATTAGTACAACACCAGTACTAGCACTGCCAAATCTTCAAAGACCATTTGAGATCCAAACAAATTCCAGTGACTATGCCATGGGAGTAGTGTTGATACAGCACGATAAACCCATATGTCATCATTCTGAGACATTTAATTCTACAGTAGTTAACTATCCAACATATGATAAAGAATTGTATGCATTAGTACAGAGTGTGAAAAAGTGGAAACATTACTTAATGGGCAAAGAGACATTCATACATACTGATCATCAACCACTTCAATATCTACACTCCCAAACTAAGTTGCAGAAATCAAGACACTATAGGTGGATGGGTTTTCTACAACAGTTTCATTTAGTCATTAGATATAAAAAGGGCATGCACAATAAAGTTGCAGATATGTTGTCTAGACCTATTATAAATGCATCCATTATACTTAACCATAATTCAGTACTGCATGAGAGCTACATTGAATAATATGCTCAAGATATAGATTTCAAAGATGTATATGCAACTTTAAGTCAAGGCAAACGAATAGAAGAATTGGATTATCATGTTAAGGACTAACTCTTGTATCATTGTGGGAAGCTATGCATTCCACAAACTGAAAGAGTAAAGATAATTTGGGAAGCACACACTTCTCTAATATTAGGTCACTTTGGTGTAAGTAAAACAGTTGCACGGCTGCAAAGATTTTTTTATTGACCAAAAATGAATGAGACAGTTTCTAGATATGTAAGAGGGTGTACCATGTGTGCTAAAAGCAAGCCCAGCAATAGAAAACTAGGCTTGTACACTCCACTGCTAGTTCCTTCTCATCCTTGGGAAAGTATTTCCATGGACTTTGTTGGAGGACAACCTAAATCTAGGAAAGGTCATGACTATTTATATGTTGTTGTGGATAGGTTTAGCAAAATGTGTATTTTGATACATTGTACTAAACAGATTATAGCTGAACAAACTGCAAAGTTGTTCTTTCAGCATGTATGGGTTCATTTTGGATTACCCACTTCCATTGTATCTAATTGAGACATCCGATTTGTTGGGAAGTTTTGGTCGAGCTTGTGGGAATTGTTGGACACCAAACAGAAGAAAAGCACAACCTTTCATCCACAGACAGATGGCCAGACAGAAGTGGTCAACATGACAGTGATCCAGTTGCTCAGAGGCTATTGCAGCAAGCATCTCAAACTTTGGGATGAACATTTGTGTTATGTGTAGCATGCTTACAACCAAGAAAAACATTCTTCTACACGGAGATCTCCTTTTGAGACTTGTTTTGGTTTCACACCAAGGTCTCCCTTGGATTTTGTCTTTGGTAAAGACATAGTAGTTGATGGACACAGTGATGTGGACAAGGCAACCAAGTTCATTGAACAAATCCAAGAGATTCACCAGGTAGTATAAGAACAGCTGGAAAAGAGCCAAGCCAAATACAACGCAAGGCATGACAAGCATCAGATGGAGCATAGTTTCCAAGTCAGTGATCAAGTCTGGCTGTATATCAGCAAAGACAGAATGCAAGGTGAAGGTAAAAAGCTAAAGCCAATAAGGTATGGACCTTTCAAGATACTTGAGAAAATTGGTGAGAATTATTTTCACCTTGATTTACCAGCTTACATGCACATCTACTCAGTCGTTAGTGCAGACAGCTTGAGACTATTTGGACCTTCATTAATTGAAGATCCCGAAGAGCAAAGTCAATTGCCTTCTATTGATGATCTGTTACCTGAATATCTCAATGAATTGTAGGAAGACACAGTTCTGGACAGGAAGGTAAGGACGAAATGTAGGGGAGATGTTGATTACCTCAGGATTGGACTCAAGGGTTCAAAGCCAAGCAGTGCAAAATGGATAAAGATTTGACAAGTGAGATAGTTATATCCTCACTTAGTCAATGCTTGAAAACCAACTTTTGGTGGTCCAAAATCCTTTTCAGTGAGAAGGTCGTGATCTGAATTGGATCCTTAAACATTTCTCATTACTGTTTCAAAATTATGTCAGATCAAATCTTATGAATAACAATTATTAGAAATGACCTCTAGAAAATGGCAATCATGGCCTGCACGGAACAACGAGGACCCTCGGTCAAAGCGTGTTGACCGTTGGCCCATGGGGACTGCGCATAGATGCAAATTGGCAATTAGAAGCTCAGATCTAGAAACAGAGGTATTTTCTAATACGCACGCAAAGCGCTAATCGTGTATCACGGGACAAAACCCTCAGAGAAGGAAAGCCCTGAGCGCTCGGTCACGAGGGAAAACAGGAAACTGTGTGGAAAACGTCAGAAGGTAGGTCCCACGCCCAAAACTAGCAGGATATCGCGTGCACTTCGAGCGGTAAGTGGGTTTGGCCGAGTTTAGCATGATGCCATACACTAGGCAATGTGTGTCCAGCGGATGAGATAGAAAACCACTTACATCGCTAGAGAAACCGTTGAGCAACTTACCCGCGTGATATAAACGGAGACCGTAGGATCTGAAGGCTCTAGATCAACGACGAAGAATTAACCCGATGGATGACTGGATTCGACGAGAAAATAGACTGAAGCGCATAAAGATTTGAGGTTTGGCATGACTGATGAGCTGGCAGAAGGATCAATTTCACAGGTAAATCCTAGTGTAACGAAAATAACGACCGTTCAAAAGGAAACTAACACTCAGTCCGTAAGCCGACAAGTGGCCACCTCTCTATGTAGCGTTACACAGCAATGATGATGTAGAGAAGGGGAATTCCAGTGGGTAGAAGCAGGTGATCCAGAGAGCTAGGAAGAGGAAATGAATAGTTAGGGAGCAGATTAACTTTAAGCCACGAACAGACAAAGAACAGAGGGGTAACAGAAGTAGAGAAAGAAGCGAATTGCAGAGAACGAAAAAGCCGAGCTGACCTGTAGAGCAAAGGCAGAATCGAGCAGACAGAGACAGAGAGAGTCTGAGAGTCTGTGAACTCCAAAGAGGGCTTGAGAGGTTCAAGTAACTGCTCTGTGTATACCTGTCTGGTATTGAGTACCAAATTGGGCTCACACCATTGAGACCAGTTGAGGTCGAGATCCAATAAGGGGGAGTCTGTGTACCCTAGAGGCTTGGGGAATCCAAGTACCACTCTACTAATCATAATCTGTTAAGTGAGACTCAAATTGAGCTCCTTATTGTAAAATCTCTGCTTTAAGACACAATAGAAAAGGCCACCACTGAAGGCTGGACCAGGAGACGTAGCCCAGGAGGATTGGGTGAACTCCTTATTATCTTTGTTGTGTTTTTATATTTTCTTACTATGTTTCTCTTACTATTTCAAGTGTTTGTGTATTTCACAATCTTGTCAATTTGTTGCTTAAAATAAAATAGACACACCCCAGCACATGGGTCTGTAATACCTTCATTAATTAACTGAGATCATTCACGAGTGATTTCAAATCATTCCATCTACGTGTCCCTCATATAATGTGGTGCTAGATGAGGGTAAGGGCCAAGGATCTGAAAAATAATGAGTTCTAAAGAACTCTCTTTGAGAAGGTGCCTTGGAGGATGAAATATCATTAATTATAGTTGTAGGAGCAGGAAGATCAAAGGTACCCATTAAGCAAGAGTACATTCCAACTCCTAAATTCTCTATAGGCTGCTTGGGATTATCTACTAATAGAAAAGTAGATTTAGAAGATGCGTGGGAGTCAATCAGAGAATAATCCATCTTATAAACCTTTACAATTCTCCCTTCATGAGGAAAACAAAGGATGCGAAATGTTGGGTAGCGCAAGCCCCGCGGAACGAGCATGGGGTGCGAAGCCCGGAATTTTGGTAATAATAGGGTAAAAGACTCCGCGGAAAGCACGGAGCGTGAACTATAGTAGGTTGAGTCAAAGGATAGTTCGCCCAAAAATAATGTAAAGAAATAGTAATAGAGTTGGCCTGCAGAGGGATCACGGGCCAAGGGAAAGTATAAATAGAGCGAGGCTCTATGAGGGAAAGTAGTTCTTTTGGAAGATGGAATGTAATGGGTTCTGGAAGGAATTAGCTTGAAAGTGTCTGTAAGTAGGGTAGAAGGTAGATGCTCTGCAACTGTGTACGCAGAGGCCTGGAAAGTCTACAACTGTGTGCACGGACCCCTGCAGCTGAGTGCGCAGGGTGGATCTGGATGTATTGTTGAAGATTGATAATAAAGATAAGGTTATTCTAAATTCTGTGTTGGTTGTGACTTTACTCTTTTATGATAAATGAACTATTATGATTTTCTGCATTTGCTATGGTTGAATTCATGTGAACTGGATTAATCTTGATGCGCGAAGTAACCAAAAGTAATAAATGTTTGCTTAAAGACCTTTTTAACTAAATCAAACCAGTAATAAGTGATTCAATCTACAATAAACACGATAAGGGTATTCTGATTTGCGTGGATCTAGCATAGCGCAAGGCTGTAGAACAGCGCGCGAACCCTAAACTACATCCAAGACATCCCTAGGGTGTGAAAACCTAGTTCCAGCACCCTCCCCTGCTACCTCGAGTGAGACCTCAGTTCGCGCTTCGTAGGCTGTTGACAAAATGGCTGGTAGCTGCGGGATTTGTTTGGCTAAATAATTCTTCCGAACCTGGGTCAAGCCCATATAAGCCAACAAATGGTTCCATTGCTGGGACTAGGATCTACCTAAGGGGTGTCTGGTGTGAAAGGCAGGGACGCTAGAGGAAAGAGCGACGAAGGATCAGGATGGTAGTAATGGTGAGTGCCATCTAGTTACCAATATTCAAGGGATCAGGAAGTGAAGATCCAGAAAAGTTTTGGTTTGTATTGAATTCAATATGGAACGCACAGCAGATCACGAATGATGATATCAAGAAAGTCGTCTTAGTCAGCACACTATAAGACCGAGCGCTAACATGGTATATGAAGTATTTGGGTATCAACCCAACGGCGGGGATAGCGGACATCTACACAAAGTTAAAAAATGAGTTCATCCGGCCAAAATCGGAGTTGCAGTCAATTGTAGGATTCAAAGAAATCATGATGATGCCTGGTGAGACCCCGTGGGATCTGGATCAAAGGTTAAAAAGCACTATTTGTGAAGCCAACATGACCCTGACGGATGCACAGCACCGCGCTTGGTTTATCGCATCGTTAACGCCATATCTGAAATCGGCTTTGTCACAATAGAAGATCTCAACCCAAGTAGAAGCATTGGAGGCAGCAATGTGGCTGCATGAAACCCCAGTACAGGACCTAGGGTTGGGAGTTTAGCAAATCCAACCGCGGGTCCAAAACTTGTGTTTGGAAATACAAAAGTTAAAACAAGACCAGGTGCCAGAAGTTCGGGAAGAAGTTTGGTGCATCAAGTGTAGGGGCTAGGGAGATGATAAAGACCATTGTCCAGTCGCAGTAAACCTTGTGGTCATGGGGGGACCAGCACCATTGCGACTAGAGGCATAGGCAGGGCTGAGTGTGATCGCCCCGCTCTTGTGTGCAATCTATTAGGTAGGAGGAAAACACAACACAGATAATTGCCATCTTTTGCCGAAATACAATTAGACCCCCCAGCAGCTCTTTTGCAACTTTTTTAGATCGGTGGGTCACGAAGACAGAGATTGTCGAATGTTGGTAGATCAGGCATCTACCTACAGAATACAGAGTGTGGAACGAGGTCAAAATCCATTTGCAATGTTTGCGCGCTGTGGATTCCAAGGACGGAGTTGAGGACGGGGCAGAATGGGACCAGGAAGGGGTCGAGGATAGCTAATTTGTTACAATTGTGGAGGACCAGGACACTACGCACAGGATTGCACAAATTCAACTCGAGTATCATGTCCTTATTACAAACAATTCGACCATGAACTGCTAGATTGCCCTATGCTGCTAGCATAGATTCGCGAAAAAAGGACAGCACCTCCTATGACATAGAATGTCCAGATGATAAGGGCCGAACCACGCGATGAAGAACCTAAGGTAAATATGGTACTAAGGAGCAATACAATCTTAGAAGGAGATCAGGTTGAGCCATATAAAGGTCCCTCAACGTTAACAACTTTCATAGAAACTTGCATGAAGTTACTTCGCGATAATAGGGTAGTGAAAAGGAGTGTAGAAAGTAATTAACAAATACGTAGGATGGGGAGAACCTCGCAGAGTCTGATGAATGGGGAGCCATACATCACGTACCAGACAAGAAATGTGGTTAACATAGTGGATTGGTGACTATGAGACGGATCAGGTCATTCTGGACCTCGATTCGGATGTAAATTTCTTGCCCAAGCAGACGTGGGAGCGTATTGGCAAGCCCCCACTCCAATGGTCTCTGATCCGATTACGGATGGCAAATCAGTAGAAGATCTTGCCCTTGGGTAGGCTGCAAGGAATCACTGTAGACCTAGATGGTGCAAGCACTAGAATGGATTTTGAAGTTATTGAGATAGTGGACGAGAAAAGCCTGTACCCCACGTTGTTGGGAATAGACTAGGCCATTGACATGAATGGGATTATTAATTTCAAGCATAGGGAGATGATATTTGAGAAAAATTCATGCCAGTGTAGTTGTTCTGCTACATCCAACCAAGGGACCCCACTACACGGAACCTATGCGTGACGACAAGCAGGACGAACCTTGGATTGTATCTACCAAATTGTTGCACAAAGGCCAATAAAGGGTAAGGTAATGGAGGAACGGAGAATTTCACAGGGTTACTTGGAACCATACACTGATGATTTGGAGGAAGAAGACAAGCAATGGCGGAACAGAATGAACGAGGCAACTACTTTAAGCTGCAGTATGTTGACAAAATCCGTGTATTGCGTTAAAGCTCAGGACCGCGAGCTGCCGGTGTATGACGGGCTCACAATAGTAAATGAATTCCTGGAGAAGTTTGAGAGCGCAGTACCAGAGTACTAGCGATTTGATAAGCTCAAATGGGCATTGCGCGTGACACTGGCGCGATGGTGGGGTACCCATGAAGGCACTTTAGCAGATTGGTGAAGTGGTAAGCGCATGATGCAGATACAATTTGGGAAGCCAGCGCTCCAATTAACAGAGAAATATGATGGACGACAAAATCCGCACATACATCGAAGAAAATGGACCAAAGCATATGGCGAAGAGCCGCAACCAGAATGGGTGCACCTATTTTATCATACCTTAGATGTCATCCCAAGAATTGGTATACTAAAACAGAGCTCCGACGTGGCACAGGTGAGTGGGATATCTTGCGTGAAAGGTTTCTGTCAACATTTCTTTTTGAGGATCAATGGATGGATATAGTGGACGACGCATTAAAGCTAGTAAAGATTGCAATTTTCACGTTGTCGCTTGAGCTGGAAGAAGTCGTGCAACCAGACTGGTCGTGACAGCTGAGCCGGGCCTTGGAATGTTACAATGTAAAAGCAGAAGGGGACGAGGATGATCCATGTGACATCAATATACCAGAATCTGAAGGAATTCGAGAAGTGCGCACCCCAAAATAGAAGATCCAGACATCGCAACGCCATTAAAAATGAGGCAATTGAATATCAGAACAAAGGAAGAATCAAAGTATGCTACGCTTGGGGATTACTGGGACGACGCTACCGTGGAAAAGGTCGTCGAGCTACTCAGGGAGTATCGAGACCTCTTCCCTACTAAGATTACAGAGCTGAAAGGGATTCGGGGCAAACTAGGAATGATGAAGATAACCTTGAAGCCTGACGCGAAGCCAGTAAAGCAGCGACCTTACCGATTGAATCCAAAATACAAAGCAAAAGTACGAGAAGAACTAGACAAGATGCTGGCAGTTGGGATCATTGAACCAGTCGAGGAGTCCGATTGGGTAAGTTCGATGGTGGTACAGGAGAAGAAACATAAAGGTGAGATCCGCATATGTGTGGATCTACGGAAACTCAATGATGCTTGTGTTAACGATCCATTTCCCACACCTTTTACCGATGAAGTCTTAGAAAATGTGGGTTGGCAGGAAGCGTATTCCTTTACGGATGGGTTCTCTAGATACCATCATATCAATATCGCACTGGAGGATTGAAGCAAGACAACATTTGCTATAGAATGGGGTTGCTTTCAGTATACAGTGATGCCATTCGGGCTGAAGAACGCGCTGGCAATATTTTCCCGCATTGTGGTAGCTGCATTCAAGGAATTCATACATAAATTCTTAGAAGTCTATCTTGACGATTGGACCGTCTTTGGCATGGTTAAGAAACATACTGAGAGCTTACGATTAAGGTTGGATACCTGCCATTGACACCAGATTGTGCTCAATCTAAAGAAGTGTACGTTCCTTGTTCCTTTCAGGAACTTGTTGGGACACGTAGATTGTAGGCAAGGCCTGATGGTGGATCCAGAAAAGATTACAATCATATTAGGTCTGCAAGCACCATGCAGTGTCAAATAGATCCATGCTACACTTGGACAAACGAGGTACTATTGGAAGTTCATAAAAGGTTACACCCAAATCACGGCTCCAAAGGAACAATTGTTAAAAAAGGATGCCACATATTGCTAGAACGAGGAATGTAACAAAAGCCTAGAGTTTCTGAAGGAAAAAATGGCATCTGCCCCTATCTTGATCTTTCCAAAATGGGATGTGGAGTTCAACGTGCATGTCGACGCATTGTGTATTGTGTTAGGAGCAGTACTTACTCAGGAAGGCGCGAAGGGAGTTGACCACCCGATTACATTTGCAAGTCGAATATTGTCAAAAGCCGAGAAAAATTACTCTACTACTAAGTTAGAGGGACTGGCGATAAGGTACGCACTCTAGAAGTATCATCACTATTTGCTTGGAGGACATTTTAAGATGTATATTGATCACTCTGTGCTAAAATACCTAGTGAATAAGCCTGTGTTAGGGGGGCACATCTATCGATGGTTGTTGTTGTTTCAGGAATATGATTTTGAGGTTGTTGTAAAACGAGGACGTCTGAATGTGGGTCCAGACCACTTATCCCGGATTGAGACGGGCGAGGAACCAAGGAATCTAGAAGAAGGACTCTCGGACACCCAATTGTATGCAGTGTGCATTGCAGATGGCCACTTTGAAGATATAATCTATTTTTTGACTACCGGCATTGCGCCGCAGGGGTATTCTATGCAACAAAAGAAGGAATTGGTGACATGAGTAGTAGATTTCACTGCGATTGTTGGCCATCTCTACAAGATGGGCCATGATGAGATATTACGCAGATATGTACCAAAGTTTTAGTGAGAACAAATCCTTGTTGAAGCACATGGAGGGGTTGCTGGCGGACATTATGCAGGCCGCGCCACAGCCTAGAAGGTTCTTCGCGCCAGATTATGGTGGCCCAGCCTACATCAAGATTCAAAAGCATATTGTCGGGCCTGCGATGTATGCCAACAAACAGGCAAGCCGTCGCGGAGGGATGAAATGACACTTCACCCACAGGTAACACTACAGCCATTTGAGAAATGGGCGATCGACTTCGTCGGGCCTATTGAACTGCGAGGGAAGATGGGCGTGTGCTATATCATCACTGCGACCGAATACTTCACCTAATGGGCAAAAGCACAACCAGTTAAGGATTGCATAGCCGCGACAGCGACAAAGTTCTTGTTTGAGAATGTGTTGACCAGGTTTGGGTGTCCTAAGATTCTCATGAGTGATAAAGGAATGCATTTTTTGACTAAAACCATCAGCGCACTCACTGAGGAATTCCAAATATATCACCAATAGAGCACACCATACCATCCACAAGCAAATGGGACCATTGAGGCATTCAACAAAATTTTGGAAACCCCGCTGACTAAGATCTACAATGTGCAACGGAACGATTGGGACTTGCGCATCCCTACTATGTTATGGGCATACCGAACCACATGCAAAAAGTTGACAGGTCAAACACCGTTTCGACTAGTCTATGGTAAGGAGGCCATGATTCCTATGGAATATATCGTACCTAGCCTACGGATTGCAGCAGCTATAGGAATGGCAGATCGTGGGGCATTGGAGGAAAGGTTCGTACAACTCGATGAACTGGACGAAGAACGATTTCTAGTGGATTTCATCAGCAAGTACAAAACAATGTGAGAAAGCATGGCATGATCGCCATATCAACATGTGCATGTTCAAGAAGGATGACCTCATATTATTATATGACAGTAAGTTCGAAAAAATCCCAGGTAAACTCCGTATGCATTGGTTGGGGACTTATGTCGTTAAAGAAGTAACTGATGGGGGCGCAGTTCAGCTGGCTAAGCTCAACGGAGACCCCTTCTCGGGAAGAGTGAATGGAAATCCCCTGAATCTCTATACGGGCAGGCCGACTGCCTGACTAACCATTCCACGGAAAGTCTCACCGCTCCGACCAGTTGAAAGAGAGCGAGGGATGATAAATCAGTCTGGGGAAAATATGTGTCAATATTAGGGTACGTATACAATTGGCCAACAATCAAGAGTGTGGTTCTATGGACAGAGCCACGTGGGTGCGCCACTCCAAGGAATGATGACCATTAATACCATTGTTCATGACAAGATGGCTGCATTATGGCAAAAGGGAGCAAGCAGCGGGCAATTAAGAGCCACAGTATGAGCCAGATATGAAATGATTGACCGCAGATTTCACAGGGGAAGGTTACACGAGCTGGAACGAGCAGCAATTCGGGCATTTGAAGTTTGCATGGCTTATAAATTACAATGGGGAATCCGCTGGGCAACCTACGCTATGAAAATATAGATGGAGCTATTCATCATCTTTACACCTGGCATGCGCCCGAAGATAGTAATCTGGCCAAAGAAGGGGCAGGACTTTCTAAGGAGTCTGGTATTGACAGCTACGGTAGCCCACAGGCTGCAACATCATTAGCAGGGGATGTACCAGAAAAAAGGGAATGTGAAGTAGAATTGGTCCAGATGTTGTCGCCTTGCATAGGGGCAGGATGGCGCGTTACAACAGAACAACAGAAGGATGGACAGATGGCAACCATGGGTGGAGATGCAGTCAATAAGTTGCCTCTGATGGTTCCCGATGAATGGGATCCAACAGAAAGCAGCCAGGGTCTTACAAAATTGCAACACAGGCTGTAGCAGATGGTGCGAAGAGAAGATACGTTGGTCAGAAATGGCTACGATGGTACCAGGAGGTCCTGTATGCAGCTCCCCGGCTCACGCTAAAATCTTTGGAGGGGGTGTTTTGTGTTAACCGAGCAGAGCAGAATGAGCATAATTGGTTGCGAGATAGGGTAGAAACACTGAAGCTGGAAAAGCGTTGCAAGAGAAAAAGTAGGAGCAGCCGAATGACGAGTGCCACTCAACGGAAGGTGAACCGCGAAGCCAAGACTGAGCATATAGCCATGCCAATAAGTGACTCGGGACGAGTCATGATGATTGTGTTGGGGGACTATTGGGTAGCGCAAGCCCTGCGGAACGAGTATGGGGTGCGAAGCCCAGAATTTTGGGTAATAATAGGGTAAAAGACTCCGCGAAAAGCGCGGAGTGCGAACTATAGTAGGTTGAGTCAAAGGGTAGTCTACCCAAAAATAATGTAAATAAATAGTAATAGAGTCAACCCACGGAGGGATCACGGGCCAAGGGAAAGTATAAATAGAGCGAGTGTCTATGAGGGAAAGTAGTTCTTTTGGAAGATGGAATGTAATGGGTTCTGGAAGGAATTAGCTTGAAGCATATGTAAGTCCGAGTCGAGGGAGTAGGGTAGAAGGTAGAGGCTTTGCAGTTGTGTGAGCAAAGGCCTGGAAAGTCCGCAGCTGTGTGCGTGGACCCCTGTAGCTGAGTGTGTAGGGTGGATCTAGATGTATTGTTGAAGATTGATAATAAAGATAAGGTTCTTCTAAATTCCATGTTGGTTGCAACTTTACACTTTTATGATAAATGAACTATTATGATTTCTGCATTTTCTACAGTTGAATTCATGTGAACTGGATTAATCTTGATGCGCAAAGTAACCAAAAGTAATAAATGTTTGCTTAAAGGCCATTTTAACTAGATCAAACTAGTAATAAGTGATTCAATCTGCAATAAACGCGATAATGGTATTCCAATTTGCACGGATCTAGCGTAGCGCGAGGCTGCATAATAGCGTTTGAGTCCCAAACCACATCCAAGACATCCCCAGGGTGCGGAAACCTGGTTCCAGCACCCTTCCCTGCTACCTCGGGTGAGACCTCAGTCCGCGCTTCGCGGACTGTTGCCGAAAAGGCCATTAGCTGCGGGATTTGTTTGGCTAAATAATTATTTTGAACCTAGGTCAAGCCCATATAGGCCAACACGAAATAACAACAATTCAATAGCATCCATCTCATAAATCCAATTCCTACCCAAAAGGATATTGTAGTCCAGATTCACATCAATTATTTCTACCTCAATATTTACCACCTTACCCCCAACATAGATGGGAAAGGCTGGAATAATCCCATGTGGTCTATGAGAATGACCATCAAATTTCATCAATAGTGTAGGTGAAGGAACAGCTTGAGGCGATCCAATAGCCTTCCAACATGATATGGACATTACACACGTGGAAGCTCCTTCATTAACGAAAGTTCAAAAGATATTGGTCTTGCGATACATAGACTTAATCTGAAAAGCCATAAGATGTGGGAGTCCCTTCTTGATGTTTGACATATCGAATGTAAGCACAAGATAAATTTTTGGATCAACTGCTCCAATCGTAGTGAGTAATGCACTCCTTTGTGCAGGGGACGACTGGAGTACCTCTAACACGGACATAGCACAAGGACTCTGAGCCAGATCTTCTACAATCGAGTAGTTTTGGGCTTCCTTAGCATTAGGGTTAATGGTCGAACATTTTGTGGAGCCTTTTGGCATCTGAGGTATAGACTCAACTACAGGCCTCTCGATATGGAGTGGCTCTGAAGCATCGAAAGCATACTTAGCCTTGGATGATTCTTATTCACCATAATCACGTGACCGTGTAGCAACGTCAATATGTGAACTCATCATGTAAACATTTGATGTATTTTCCCTTTCCTGGTTGCCCCCAGTGGGGGTACCAGTACTAGAGTTCGGCCAGCAAGTAACTGTTTCCCTTGGGTAAAAGGGTTAGTTAGAACAGCCTAGGAGCTAGAAGACCCCTACTAAACTAATAAGCGCTAAGCATCTTGGATTTTAGGGCACATATGAGTCAAATGATCTCCATTCACAACTTGCATGGAAATTTTACTTTTTTCTTAGACTCTTTTTTACCCCCTCCAGCATCATTGTGGGGTTTGTTTACATTTCCCTTCTAATCCTAATTCTTTTTCCTACCTCGCCCTTTTTTCCTCCCATCGGATTGTTGGTTTCCTTTGGGGTTAGATGTTTGGACGACATTTATAGACGTAGGTTGAGAAGGCATAGGCACTGATGGCGATGCCTGCATAGAAGAAGCAGTTTGTAAAGAAAACTACTGCAATTGATTTTTCAAGTTAGTCGTGTTAGCATCGATCAATATATCTAGCCCGTCGATATGGGGACTTAGCTTCGGCTTGGCTAAATCAACCTTGCACATAGGAGCATCATGCAAAATTTTCTGAAGAACCCCAAATTGAGAATATATAAGTTCTAACAGTTGGGCTCTAAAAATAGTCTTCTCTTCAGTGAACACACCAGAGAGTGATACATCCTTAGAGATCTCAGGTTGCAAATGTTAGTTCCAGTCTTTGCAACCTGTTACTAGGGATGAAAATGAGCTCTTATTGTGTCTAGTTTTCAGAGATGTTTTGCACATTAGTTTCAACGCAAATCATATCCTAAGTATGTCCATTAGAAGGATATCAGAAAAATATTTCTAACGGTATATCACACTCCCATAACTAGTTTCTGGATCAGAAGATATGATCGAAATGAATGATTGATTCTTGGTTATGCATGTTTTGAGGTCAGTTGCTGCACACAGGGACAAGTTTACTACAAAATCAGTTTGGATAAGAATTTTACAAAAGTGAAAGAGGTTTTTGTCCATCACATAAAAAATAACAAAAAACTCTTTCAATTTATGCACAAGTGTTACTATGTGGGATATATCCAGTGATATTTGAAACCTACATTAAAACAAAACAAATTTTGCAGCTATTTTACTATTTTTGTAATTTTAGTGCAGTGCCATTTTACAACAGATGAAATGTAATTTTGAGAAACCCAAAGAAGGTTTTGCTAAACACGATCCATATAAAAAAAACCTATTTCAATTTATTCACAGGTGTCGTGAATTGGAATATTTGACTATATATTTACAACTCATTTTTACAGATTTAAATTTTTAATGATTTTATGTTTTAGAGATGATTTTGTGGCACAGAGTCTGAGAAACTGGAAACGAATTGACAAATTTTGAAAGAGATTTTTCTCCAAAATGACCTTATCTACAAAAACCTCTTTTAGTTTTGTAATAGGTGCTATGGTTCAGGAGATACAAGTTCATCTTTGACACCTAACTTCATAAATGCGGTCCAAATTTAATGTAACTGATTCTATTTTGAAGAAGATGGTTGAGCTCAATTCCCTTAGTACAGGGATGAGAAAATTGTATATGTTTTATGAATTTCAGAGTGTAAGGGTTTGATTTTGGCAGCAGAGAGGCTGCTTGGCACTGTGTAAAGTTTTCCTAAATATCATTTTAATAAAGTAGTTTTCTGCCCTTTGGACCTGGGATTCATCACGGTGCTTAAATGTCCAGTATGTTTTTCTCATAAATTCATTTACATATTATGTTTTTCTACCTGGTTACAGCATTATCTAAGAGATGTGTTAGGAATCCATCCCCTATGATGCTCCTTTCATGATGATTTTGCTGTTAGATGTAATGGTTGTCTTAGCAGAATTCATCCTTTGCTAGATGCTCTGTTGAGCAACCTCGTGATTCTCTTTCGTCTAAAGTTGCTACAGTAGATCCATCCCTTGTTTGATGCCTGCAGGGCAGTGAGCTTTCTCCCCTATTCTTCTCACATTCACAATCTTTATCTGGCTGAACATGGCACTTACTTTGCCCCAAGTTTGTCGGCAGAAACTGGCATCGAATCCATAGCCCAATCGTCCTTTCTCTTGTTGTTTCGACCCAAAACCTTTTAAATAAATTCCCATACTCCATAGATAGCCTAAGATTTCATTCATTTCAGCCACATCTTGTTGGCAAAGAGAGAGCCCTCTCTGGTCTAGCAGGGCTAGATGCCAGATCAAAAGCTTGGTCTGTGGTTACCTCGGAATTGCCTTTTCTCAGCCTTGAGGTACATTCTGAGTGCTAACATATTGGCATCGTTGTCAGGGACGAGGTGACAGATCTTCTCTGGGAAATATCGTTCAAGTTGAAGATCTGATTGCTGATGGTGGACACCATTCAAACACATATGAAGGTTGAAACATCCGCCTGGCGACTCCACTGTTCGAAATCCCTAGTTTCAAAGTATTGATGGTGGCTCCACTTGCTAAATGAAGGACTCAAATGTTGCTTCTATTTGTTCAAGTTATTCATGTATCGATTTTTCTAATCTTCTTGGTTTTCCTAATCAATTACCAAAGGATGCATATATTTTGAGTAATGGCCCTAAATTCAATGGGGAAGATCTGACTTTGACTCTTGAACATATAGAAAATTTTAAAACATTTGTGAAAAGTTTTAGAGTAAAAAAAGAGGATGTTTTTATCAAATTGTTCTATAATTCGTTTCAAGGGAAATGTAGACAATGAATCAAAAGTTTTCCTATCAGATCTATTAGGTCATTTGTAGATTTTTGGCATATATTTCTTGAAACATAGATGGAGAAAGAGGAATAATTCGAAATATAGGTGGCCTCTATTCAAGGCTTTAGAGAATGGGAAGATATGTGCACGGATGCTGAGGTAGATGAGACATTTGCTTCATCTCTTTCTTCTTATTTGAAGTCTTATCGATGTAGCCATGATGTTAAGCTCAATTTTTTGCAAGGGTTTTCCATCAAAATTGAAGAAGATCTAACTGAATTGGAGACCCAAATACAGTCCCAGGATCTGGACTGTCGAGTCCCATTCTTTGGGGACCTTTTTCAGCAAAAGGAAGGGAAGGTAAGGCTGCCCTTGGATATTTGCATTGATGGTTTACAGCTGGAAGCATGTATTGAGGATTTGGGTCAGCAAACAGAGTCTAGTTTCTTTGATCCTATTGCATCGTACATGGAAATTTTTTTCAGTTTGAAGGATAAGTCAGATTTCCTTTTACACAGCCAGACTCATTATGTGCATGTATGGCTATCAGCGTTTACATTTGTGTCCTGGTTCAAGCACTTCCAATCAACATCCTTGTCACAGTTACTTGATTGGTTGATCTGGCATTACAACATCACTTGATCTATTGATTTTGCATCAGAGTAGGGTAGATTTGTAAATAAATAAGCTGCCCAAGGCAGCATTTCAATTTCCAGTATTTGTTTATGTACATATTGCAGTATGTATATGTTTTTGGATTGGTATGAGTTTTTTGGGTTTACAGATGTTTGTGACCGTATTTCCCAATGGATGAGGCACTTGGTATACGGTGTTCTTGACACCTCCAAGGAGCTGCCATCCCCAATAAGGCCAATGTTAGTTCCAATCTTCGCAGCCTGTTACCAGGGATCAAAATGAGCTCTTACTATGTCTGGTTTTCAGAGATGTTTTGCACATGAGTTTCAGTGCAAATCATATCCTAAGTATGTCCATCAGAAGGATCTCGAAAAAATATTTCCAACGATATATCACACTCCTGTAACCAGTTTTTGGATCAGAAGATATGATCAAAATGAATGATTGGTTCTTGGTTATGCATGTTTTGAGGTCAGTTACTACACACAGGGACAAGTTTACTACAAAATCAGTTTGGATAGGAATTTTACAAAAGTGAAAGAGGTTTTTGTCCATCACATACCAAATAACAAAAACCTCTTTAATTTATGCACAAGTGTTACTATGTGGGAGATATGCAGTGATATTTGAAGCCTACATTAAAACAAAACAAATTTTGCAATTATTTTACTGTTTTAGTCATTTTAGTGCAGTGCCATTTTACAACATATGGAAAGTAATTTTGAGAAACACAAAGAGTTTTTTGCTAAAAACGAGCCATATAAAAAAAACCCTCTTTCAATTTATTCAAAGGTGTCTTGAATTGGAATATTTGACTATATCTTTACAACTCATTTTTACAGATTTAAATTTTTAATGATTTTATGTTTTAGAGATGATTTTGTGGCACATATTCCGAGCAACTGGAAACGAATTTCCAAAATTTGAGAGATTTTTTTCTCCAACATGACCTTATATATAGAATCCTCTTTCATTTTTGTAACAGGTGCTATGGTTCAAGGGATACGAGTTCATCTTTGACACCTAATTTCAGAAATTCGGTCCAAATTTAATATAACTGATTCTATTTTGAAGAAGATGGTTGAGCTCAATTCCCTTAGTATAGGGATGAGAAAATTGTATATATTTTATGAATTTTAGGGTGTAAGGGTTTGATTTTGCCAATAGAGAGGCTGCTTGGCACTGTGTAAAGTTTTCCTGAATATCATTTTAATAAAGTAGTTTTTTGCCCTTTGGACCTAGGATTCATCACGGTGCCTAGATGTCCAGTATGTTTTTCTCATAAATTCATTTACATATTATGTTTTTCTGCCTTGTTACAACATTATCTAAGAGATTTGTTAGGAATCCATCCCCTATGATGCTCCTTTCATGATGATTTTTTTGTTAGATGTAATGGTTGTCTTAGCATAATTCATCCTTTACTAGATGCTCCGTTGAGCAACCTCGTGATTCTCTTTCATCTAAAGTTGTTGCTACATATCCATCCCTTGTTTGATGCCTGCACGGAAGCAGGCTTTCTCCTCTATTCTTCTCACATTCGCAATCTTTATCTAGCTGAACATGGCACTTACTTTGCCCCAAGTTTGTTGGCAAAAATTGGCATCAACTCCATAGCCCACTCGTCCTTTCTCTTGTTTTTTCGACCCAAAACCTTTTAAATAAATTCCCATACTCCATAGCTAGCCTAAGATTTCATTCATTGCAGCCACATCTTGTTGGCAAAGAGAGAGCCCTCTCTGGTCTGGTAGGGCTAGATGCCAGATCGAAAGCTTTGTCTGTGGTTACCTCAGAATTGCCTTTTCTCAGCCTTGAGGTACATTCTGAGTGCTAACATATTGGCGCCATTGTTGGGGACGAGGTGACAGATCTTCTCCGAGAAAGATCGTTCAAGTTGAAGATCTGATTGCTGATGGTGGACAGCAGTCAGACACATATGAAGGCTAAAAAATCTGCCTGGCGACTCCACCGTTTGAAATCCCGAGTTTCAAAGTATTGATGGTCGCTCCACTGGCTAAATGAAGGACTCAGATGTTGCTTCTATTTGTTCAAGGTATTCATGTATCGATTTTTCAAATCTTCCTGGTTTTCCTAATCAATTACCAAAGGATGCATATATTTTGAGTAATGACCCTAAATTCAATGGGGAAGATCTAACTTTGACTCTTGAACATATAGAAAATTTTAAAACATTTTTGAAAAGTCTTAGAGTAAAAAAAGAGGATGCTTTTATCAAATTGTTCTGTAATTTGTTTAAAGGGACATGTAGACAATGGATCAAAAGTTTTCCTATCAAATCTATTAAGTCATTGTAGATTTTTGGCATATATTTCTTGAAACATGGATGGAGAAAGAGGAAGAATTCAAAATAGAGGTGGCATCTATTCAAGGCTTTAGAGAATGGGAAGATATGTGCACAGATGATGAGGTAGATGAGACATTTGCTTCATCTCTTTCTTCTTATTTGAAGTCTTGTCGATGTAGCCATGATGTTAAGCTCAATTTTTTGCAAGAGTTTGCCATCAAAATTGAAGAAGATCTAACTGAATTGGAGACCCAAATATAGTCCCAGGACCTGGACTGTGGAGTCCCATTCTTTGGGGACCTTTTTCAGCAGAAGGAAGGGAAGGTAAGGTCGCCCTTGGATATTTGCATTGATGGTTTGCAGCTGGAAGCATGTATTGAGGAGTTGGGGCAGCAAACAAAGTCTGGTTTCTTCGATCCTATTGCAGCGTACATGGAAATTTTTTTCAGTTTGAAGGATAAGTCAGATTGCCTTTTACATAGCCAGACTCATTATGTGCATGTATGGCTATCAGCGTTTACATTTGTGTCTTGGTTCAAGCACTTCCAATCAGCATCCTTGTCACAGTTACTTGATTGGATGATATGGCATTACAACATCACTTGATCTATTTATTATGCATCAGAGTAGGGTAGATTTGTAAATAAATAAGCTGCCCAAGACAACATTTCAGTTTTCGGTATTTGTTTATGTACATATTGCAGTATGTATATGTTTTTGGATTGGTATGACATTTTTGGTTTTACAGATGTTTGTGACCGTATTGCCCAGCAGATGAGGCACTTGTTCTACAGTTTTCTTGACACCTCCAAGGAGATGCCATCCCCAATAAGGCCAATGTTAGTTCCAGTCTTCGCAGCCTGTTACCAGGGATCAAAATGAGCTCCTACTATGTTTGGTTTTCAAAGATGTTTTGCACATGATTTTCATTGAAAATCATATCCTAAGTATGTCCATCAGAAGGATCTTGGAAAAATATTTCCAGTGATATATCACACTCCTGTAACTAGTTTCTGGATCAGAAGATATGATCGAAATGAATGATTGGTTCTTGGTTATGCATGTTTTGAGGTCAGTTGTTGCACACAGGGACAAGTTTACTACAAAATCAGTTTGGACAGGAATTTTACAAAAGTGAAAGAGGTTTGTGTCCATCACATACCAAATAAAAAACACCTCTTTCATTTTATGCACAAGTGTTCTATGTGGGAGATATACAGTAATATTTGAAACCTACATTAAAACAAAACAAATTTTGCAGTTATTTTACTGTTTTAGTCATTTTAGTGCGGTGCCATTTTACAACATATGGAAATTAATTTTGAGAAACCAAAAGAAGTTTTTTCTAAACACGAGCCGTATAAAAAAAACCTCTTTTATTTTATTCACAGGTGTCGTGAATTGGAATAGTTAACTAGATCTTTACAGGTCATTTTTACAGATTTAAATTTTTAATGATTTTCTGTTTTAGAGATGATTTTGTGGCACATATTCCGATCAATTGGAAACGAATTTCCAAAATTGGAGAGAGATTTTTCTCCAACATGACCTTATATACAAAATCCTCTTTCATTTTTGTAACAGGTGCTATGGTTCAAGGGATACGAGTTCATCTTTGACACCTAATTTCAGAAATTTGGTCCAAATTTAATGTAACTAATTCTATTTTGAAGAAGATGGTTGAGCTCAATTCCCTTAGTACAGGGATGAGAAAATTGTATATATTTATGAATTTCAGAGTGTAAGGGTTTGATTTTGGTAGCAGAGAGGTTGTTTGGCACTGTGTAAAGTTTTCCTGAATATCATTTTAATAAAGAAGTTTTCTGCCCTTTGGACCAGGGATTCATCACGGTGCTTAAACGTACAGTATGTTTTTCTCATAAATTCATTTACATATTATGTTTTTCTACCTTGTTACAGCATTATCTAAGAGATGTGTTAGGAATCCATCCCTTATGATGCTCCTTTCATGATGATTTTGATGTTAGATGTAATGGTTGTCTTAGCAACCTCGTGATTCTCTTTCGTCTAAAGTTGCTGCTGCAGATCCATCCCTTGTTTGATGCTTGCAGGGCAGAGGGCTTTCTCCCCTATTCTTCTCACATTCGCAATCTTTATCTGGCTAAAGATGGCACTTACTTTGCCCCAAGTTTGCCGACAAAAACTGGCATCGACTCCATAGCCCATTCGTCTTTTCTATTGCTGTTTTGACCCAAAACCTTTTAAATAAATTCCCATACTCCATAGCTAGCCTAAAATTTCATTCATTGCAGCCACATCTTGTTGGCAAAGAGAGCCCTCTCTGGTCTGGCAGGGCTAGGTGCCAGATCAAAAGCTTGGTTTGTGGTTACCTCGAAATTTCCTTTTCTCATCCTTGAGGTACATTCTGAGTGCTAACACATTCAATGGTTATAATTAGGAAAAAGGATGTTGATTTGATGCCATTGTTGATTGAAGATACCAGTAACAATATAACTGGAAAAAAAATTCACGACATTGTCTTAGTCACATATCAAACATTTTTGGACAAAAAAAATAAGTCAAAAGCAATACTCCATGCAAACTTAACATATAAGAAAGAAGAAATGACAATAACATTGCTTGTGCCAACATCATTAATCGAACAACATAAGTCAAATTTTATTGCAAATGTCTTTGTTTTTATTAAATATTTCAAAATTATTCCAAAGAATAAATACGATTGTGATGATTATGATAAAATTGTTTGTCTAAAGGGTTTTAGCAGCATAGAAAACATTTTTCATGTTTGTGCAGAGTGCCAATTTTTTCCAAACACAAAAATTGCAAATTTGTCATGCAATGACAATGCCTTTCCAGTAGGCACAATCATAGTTATTGCAATTTCAGCAACACAATATGTTCTGGAAATCAAAGATGACAATGGAGAACATGACAAAGCTACAGTAAGCTTTGTTTTATTTAAATTTTTTATTGTTACGAAGTTAATTGAAATGAAAAACAAGTTGTGTATACGTAGGTCTCTATATTTCAATGTTCGGGGAAAAAATTATTCAACATCTATTGTACGGTTTTCATGTATTATTTTACAAATGTTGCATATGGAACAAGTTCAAGTACACGATAAACTTGTTTCGGCATGTGTTATAATTCAAAGATATTTGCAACAAAATATTTTTCTACTAATATTGCTAAAAAATATAGTTAAAAAACAAGAAAACGTTTTTGTACGTCACAGTCAACATTCATTTGTGCAGTGAACATAGGAAAAGAAGTTGACAGTCTCGGAAAGTTGGTTTCCTTACCAAGTAGAATATGCACAGTAATCTATATCATATTCTTTAAATAGACATGTATAAAGACAAAAGTTAAGAAAAACATTTGATTTTGTGTTACGAAATATTTGTTTTCTAAACTAATTTTACAACATTTTCAAGGATATCTGAAAGTGGTTAGTGTATATATGATGCCATTCGAAACTGTATGCACAAAATGCAATACTCCAATCACAATCTCTATAATTATAAACAATATTATGCTTTATTTCACTGCCTGCAAGCAACACTCTAGATTTCTTTATTTTCATCATTTAAATTGCATCATACATGCAACTGATAGGACTGAAAAACAATGTATTCTGAGAGGCGTTGAATTGGAAAAAGTATTACATGCACTACAAGAAATTTCCTATGAAAATACTATGCAGACAAAATAGATGTTATTGACATCTTGAACAACTTTGAAATACATGGAATTTTACGATAGACCATCAAAACATAATTGTACGTATACACTGACAGGTTTCTTTGTTTACATTGTTAAGCAATTCGGCAACAGCACTGTGTTCGCTCGTTGCATTGCCAGGCATCCTGTTAGCTCTTTTGTTTTACTGGACATTTGCGATATGATTTTGCATTATCAATCAATATACTATACCCATGTAAAACCAAGATTAGAAATCTACTCATCACAACAACAAGATGATTTTTTCTACCAATGTAAATGTTACTATGACATTGTACATAAATGTAATCCATTGAACTAATTTTTTTTTTTTTTTTTTTTGGCTCTATGTTTTGTATTATGCTATATCGTTTTTTATTTTCCCTCATTATTGTTTTTTGCATTGTTTTCTTGATTTATCAAATTTGCAAGTTCTATAACTACTCAGGCTCGTTGGCATTTCTTTATAGTAATGGTCTTATTTGTTTACAAATTCAGTATCTTTTTCCTATTTAAATAGCTATTCTATACAAGATTTAAACAAAGATCGAACCAACTTGTCATACAAAGCTCAAATGATTTTCTAAACCAATATGATGGGACCAGCCCTGATCACTTATGGCATATAATTAAATGTTGATTGTTTGGTTGGTTGTTTTGTGGTTGGCTGACTTCATGGCATGGTACGAGAGGTTAATATCATGAGGACAATTGTCCTCTCCTCGGGTTCGCTTCTCCCGCCTCTTCACTATCCCGTTGAAACCCTAACCCTGACCATTCTATTGCTGCTCTGACGTTCTGCTGCTCCGTTGAGGTCTCGTCTTCTGGTCTTTGGTTGCTGCTCTGTGAGGGTTTCGCTTGTCCAGCTCTGGGGATGGTTCTCCGTGAGGGTTTCTACTTGCACGCTTTGATGATGTTTCTTGTTCTGAGAATGGTTTCAAAGTTTTGGGTCTGGAACCCCTGGTCTCAGTCTCTGGTCTCTGTCTATTCAGCTCTGGTTATGATTTTGGTTGTGGGTCTTTATTGTACATTGGCTTTGATTATGTTGTTGTCTTCAAGGTGTTCGCCTCACTGTTTGACTACTTGCTTGGCATTTTGTTGTAGGTCATGGTCATGGGGTGGCTCGACTCTCGGCTCTCATCCGGCATTCAACCAGAGGTAATTTCTCCCTTTATGCATTACGCTTTTGCCTCGTTTTCTACTGTTATTGACTGTTCTTGCTCCCCGTGAACAGTGGGCACTCTACAACTGTGACTTTGGTCTGCGGTTTCCTTCCTCGTTCGCACGGGCTCGACTCCTTTGGTAAGTGGTCTCCCCTTAAACCCTTGCCTCTATTTTCATTGCTTTTTTTTTGGCTCTGTTTGCTTATGGCCCTGTTTGGTGGCCTCGCAGGTAAATGGATGGGCTCACCATTTACTGGTCTCGTGCCCTGACACCTACGCTTGTATCGGGTAGGGTCACTCCTTATTGTTCCTTGTCTGTCTATTCGAAGCGTTTGCTGTTTGTAGTCTTCTCTGGGTCTGTTGTCGAGGGTTATGGCTTCGGCCTCACTATGTCATGGTCTGTATATTTGTGCCTCTGGGCTGTTAACTTATGAGACGGTAGTTATGTCGGTTCTATGGTGAACTCGTGGTTGTATTTGGCATCATTGTGGGAAACCTCTGTTTCGCAGCTTGTCTGTGTTCTTTTAACTGTACCTTGGACTATAATTTTTTTATATATATATATATATATATATATATACAGAGATTTTGGAAAAATAATAAATGTGAATGATGCTGGTTTATTAGTACCTGTAGATTCTGTTTTCTTCCTTCGACAGTAATTATGCTCGATTCTTCTGCAAACCCTCTCTGTTGTTTTGTTGAACTCGTCCACATATTCTTCTTGCTTCTGTGTTAATTATTCACTCTCTATCACCGTTATGAAATGGATACATGAATTTAATTAAGTTAGGAAGAAAATAACTTTAGGCTGCAATATATGGATTCAGACTTTCTTGGTTTTCAGAATGATTGCATGCTTGCTTCTATTCAATACTATGATGATCATTACAGTGGCTTTTTCCTTTCTTTTTTTGTAAAGATAATGTACAGCTATTAAACTGTCAGTAGTTATATTTTAGTTATTCATTGATAATTGTTCATTCCTGATTGTATTCTAAAGTAGATTTGAAACAAAAAATAAAAAGAACATAAATAAAAATAAACAGTGGGCTAGGACAGCCTTAAACTTAACATAAGGTCCTAAATGTTGTTAACTAGAAATTTAAATGGAAATTAACAAAAAAAACTAACTAAAAACTCTTTCTGGTATGCAAAGACAAATACTCCAGCCATGACCTCCCTTAGCTGGATGCTCCTGCATCAAGCTCCCGGGGTAGAAGAAAATTCACCAATCCAGTCCATGAGCTCCTCGATAGAATACCCTGCACGTTGTATCTATCATGAGTCAAGCCACGAACTATCCTCAATGGGATGGTTCTTCCACTTGATGGGGTACTATAGGTACTACTTCCCGTGCTTCGATTTGGTGAATCATTGTAAGCAAATTCCGCTTGGGCAAGTACATGATCCCACATTCATGAATTTTCCCCAACTAAACTCCATAGTAGGTTCCCTAAACTCCTGTTCACCACCTTCGTCTGCCCATCGGTCTGTGGGTGATAAGTAGAGCTGAAATTTAACTTTATGTCTAGATTTTTCCACAAGGTGCGCCAGAAATGTCCTATGAATTTCACATCCCTGTCGGAAACAATGGACTTGGGTAAGCCGTGCAATATAATGACTTCAGTGAAAAACAAGTGTGCTACATGGGTAGCGTCATTGGTTTTCCTGCAAGGGATGAAGTATGCCATCTTGGAGAAATGATCCACCACCACCATGATGGAATCAAAACCCCGTTGTGTTTTGAGCAGACCTAGGACAAAGTCCAGACTGACTGAATCCCACGGTCTGTTTGGAATAGGTAAGGGTGTATACAACCCCGTGTTCTGATTGTGCCCTTTTGCCAACTGGAACATTTTACACCTAGTTACATATCGTTGCAATTCCCTTCGCATTTTCGACCAGTAATAAAAATGATTGAGTTGATCCAAGGTCTTATCAATGTCGAAATGTCTAGCTAGACCTCCACTATGTTTTTCCCAGATGATGTTCTCCCTCATCGAACATTCTAGAACACACAGTTGTCCTCCCTTGAATAGCAGCTCCTCTTGTAAGTTATAGTCTAGCCATGGACTATTATTCCTCAACAAGGGATTTTGGTAGGCTTCATAAGCCTCCTTGAAATCTGCATCTATTTGATACAAGTCTTTCAGGTGTTCAAAACCCAACACTTGTATCATGCTCTCCTGTAAGAGTAAAACTCTTCTACTTAGTGCATCCACTACCTTGTTGGCCTGACCACTGATATGCTTCAATACGAATGTAAAACTTTGCAAGTACTCAACCCATTTTGCGTGTTTATGATTTAGCTTATGTTGATGCATAACATACTGTAACGTAGAATTATCAGAAAACAAGACAAACTCATTACCCAACAAATAATGTCTCCATTGCTTCAATTCTTGGACAACAACATAAAACTCCTTGTCGTAAGACATGTACTTTTGTCTGTTTTCATTTAATTTTTCACTTAAGTATGCTATTGTTTTATCTTCCTGGTTGAGAACAGTTCCAATGGCTATACCACTGGCATCACAATGAACTTGGAAAAGTTTTTTAAAATCAGGAAACCTCAAAATTTTCCTTTCAGTGATCTTCTTCTTTAGTATCTGGAAGCTCTTCTCTGCAACTTCAGTCCAATGGAAAGGTTGACTTGCCTTTTTGATGGTATCCAACATGGGTGTGTAGATTCCACTAAAATTATTTATAAACTTGCGATAGAAACTTGCCAACCGTGAAAACTCCGAACTTCGAATAGACTCTTAGGGGATGGCCAACTAATTATAACTACAACTTTTTCTAGGTCCATTTTCAGCTCATTTTATACAATCACAAAACCCAAATAGACTAACTCTTTCTGAGAGAAAGAACAATTTTTCAAATTTATCAGCAACTCATTTTGTTGTAACTTCTCTAGAACATATCTAACGTGTCGAAAATGTTCTTCCTTGGTCTTGTTGAAAATCAGTATATCGTCAAGATACACAATCACGAATTTTCCAATGAACTCCTTCAACATCTCGTTCATCAGGTGCATGAAAGTGCTAGGGGCGTTACTCAACCCAAATGGCATCACCATCCATTCATACAGAACTTCATTAGTTTTGAACGTTGCTTTCCATTTGTCCCCTTCTCTTATTCTAATCTAGTGGTATCCTCACTTTAGATCTATCTTCGAAAAATATGTTGCTCCACTCAAATAGTCCATCATGTCATCCATTCGTGGCAATGGAAACCTGTACCTGATAGTAATTTTATTTATTACTCTCGAATCTGTACACATCCACCACTTGCCTCCTTTCTTGGGAGCTAAAACTGTCGGAACTGCACAGGGACTTAAACTTTCATGTATCAATCCTTTGTCCAACAATTATTGTACCTGCTTCCTGATCTCTTTGTTGTCCTTGGGACTCATCCGGTAAGCAACTTTGTTTGGTAAACTAGCTCTTGGGATGAAATCTATGTGATGACTGATACTTCACTTTGGTGGTAACTTATCTGGTAAATCATCCACACAATGTCACTGAATTCCTGCAACAAATCCTGGGTTTCTTCAGGTAAGTCAGAAATTTCAGTATGCAACAACACTGCTCTTAGTCTCCTTAAAATGACATACTTTATCTCAGTATCTTCAATCTGTTTTAAAAATTATTTTCCCCCCATCAACAACACTTTTGTCCCACTAGTCTATGTTGTTTCCTCTTCCTTGATGGGTACTATTGTATGCTTAATCCCATCCTTGACAAACTTCTAACAGTTTGTCTTTCCGTCATGAACAACTTTTCGGTTATACTGCCAAGGTCTACCTAGTAGAATATGACACACATCCATGGGCATCATATCACAAATCACCTTGTCCCTATACTTGCCAATATGGAATTCCACCTCACACTGCTCATCAACTAGCAATGATGACCTTTTTGTAGCCAAGACACCTTATAGGGAGTTGGGTGCTTTAACCTTTTCAAACCCAATATCTCCACCATATCTGTTGCAACCAGATTATCAGTGCTTCCACTGTCTATAATTAATTTTTAACATTTTCCATGTGACTTACACACACTTTGGAATAATGCCTTTCTCTGGGTTTATTCAGCTGTCTCCTTTTTCAGTTTAAATAGTACCTTATTTAAGACTAAGGCCTCTCCTATCTCCAGTACATTCTCTACCTCTTGGGGTGGTGCCTCTGCTTCCTCTGTTTGAGAAACATATGCCCCTCTTTGTCCAACCTTTTCACCTTCAGGACACTCAAAGGACCTGTGCCCCCACTTGTGGCACTTGTAACACTGGTAGGAAGCTCCTCTGCCTCTGCCATTACCCCTTCCTTGTTGGTATGGAATTCTTCCCCTAGTGCTACCTTCATTTTCTAATGTCCCTGAGGTCTTTGAGCTGCTGCCTTCTTCACTTTTATTGGCAGTCCTTCCTCTGCCAAAGGATTTTCCTTTCCCTCTACCAGATTCACGTCCTCTTTTGGCATTTTTCTTCCTCGCGATCTTTTCTTCTACCTTCAAGGCACTCTGGTATGCTTCCTCTATGGTTTTTGGAGAAATAATACTTATCTCGTCTAATATCTCTAGCCTTAGGCCATTCACAAACCTTGTTGTCTTTTCTGGGGTGTCTTCAATGTAACCTGATCTCAAATTCACCCGATAAAATTCTTGGTATATTCTTTCATCGTCATTCCTCTCTGTTTCAAATTATGCACCTACCTGTTATAGACATTTTTGTGCCTTACAGAATGAAGCATGAAATGTCCATAATCTAAGGGATCCAAAGTCCCTAAACATGTTGTTCCTACCCCTAGAGGAACAAGGTCAGCAAACCACAGCACTGAATATCAGTTCTCCACCTGAAAAACACTCAAAAACAAGGCAATTCTGGATCATGTCAACTGCTCCACTGAGCATCTGCGCTGAATGTCAACTGCTCCACTGTCTACCTGCGCTGAATGTCAAATGCAAAGAAGGCTACCTGCGCTGGGCGAGTTTGGACAAGTGGCACAGTCATTCCTCAAGGTGTCAATGCCCAGGAAGCTTCCAAAATGACACTTGGATCAAGGAATTCGACTGGTGATGAGTAAGAGGGTCTAGATCTCCAAGTGGAAGCAAGAACCTCCAAGTGGACTCAAGAACTGAAGAATAACTGAAGTGGGAGAGGACACTAGTCAGCTCTCAAGCTGACTCATCCTTTCTCCAAAACTCCTATATATAGAGCTCTCTCATGAGGTCTAAGGAGGCTGGAATCTTGTGAATGTAAGGAAGTGCTGTTGGTTTGAGTTTAGAACTATTGGGTGATTTGCTTTGAAGGAGGTGAAGAGGAGATTTCTTTCTGCTGGGAGGTGATGCTGGATTGGGCCTCTTATGGTTGTATCACTTCCTGAACTTTACTTCTTCCATTAATAAAGCATTTGAGGTTCTTCTATATACATGTGTCTCAATGATGTATTGTTATGCTTGTGTATTTGATTTATTCTAATCCTTGAATCAATTATGAATGTATGCTTCTTGTAGTTTCCCTCTCTTGCCATTTTGCAGGATCTTGGTGTAGCTGGGCCAGTGAAAGAGCAAGGAGCTGGGAGCAAGCAGCAAGGAGAGAAGATTGGATCAATCATTAGTGAAAGACATCGGTTAGTGGATCTCTTTCTCTCCTATTTTACTTTCATAAAGAAGAAATCTTAGATAGCTTTGCTTCGATTGTTGCTGAGGTACTATCACCCTTAGAGTGGGATAGGGTCATTCCGTATTGGATACTTTTCCCAACAAAAAATTGGCGACTCCGTTGGGGATCGTATCTTGTTGGTTGTTTGTGTTTTTGCTATTCATTTCCTAAACACAGGGAGTACCGAATCGAACTGCATTTGGATCTTTCAAATGCAAGTAGAGGGCAGCTACTCTAGCTCAGTTTCTGGGCATGTTTATGATTTGAAGAGCTGATCCACAAGGACTCTGAACAGCTCTTAGTGATAGCTTTTCATCCTCCTTTTCATCCTTTAGTGTGTACTTGATTGACAGCTTTTGATTTGGCCAAAAACTGTGGATTTTTTAGCAATCTGTAACTCGGAAACTGAGAAAAACGAAAGTTTATCTCTTCATTGCAGGCACTGTGAAGGTAGTTTGCATTTCATCGCAGGTCTCGAAGGGGCTACCTGCGCTGAAGGTCAAACTGACAGTGTACTACCTGTGCTGAACCAGTTTTGCCTTGTGCAACTGGGGTTCCCTGCTGTTTGTTGCCCTGTTTTCATCCCTGTTTTTGCAGCCTGTTATCAGTCAATGTACCTATCTGAAACCAACTTTCTTTACCACTATTCTGCCTCGGTTGTATAAAGAAACTGTGTTTGTTCTTTGTGTATTTCTTATATCATTTGCAATTTCCCATAACGAAAGTGAACTAGTCTTGCTGTGGCCTCTTAGATCTAGACCTGTGATAAGTGTCGTTTTGATCTTAAGAGTTAGTTTGTTTGCTGTTCATAGCTGATTGAGCTTTTGCTTTCATCATATGGTTTGAATTTATGTATTTCTAGTGTCGAAACAAGTAAATCTTAAGGTGTCTTTTGATTTTGGACAAAGCTTGTTTGCTTTCACTTGAAATTGAATTCAAAGTTATACAACAGCTTTTTTTTGTAGTACATCAACATTAAGAAAGAGAAAAGAAATACCTACATTGTGCATGTGCATTTTGACAGCTTGCATGTTGATTTAGGAAAAAGTGCATTAGTGTGTGCTCTATGATCTGTGTGAAAAGATGATGTCTTTCTTTTCCCTCAGTAGTTAAGATTTTCAAAGTTGAAAGATTGAAAAGCTTGCTTATCATCTTAGACTGCATTTAGGAAGTTGTATTATACATCTCGTGGTGATCCATAAAGGCAAACTGCTAAACAAGATCAACTTAAAATGAATTGAATTTACATAACAACGCTTTGAAACATAACGCAAACACATAGAGGTCTAAGCTAGAGACGTGTTCCGGCGTCGTTAAACGTGATATCTTAGCGTTGAGTGGTTGGGTGATTCCTCCACGGTGAAGCGATAAGTATCAATACGGACTTGTGCTCCCACGTACCGTCGCGTATATATTGGGAGACCCCTATAGGAACAAAGCCTTTATCCATAGGAAGCCGTGTCGGCCGCCCTACTGATCGCAATGCAGTGAACACAGCATTCACGAAGATCGACCACCCGTACCGTAAAACGTATTCTGTGGTTTTGCGAAAAGTTTGGCACACCCTCTGCCTAGAACTCCAGAGTAGTTTCTTTTGGCCTTTTTCAAACTCTATAACTGAAAAAGTCCATCCGAGCATTTGTCACTTCGGGCTCGTTAAAACATCGAAGGAGACTAGAGTCATCTTTAGCTTTTTCTCGACTCTTAAAAAGTGAAAAAGCAAGTTGTGTCTAAAGCGTCGTTATAAAATTTATTTTAAACGGAACATAATCACCTCCTATTCCTGCGTTGATCTGTAAGTTGAGAACATGGAACGCCCCAACCAAGGAATTCCACATGATGGAAATCCTAGTCCTTTCTCCTCTTGGGGAGAAGTTGGTGCACCCCACATGGCCACATTGTCGCTTCCAGGACTGAAAATTGGCCTGCCAATTTGGCTATTCTCAACCAATGTAGTTCAGAACACCATGGTTCCTGAACAGTCGAGTCAACAGTTAGATCAGTCTAGAGCTGCCCACCAGCCTTCTACTTCCTATAACTCTTCCTCCAATCCTTCATCTTCGCAAGGTAGAGCCGGCAAAAGCCAAGCTCCCATGGAGAAGAAGGAGAAGAAGAAGAGAGAGAAGAAGAAGAAGGAGCCTAAGGCGACTGGGGGCAAGCAAAAGACATCTGACAAAAATCCACACACAGCACAGACCGGGCCTAAATCACCATGTGTCATATGTAGAGGAGACCACTTCCATAGAGATTGTCCTTGTATTCCCCGAATACTAAGGGACTGGTCCCCTCGTTTGCACAATTCGGGAGCATCAACCTCTGATAGCCATGTTGAATGCTTACCGTCAACCAGCGAAAGTGAAGGTTCAAGACAAAGAGAGGGAGCAAGATCCCCCTGCAAACTGTGTGAAGGCGATCACGCCATCCACCGTTGTCCCTTCTTAGACGAAGCGAAGAGAGTTTTGGAAGATCGTCCGGTTTCACCGTTGAGACTTCCTCCTGGATACAAAAAACTCGTGCCAAGTCCTTCGTTGGTTGAAAATACAGTTGGCCCGCTCAAGTGGTCAACTGAAGCGTCAGTCATTGAAAATGAACCTACTGAATCCAGACCGGATGTAAGTCCAAAGGTCGAAACGGCAGTTGACCCGGTTCTTCCTTCAGAAGTTTCATCGTCAAATGACACCGTCACTGAAGATTCATCTTCAAATGACACCCTCACCGAAGAGAATAAGGATGACACCATCCAGATTCTTTTCATCAACACAGACTCTGATGAGCATCAGGGCAATGCGCCCATTCCTTTATCGCAGGAAGGAACATCGTCAGGGTCATATCCGGCCGTATATTCGGTCCCACCACCAAGCAACCTGGTTGTATCCTTTGATTGGAATCAACTAGGCAGACCCCGGTTGCCAGCCAGTATACCATTCAGAATCATAGTCCAAATATACAGAATGGTAATGGCTGGCATTATCATTGATGAAGGGGCATCTGTGAGTATCCTTTCCTCTATTGCTTGGAAAGCACTGGGTTCCCCGGCGCTTTTGCCTGAGATAAGAAATCTCTCGGGTTTCGATAAAGGAACCAGTCGACCATTAGGGATCCTCCCCAATGTGCCTGTTACATTGAAAGGGAAGACCGTTCAAATGAACGTGATGGTCGTTCAAGGACCTTTGGATTATAACCTACTCCTTGGACGAGACTATATATATTGCATGGGAGCAATAGTCTCCTCACTCTTTAGAGTAATGTGTTTTCCACACGAAGGAAAAATGGTCAAGCTCGTAGACCAACTTTCATTTCCGGGATCACGCATCGCAAATAGTCAAATACCAACCCTGAATGGTCTATTCAATCAAGAAATGTCTCCACCCCCAGTCCTCCTTCCCGATGAGTGCGAGTGATTTGGAAAGATGGGACTGGAACCCAGGGGGCATGCATCCTGGTCTGCTTTGGGCAGAGAAAACCTTGGGTATAAGATAGAATTTCCGCGAGAGAATATGACTAGTCCATACCCCGTCCGTGGTTGGAAGAGGGGTTGTTCTAGAATAGGATTCTTTTGTCAAAGTTACGTGTTTGACAACAGTCATTCACCCTTGTCTATTTCGGTAGACAATGCCGAGGAAATGTTTTGTTTAAAAGATTAACGAAACAATCTTTGGGTAACCAGAAAGAGGTAAGCCTCACCCTTTAAAACATATGTTTTGATGGATAAGTAGGGGCAGCCTTGAAATTGTACTTTGTACCTGGGGGCATGCAAACCTTTTGGAGTGCAAGAAAAGAGCGGTTATTTATCTGTTTTTGGGATTAGCCGTTTCCGAACTTGCATAAAGAAAGGATATGGAGTAAAGCTTAGTGAAGATGAAACTCCTTAAAAAATAGAGATCTCACAGGAGACATTTCTTATCTTATGACTGGTATATTGAGCAGTTTTAGCATAAAGTTCATGCTCGTTAAAAAATAAATGCAAGATCCGAGCAGTTTTAACGCGGTCTTCATGCTCGTTAAAAAATAAATAAAAGCAGTGAGCAATGTTTCCTCCAGTGTTTAAGCTCATTTTTAAATAAAAAATGAACCTATCCCGGTAAATAACCTCTGTGATCGTAAATTTATCAGCCATAAAAAGCCTTGGTCGTGTTTGCACCTGCCACCTCCACCGTCATTTGGCCGATCGTTCACCTCCATATGATTGTTTACCCATTTTGAGGAACAGCTGCGAAGAGTGATTTCACCTAGCCATCCTTGTGACACTGTCGTGATTGGAAAATTCCAACCTGTACCTGGAATCTGCTGTTATCCCTGTTTATCACTCGTTCCTCAAAAGACGAGTCTTCTTTGAGCTCTTTTCAACTGACTCATAAAATATGAAAAGATTGCCGAGTTTTTGCCTTCCAGCTCGTTAAAAGGACCGGAAGAGCTATCCCTCCTCTAGATTTTAATATTTTTGGACTTGAGGGATTATTAAACAAAAAGGTCGAGCACTTGTTTTATTCGGCTCGTTAAAGTTATCGAAAAATCATCCCTTCTGTATTGTTTTATACTTTTTCGGACTTAAGGGATTAGATGACGAAAAAGGAATTTTGGAGTTAACTTTCTGTATCTTTTCAGACTCTCTAAAAATGAAAAGGACCGAGTTTTCCTTGTCGTTAGACTCGTTAAAATGATTAAATAGCGACAAACTTGTCTTTAGACGAGAACGAGTTTCCCTATCGCTAGGCTCGTTAAAACATAGCGATGGGCTTGCCCGAAGGGCAGGTTATAGAACAAGCATATGTTATCCTCCTCAAGCTTGACAAAAATAAAGAGGTACTGGTCAGAAATGACTGGGGAAAAATTGGGAGAACCTCAAAGCTTTAATGGTAGCAAGTCGCTCTTGAACATGACACTTTTCCTCCGTATCACATCGGGTTGGGTTGTTTCATTCACCGGTCTCATCACCATGGTCTCGCCAAACCATCCACATTTGGGGTAATGCTACCGATCCATCGCATCAATGTCGTTATATGTTCAAGAGATGTTGTTCAGAAAGAGTCAACCGTGTCCCATCCACTGCCATACATTATCCTTCATCCACCAATGATCGCCACCCTGAATCATATGTCACAGATTGTTTTCACCTTCATTAAAATCATTAGCTCCGTTCCGTGTCACTGATGTGGGATTCATTAAGGCCCTCCTTTGACAGATCGCTTCTTGTCGACTTCAGCTCATTATCCAAGAAGTTGATCTAGGAACACCCCCCTCAGTACTTTGAAGCTTGCATGCCTCAATGGCAAGTTTCTCACTTCCAGCGACAGGTATACATCAATGACCTTCGACTGAAAGATTTTGCGTGGTGTTCGACGCCAAGTCCTATATTCACACCACGTGAATTGTACTGCAGTACCTTGAGGGTCATTATCATTATTGGTGATTCCTCTCGCGCTTGTTAACGGTTTACATTATTGACCGGTAATCGAGCGATGTCCTTCCATGTTCGACTTCAGCACAATTCTCACATGGATCGACTTGTACTTAGAGTGAAGATCGAACGAGTTTGAAGACCCCGGATCTAGTTTCATCCATCCGGGCTGCGATATATATTCAGGAAATATAAAGACATTTGACATGTACATCATTGCAGCAGATGATCATCCTACTCAAAGGGATGATAATTTCAGCAGAGAATTATCAGTATACCATCAGACGATCGGCTGTTCTATGTACCAAAATGAATTTATAAAGCTGAGCATGGGAATGCCCGCCTTAGCTAGATCATGAAAGCAGAATGAAAAATAATGTATTGTATTGTATTTTATTACAGGTCACCTCTCAGCGATTGAATGAACTTCGTATCCTCCTGATAAAGCATTTCACCCGATAAACGACCTCATACTTTAGGGGGCAACTGTTATAGACATTTTTGTGCCTTACAGAATGAAGCATGAAATGTCCATAATCTAAGGGATCCAAAGTCCCTAAACATGTTGTTCCTACCCCTAGAGGAACAAGGTCAGCAAACCACAGCACTGAATATCAGTTCTCCACCTGAAAACACTCAAAAACAAGGCAATTCTGGATCATGTCAACTGCTCCACTGAGCATCTGCGCTGAATGTCAACTGCTCCACTGTCTACCTGTGCTGAATGTCAACTGCAAAGAAGGCTACCTGCGCTGGGCGAGTTTGGACAAGTGGCACAGTCATTCCTCAAGGTGTCAATGCCTAGGAAGCTTCCAAAATGACACTTGGATCAAGGAATTCGACTGGTGATGAGTAAGAGGGTCTAGATCTCCAAGTGGAAGCAAGAACCTCCAAGTGGACTCAAGAACTGAAGAATAACTGAAGTGGGAGAGGACACTAGTCAGCTCTCAAGCTGACTCATCCTTTCTCCAAAACTCCTATATATAGAGCTCTCTCATGAGGTCTAAGGAGGCTGGAATCTTGTGAATGTAAGGAAGTGCTGTTGGTTTGAGTTTAGAACTATTGGGTGATTTGCTTTGAAGGAGGTGAAGAGGAGATTTCTTTCTGCTAGGAGGTGATGCTGGATTGGGCCTCTTATGGTTGTATCACTTCCTGAACTTTACTTCTTCCATTAATAAAGCATTTGAGGTTCTTCTATATACATGTGTCTCAATGATGTATTGTTATGCTTGTGTATTTGATTTATTCTAATCCTTGAATCAATTATGAATGTATGCTTCTTGTAGTTTCCCTCTCTTGCCATTTTGTAGGATCTTGGTGTAGCTGGGCCAGTGAAAGAGCAAGGAGCTGGGAGCAAGCAGCAAGGAGAGAAGATTGGATCAATCATTAGCGAAAGACATCGGTTAGTGGATATCTTTCTCTCCTATTTTACTTTCATAAAGAAGAAACCTTAGATAGCTTTGCTTCGATTGTTGCTGAGGTACTATCACCCTTAGAGTGGGATAGGGTCATTCCATATTGGATACTTTTCCCAACAACACTACCGATACAAATCAATCTGGTAATATTTGGGCAAAAACTTACCCTTCATCTTAGCAACCATTCTGGTCCACTTTTTAATAGGTAACTTATTTGATCTTCTCCTCTCTGCTTGGACACTGTCCCACCATAAGGCCGCATGTCCTTTCAACTTGGTGGCAGTGAATTTAACTTTTCTATCTTTGTTGATCTCCTCACATTCAAAGTATTTGTCTAACTCACTGATCCAGTCCAACAACACTTCTGTGGACAAACTACCATCATAGTTTGAAATCTCAGGCTTTGGCTTATTGGTAGCAAATAAAACTGACCTTAACAATCTGATTTTAGGTCCTTCCTCATCTGATCCATCTGTTGTAACTACAGCTTCTTCATCACTGTCATCTCCTCCTTTTGGATCCCTTCTCCTTCCTGCTTCTACTGCAGCTAAACGGGCATTCAGGATCCTAATCTCTTCTCTCAATCCTTCATCTACTACACTTCGAATAGCACTACCATGACATCTTCTCCCGACTTCCATTTTGTAAAAAAAAACAAATTAACTCTAACCTGCTTTGATACCAAAATTGATGGAATCAACACTAATCACTTACGACATATAATTAAATGTTGATTGTTTGGTTGGTTTTTTTGTGGTTGGCTAACTTTATGGCGCAGTGCGGGAGGTTAATCTCGTGAGTGTTATCGAGAAAACTAGTGTCTATACAGAGCTGCTAGTCCCACTAAGACTGGTAGCTATCTTAGAAACAAACTAACTAAAACTACTTTCTTTTTCCTTTATGAGAATTAGATAAGAGGGGAGCAAAGGAGACCAACCTCTGTCTTGTGCTTCATTCCTTGCTTGATTCCTCTCCCTTCTGATAGATCTTTGCCACTCGCTTCCTCATCTACCCAGCTTCAAAGAGAACCTGTGGAATCAAAGCCGCATAACACTATCCAAGAACAGAGATCTACTAACATAAACAATATAGGACCAGATATATATTGACCACACAAATGCATATATCACCAATCATACAAGAATGTGGAGGAAAACTTGAATAGCTTTATTAATATCAAGAAAAGCAAAGAGGATTACAACCAATTGTTCTGACCCAACGTCAGCCTCTCAGCAAGAAAGCCCTTCTTCACCTCATGAAAAGCTTAGATCACCCAACACTATGATGTTATTCCAAGAAACCAGCAGCACTTCCTTACAAGATACAAAATTCCAGCCTCCGGATCTCTGGGATGAGGGATCCATATATAGATGTTTGCAAGGGGGGTGAGTCAGCTTCTAAGATTTGATTAGTGTCCTCTCTCTGATAGTTCTTGATTCCACTTGGAGATTGATGATCTCTTACTCATCCCTGGGCGAATGCAGAGAGGCAAGTGTCACAGGAGAAGTTTCTAGAAGATTCCATGATCCTCCACCTCGCAAATTGACTCTGCCATTTTTCCACTCTCGCCCATCGCACCCCATAGAAGGGCTTTTCAGTATGCATCGCACCTCCCATGTGCATTTAGGTGGGATGCAGCACACTTTGACCATGGAGAAGGTGAGATGGTCCAGTTTTGACTAGTTCTGAGTAGATTTTCATGGAGAACTTCTGGGAGGTGATGTAATCAGTTGACCTTGTTCTTTTAGGGGTTGGAACAACACTTTTAGGGACTTAGGAGCCCTTGGTTTATGGACATAATTGATTGGGGTTGCAGTGCCCAAAAATGTCTATAACAGTTTCCTCCTAAATCATGAGGTCATTAATCTTTTGATGTCGGGTGAAATGCTTTATCATGAGGATTCGAAGTCTTTTCGAGCTGGAAGGCGACCTGTAATAAGATACAATACAATACATTACCTTCATAATATTTTCATGATCTAGTTGAGGCAAGCATTCCCATTCTCAGCTTTATTCATTCTCATGTACATAAGACAGACAATCATCTGAGTGCAGACTGATGATTCTGGTAGAGCCATCATCCCTTAGGTTGGATGATTATCTGTGCAGCAATGATGTACATTTGATGTCTTTATTTTCCTGAATATATATCGCAGCCCAGATGGATGAAACTAGATCTGGGGTCTTCAATCTCGTTTGATCTTCACTCAAAGTACAAGTCGATCCATGTGAGAGATGTTTTGGAGTCGAACATGGAAAGACATCGCCTGATTACCAACCAGTGATGTAAGCTGTTAACAGGCATGAGAGGAATCACTGATAATGATGATGACCCTCAAGGTACTACAGTACAATTCACGTGGTGTGAATAAGGGACTTGGCGTTGAACACCACGCAAAATCTTTCAGTCGAAGGCCATTGATGTAAACCTGTCGCCGGAAGTGAGAAACTTGTCATTGAGGCATGCAAGCTTCAAAGTACTGAAAGGTTTGTTCCTAGATCGACTTCCTGGATAATGAGCTGATGTCGACAAGAAGTGATCCATCATAGGAGGGCCTTAGTGAATCCCACACCTATGACACGAAACGGAGCAAATGATTTTAATGGAGGTGAAAACGATCTGATGATATAAGGTTCAGGGTGGTGGTCATGAAAGAATGGAGCGTAAATGTATTGCAGTGGATGAGACACGGGTGAATTCTCTGAGCGACTTCTCTTGAACATACTGGTGACACTGACATGATGGATTGGTAGCGTTAACCCCAAATATGGATGGTGCGATGGACCAATGGTGATATGACCAGTGAACGTAACAACCCAACCCGACTAGGATGTAGAGTGAAAGTGTCATGTTCAAGAGCGACTTGCTACCAATAAAGTTTCTTCAAGTTTTCTTCCCAATTTTCCCCAGTCATTGCTGACCAGTACCTCTTTATTTTTGTCAATCTTGAGGAGGATAACATATGCTTTTTCTATAATTTTCCCTTCGGGCAAACCCATCACTATGTTTTAACGAGCCTAGTGATAGTGAAACTCGTTCTTGTCTGTATGGACAAGTTTGTTGCTATTCGGTTTTAACGAGTTTAACGACAAAGATAACTCAGTCCTTTTCAATTTTAGAGAGTCTGAAAAGGGACGTAAAGAAAACTCCAACAATCCTTTTTCGTCATATAATCCCTTAAGTCCGAAAAAGTATAAAATAATACAAAAGGGATGAATTTTCGGTAATTTTAACAAGCCGAACAAAACAAGCGCTCAATCTTTTTGTGTAATAATCCCTCAGGTCCAAAAAGATTAAAATCTAGAGGAGGGATAGCACTCCGGGTCACTTTAACGAGCTGGAGAGGCCGATTACTCGGCAATCTTTTCATATTTTACGAGTCAAATGAAAAGATCTTAAGGGAGACTCGTTTTTCAAGGAATGAGTGATAAATTTGGGTAGCAACTAATTCCAGGTAAGGTTTGGAATTTTCCAATCACGGCAGTGTCACAAGGATGGCTAACAGGATCACTCTTCGTAGCTGTTCCTCAAAAAAGGTAAACAATCAAGTGGAGGTGAATGATCGGCCAAAATAGAGTGGAGGTGATGATGAGAACACGACCAAGGCTTCAAAGGCTAATGATAATGCATTCACGATGGTTATTTACCGGAAATTGGTTCATTTTTTAATAAATGAGCTTAAACTCTGGGGGAAACATTTACTCACTGCTTATGTTTAATTTTTAACGAGCTTGAACTCCACATAAAAACTGCTCGATCCAGTCGTATAATAACGATGTCTCATTTAAGATGGCATTTTTTCAAAGCTTTGCCCCGCATCCTTTCTTTATGCAAGTTAGGAAACGACCAATCCTACGAGTTTAAAGGGTTAGAGGAATTACAAATTTAAAAAAATAAATGGTCGCTCTTCGCTTGCATGCCAAAAGGTTTGCATGCCCCTAGGTATAGCGAAAAATTTCCAGGTTACCAAAGATTGCTCGATCTGCACTTGCAGACAAAACACTTCCTCAGCGATGTCTACCGAAATAGACAAAGGTGAGCGGTGCAACTTGCCTCCACTCACATAAATTTGACAGAGGAATCTTATTCCATTTTAATCTCATAAACCAGTCATATATCCTTCGCGGAAACCTACCCTATACCTGAAGTTTTCCTACCGAAGCAGACCAGGGTGCATGCCCCCTGGGTTTCAGTCATATCCTCTAAATCACTCGCGCTCATCAAGTGGACGGATTAGGGATTGATGAGACATTCCTTGCGTGAAAAGACCATTCAGGGATGGTATTTGACTATTTGCTATCTGTGAACCGGGGAATGAAAGCTGGTCTACGAGCTTGACCACTCTTCCTTCATGCGGAAAACACATTACTCTAAAGAGTGAGGAGACAATGGCTCCCATGCAATAAATATAGTTGCATCGAAGGAGTAGATTAAAATCCAGGGGTCCTTGGACTACCATTATGTTCATGTGAATGGTTTTCCTTCTCAATGTTATCGGCACATTGGGAAGGATCCCTAACAGTCGACTGGTTCCTTTGTCAAAGCCTGTTAGATTTCTCATCTCAGGTAGAAGCGATGGTGAACCAAGCGCTTTCCAAGCAGTTGAGGAAAGGATACTCATAGAAGCCCCTTCATCTATGATGGTACCAGCCATGACCATTATGTATATTTGAGCAATGATTCGAAATGGTACACTAGCCGGTAAATGGGGTCTTCCTAGTAGATTCCAATCGAAGGAAACAACTAAGTTGCTTGGAGGTGGGACAGAATAGACGGCCGAATATGACTCTGATGAACTTCCTTCCTGAGGTAAAGGAACGGGTAGACTGCCCCCATGTTCATCGGAGTCTGTGTTTACGAAGAGGATTTGAACGGTGTCGTTCTCATTCTCTCTAGTGACTGTATCATCTGAAGATGGACCTTCTAAAGGTAAGACTAGGTCAACTGCTGCTTCGACCTTTTGAATTTCATCTGGTGTGAATTCAGATGGTTTATCTTCAATGATAGACGCTTCGACCGACCACAATGGCGTGTCAGTCGGATTTTCAACTAGCGATGGACTTGGCAAGAGTTTCTCATATCCAAGAGGGAGCCGTAACGGTGAAACTGGACGGTTGTCCAAAAATATTTTAGCTTCGTCTAGGAAGGGACAATGGTGGACGGCGTGATCGCCTTCACACAGTTTACAAGGGAATTTACTTTTCCCTTTCTATCTAGATGCTTCGCTTTCACTAGTTGACGGTGTACTTTCAACATGATCATCAGAGGTTGTTGACACCGGATTGTGCAAACGAGGAGACTAGTCCCTTAAGATCTGAGGGAGGCAAGGATAATCTCGATGATAGTGATCTCCTTTGCAAATGACACATGGAGATTTAGGCTTCGACAACGCAGTGTGTGGATTTTCACTAGATGATGCCTAGTTGCCCCTTTTCGCCTTTGGCTCCTTCTTCTTCTTCTCTTTCTTCTCCTTCCCCTTCTTCTCCTTCTTAGTTACTTGATTTTTGGCTTTACTAGCTTCACCAAGCGAAGAGGAAGGAGGAGAGGGAGAATCGGACGAAGTAGAAGGTTGGGGGGTAGCTTTGGTATCGTCTAGTTGCTTACTTGATTGTTCAGGAATCACAGTGTTCTGAACGACAGAGGTCGAGAAGAGCCATACGGGCAGGCCGATTGTCAATCCTAGAAGCAGCAATGTGGCCATATGAGGTGCACCAACATCTCCCCAAGAGGAGAAAGGACTAGGATTTCCTCCAAGGGGAACTCCTTGGTTGGTGGACTCCATTTTTCTTGACCTAAGACCAATGTAGGAAAGGTGATGTTTATTCCGATTAAAATAAATTTTACATGCTTTGACACAACTTGTTTTTTCAATTTTTAAGAGTCGAGAAAAAACAAAAGATGACTCTAGTCGCCTTCGATTTTTAATGAGCTTGAACTAACAAGTGCTCAAATGGACCTTTTCCTTTAAGGAGTCTGAAAAGGAATGAAAGAGACTACTCTGGAAATCTAGATAGAGGGATTACCAAACCAATCACAAAACTGCAGAATACTTTTTACGGTACGGCAGTCAATCTTCCCAAATGTTGTGTTCAGTGCATTGTGATCGATAAGGCGGCAGACACGACTTCCTATGGATAAAGGATATAGCCTATTGTGGTCTCCCAATATATACTTGACGGTACGTGGAAGAACAAGTCCGTACTGGCACTTGTCGTCTCAAAGTGGAGGAATCACCCGACCAGCAACGAAAACAATAGTTACCAGGATTTACGACGCCGGAATACGTCAGCATAGACTTCTAAATGTTGTGTGTTAGGTTCCAAAGCGTTTTTAGATTCATTAAATTTATTTTACAGTTGATCTTTCTTAAGAAATTTGCCTTTCAGGTTCACCACGTGATGTAGATATGCAATTCCTAAAATGCAATCTAAGATGATAAACAATCGTTTAATCTTCTTTTTGCAATGAAAATCCTAGCTACTAAAGAAAGAGAGATGATATTCTTTCAACATAGAGCAAAGAGCACACACTATATGCACTGTCCTAAATCAAACCAACAAACAGTCTAAATGCAAATGCACATGCATGTATTTGTTTTCAACCTTCTTAGTGTGTGAATGATAAAAAGAAAGCTAAGCGCAAATCTGAATTATTTTTCAAAGCGACGTTACTAACAAGCTTCTTTTCAAGACAAAATGAAGACAATGATGACACTTTGCGATTTGGAATTGAAAACTTACTTTCGACACTTGAAAAACTACCAATTCAAATCAAATATAAGAGTAACAGTGTAATCAGCTATCAAGAACAATCAGATTCTCTTCTATGACTGAAAACGACACTTGTGACACTTCCAAATCAAGAAACGACAGTTCAATTATGCTACTTCTTTGTAAAAGAGAACTGAAAATGGCTCACAATACATAAAAACATTTACAGTTCTTTGCACAATGGAGGTGGAATAATGGCAAGGAAGGGGGTTTCAAACAAAGGTATACTGACTACAGACAGCAAAACTCCTGAATGGAGCTGAAAAGAGTGAAGAAAAACCAAATTCTGGAGACAAAATTAGCCTTTTCTGATCAGCGCACCTGTTACATAGGGATTCCAGTATGCATCCCACCTACAGCACACGAGAAGAGCGATGCATACTAATATACTTAAAGAGAGGGTGCGATGGTACAATGTGAGACTTTTGATCCAGTTCTTGATCACAGTTTGCAGCACAGTTCAGGGATTTAGGCTGAGCAAGTGATAATCAGTAAATAAATCATAGGGGTAGATCTAAGGAGGTTACTAGAGCCACCACAAAGGGCAATTAGAGAGTTTGTAAATCAATTGTTCAGTTCATAAACAAAACCCGGAGATACACTGAAGCAGCATTGATCTACTTTGCACTTGCATAGCAAATGTAGTTCGAAGGCTAGCTGGCTTGACTTCAAGCTCCGTCTGTAAGTTTATAAAGCAAACAAATATAGACAAACAAACAATTTATTTGCTTCCCAGTGGAGTTGCCATTTTGTTATCAGGAAAACTAGTGTCTATGCAGAGTTGCTAGTCCCACTAAGACTGGTAGTTATCTTAGAAACAAACAAACTAAAACTACTTTCGTTTTCCTTTATGAGAAGTAGATAAGAGGGGAACAAAGGAGACCAACCTCTATCTTGCGCTTCGTTCCTTGCTTGATTCCTCTCCCTTCTGATAGATCTTTGCCACTCGCTTCCTCGTCTACCCAACTTCAAAGAGCACCTGTGGAATCAAAGCCGCGTAACACTATCCAAGAACAAAGATCTACTAACAAAAACAATATAGGACCAGATATATGTTGACCACACAAATGCATATATCATCAATCATACAAGAATGTGGAGGAAAACTTGAATAGCTTTATTAATATCAAGAAAAGCAAAGAGGATTACAACCAATTGTTCTGACCCAGCATCATCCTCTCAGCAAGAAAGCCCTTCTTCACCTCATGAAAAGCTTAGATCACCTAACACTATGATGTTACACCAAGAAACCAGTAGCACTTCCTTACAAGATATAAAATTCTAGCCTCCGGATCTCTGGGATGAGGGATCCATATATAGATGTTTGCAAGGGGGGTGAGTCAGCTTTTGAGATTTGATTAGTGTCCTATCTCTGATAGTTCTTGATTCCACTTGGAGATTGATGATCTCTTACTCATCCCTGGGCGAATGCAGAGAGGCAAGTGTCACAGGAGAAGTTTCTAGAAGATTCCATGATCCTCCACCTCGCAAATTGACTCTGCCATTTGTCCACTCTCACCCATCTCACCCCATAGAAGGGATTTTCAGTATGCATCACACCTCCCGTGTGCATTTAGGTGGGATGCAGCACACTTTGACCATGGAGCAGGTGAGATGGTCCAGTTTTGACCAGTTTTGAGTAGTTTTTCATGGAGAACTTTTGGGAGGTGATATAATCAGTTGACCTTGTTCTTTTAGGGGTTGGAACAACACTTTTAGGGACTTAGGAGCCCTTGGTTTATGGACATAATTGATTGGGGTTGCAGTGCCCAAAAATGTCTATAACGGTGAGGACAACTATCCTCTCCTTGGGTTCGCTTCTCCCACCTCTTCACTATCCCATTGAAACCCTAACCCTGAACATTCTATTGCTACTCCGACGTTCTGCTGCTCTGTTGAGGTCTCGGATTCTGGTCTCTGGTTGCTACTCCGTGAGGGTTTCACTTGTCCAGCTCTGGGGATGGTTCTCCATGAGGGTTTCTAATTGCACGCTTTGATGATGTTTCCTATTCTGAGAATGGTTTCAAAGTTTTGGGTCTAGAACCCCTGGTATCAGTCTGTGGTCTCCATCTATTCGACTCTAGTTATGATTTCGGTTGTGATTCTTTATTGTACGCTGGCTTTGATTATGTTGTTGTCTTCAAGGTGTTCGCCTCGTTATTTGACTGCTTGCCTGGGATTTTTTTGCAAGTCATGGTCGTGGGTGGCTCGACTCTCGGCTCTCATCTGGCATTCAATGAGAGGTAAGTTCTCCCTCTATGCATTACGCTTCTGCCTCATTTTCTACTGTTATTGATTATTCTTGCTCCTTGTGAGCAGTGGGCACTCTGCGACTGTGACCTTAGTCTGTGGCTTCCTTCCTCATTGGCATGGGCTCGACTCCTTTGGTAAGTGGTCTCCCCTTAAACCCTTGCCTCTATTTTCATTGCTTGTTTTTATGGCTCCATTTGCTTATGGCCCTGTTTGGTGGCCTCGCAAGTAAATGGTTGGGCTCGCCGTTTGCTGGTCTCGTGCCCTGACGCCTATGCTTGTATCGGGTAGGGGCGCTCCTTATTGTTCCCTGTCTATCTATTCGAAGCATTTGTTGTTTGGAGTCTTCTCTAGGTCTATTGTTGAGGGTTATGGCTTCGGCCTCACTATGTCATGCTTTGTATATTTGTGCCTCCGAGCTGTTAACTTATGAGACGGTAGTTATGTCAGTTCTATGGTGAACTCGTGGTTGTATTTGGCATCATTACGAGAAACCTTTGTTTCGCAGCTTGTCTGTGTTCTTTTAGTTGTACCTTGGACTGTAATTTTTTTGATATATATATATATATATAGAGAGAGATTTTGGAAAAATAATAAATGTGAATGATGTTGGTGTATTAGTACCTATGGATGTTGTTTTCCTCCTTCAATAGTAATTATGCTCGATTCTTCTGCAAACCCTCTCCGTTGTTTTGCTAAACTCGTCCACGTATTCTTCTTGCTTCTGTGTTAATTATTCACTCTCTGTCACCGTTATGAAATGGATACATGAATTTAATTAAGTTAGGGAAAAATAACTTTAGGCTGCAATATATGGATTCAGACTTTCTTGGTTTTCCGAATAATTGCATGCTTGCTTCTATTCAATACTATGATGATCATTACAGTGGCTTTTTCCTTTCTTTTTTTTGTAAAGATCATTGTACAGTTATTAAACTGTCAGTAGTTACATTTTAGTTATTCATTGATAATTGTTCATTCTTGACTGTATTCTAAAGTAGATTTGAAACAAAAAATAAAAAGAACGTAAATAAAAATAAACAATGGACTGGGACAGCCTTAAACTTAACATAAGGTCCTAAATGTTGTTATCTAGAAATTTAAATGGAAATTAAAAAAAACTAACTGAAAACTCTTTCTGGTCTGCAAAGACAAATACTCCAGCTATGACCTCCCTTAGCTGGATGCTTCTGCATCACAATATAACTTATAAAATATATTGCATTTTTACATAGATCTGTAATCCATAATATTTTGATATGTTTATTTTCATTAACTCCATCGACAATATTACAATACATAGCCTTTAGCATATATTGAATTTCAAAATATATTCAACAAATAGCAAAAAAAATGATAATGCTTTATCTATCAATTTAATTAACCATTATTTATGGGAATTAATGATTGTACTAATTATTCTATCGGAACAAGAACTTATTCATATGTTCATGATTTTCAATAACTCTTATAATAGTGTTCTTACAATATCTAGTTCATCTTCAAGACACCAAAGCATTTTCTAAATGTCTAGTATTTTATGCATTAACATTAAAATATATTTGCTAAGAATTAAGATATCTTGGTTGAGCATTAAAATATCTTCACTTCTTGCATGCACATCTTCCTCTATGCCCTTGCCATTGTTTCTTTGAGCCATTTCTTTGGTTTTAGTAACAAATGAAAAAAAAAATGAAAAAATTCTAAAGAAATACCTTATGGACAAATTATAAAGAAATACCTTAAAACACTTAACAATTTCAGAACAAAATGAACATTGACAAATTGTTTTTACAGGAAACAAGCATATATATAATGCGTAAGAGGAAAAAGTCATCTAAATCATGAATTGACATTTAAGTTCTGAAACAACATTTAGCTACTATTGATTTCAATGATAACCATTAACTAGTAATTGTTATCAATGTGGATAATACTAATTTTCCTGAACTTTAATTAGAAAAGATTGTTGTAAAATCTATTACTTTAAATCATATATGTTTTACTTAAATTCCAATTTGACATAGTGCAATTGACATTATTATATTTCATGATTAATCCGCCTTACATGCTTTAGAAATCAATGTCGACATACTATTTTATTAAAATCATAAATCACATTCTATTTCATTAACTAAATCCATTTAGCCAATAAATAAGTATTTTCTATTATTATTCAACAAACTAACATGTATCTAGCAAATTTACTATGTAGAATTCACATGCTACCGACAAGATTTTACTTTGAAAAAGTAATTTCGAAACCCAGATGTCAATTCACCACTTGAATGCATTTTCACCTTTCTCACATTATGCAGAGATTAAATGAGCTTTGTTCACTAAAATAAGTAATGTGTCACATTTATGTCTCATTGCCACATCCAACGACCAAGACAGAATCTACAATAATCGCGTAATAAAATATGTTATAAACACTAATGTTATACTATACAAATAACGATTATAATATGCGATATCAAATTTGATAAATGAAAACTGATATTGCATGTTAGCTTTGAACTTTTTCACAGCCAAACTCAGCACTTACATATCCGTTTCTAGGAAAAAACATACAAAATCCTTTAATGAGAAATGTGAGCTTTTGTAGAATCAAAGCTTGAAATCGTCCTCCGCGCAATAGACTACTGCATAACTCTAAAGAAAGATCATGTTCAATGATATCAGATTGTTGATATTTGACAATATAGATATACATATTACTTATAATTAAAATATTGCAAAAGCAAATACATAATATTTAATACTAAAATCTTAGAAATAAAAAGCTTTATTTATAATTACAATATTCACAATAATATCGTATCAATCCACCGGTTATCTCTGCCTTATTGCAAAAAAAAATATAAATGCCTTCAATGTGAATGTTGGTGGACTCTAGCTCACAACACATATGGAGGAAGTGTGTCCACACATGGGGTACATGAAAGAAGTTGTGTAAATGTCGCTATGTAGAGCATGCAATGTGGAGCAAGCATGAGTTGAGACAGAAATGTGGGTGAAATGCAAGCCCCACCTAATTACTTATGAAGCTAGGTAGATACACATCATTTATGACTAAAGCATTAGCAACAATCGTATAAGTCCACCGCTTGCTTTGGTGGTTATATTGCAATTATTAAATAATAAATTACCAAGTGCAGTGATTCGCACATTGAAAGCTTTGTCCACACAATGGACTTATCTTGCACTTCCACACATATCCTAATTTGAAACATTATTTACAATTGAAATTTACTTAAATATCAGTAGTATACATTATTTACAATTAAAATATTATCAATAATATGTGCATAAATAATGTTATAATTTGCACAATGCAAACTCAAAATCTTCTTCTGCTAAAAAAAAACTTTTGATCAACGAAATTTGGTTTTGTACAAAACTTTATGTGCACTCTGCACTACTTTTACTCACTTGACTAGTAATATTCATTATCTATAATTAAAGTATTAATAATAATAATAATATTAGCAATAAAAGTGTTTAGTTCAAAGTGCGTACATCCGCACAAAAAGAATTTTTGCACAAGAGCATAAACAAACAAATATTTGAAACATTATTTACAATAAAAATATTATCAATAATATAAACATAAACAATATTATTATCTGCAAAATTTTTATTAAATTGACTATTAATATGTATTATTTATAACTAAAATATTAGCAATAATATTAGCACTTAATGTAAAGTGTGGATATCAGTACAAAGAGCACTTCCGCACAAGCAGATGTTCAAAATATATAAAATATTAGCGATAACTTTGCTTATGTTAAATGTTTACTAAAATAGTTATTTGCTTTGGTGGGGTCTCCACATATAGCATGTATGGAAAAAGTTGTGCAAACCAAGCAGTGTAGAAAATGTGGACCTCTATGCACAATAGAGTTACATTTCTAGATATAGCATGTATGAAAGAAGCTATGCAGTGGTAGTTGTGTAGAGCAAGCAGTGTGGAACAAGCAATGTGTATGAAATACAAACATCTTCGCACAAATATAAAACGATATTCATAAATACGAATATTTCCAATAATATTGTATACATCAATTTCTTACCAAAATAATAGCAATAAAAGCCTTTAGTGGACGAAATGCAGACCTCTCCACACAATAGAGTTATGTGTCTAGATATAATGCGTATGGAAGAAGTTGTGTAGTTGTCGTTGTGCAGAGAAAACAATGCAGAACAAGCAGTGTGGATGAAATACGAACCTCTCTGGACAAAGAAAAAAACAATTACTAATTGTGCGAAAGAAGTTGTGCGGAGGCAGAAATAACAAGAAAATGCAAATGTGAAAAACACTCTCGAATAATGATTTAATAACGCATATACAAGAAAACGACTAATTGTGCGAAGAAAGCTATCCAACATAATATAGCTCATCTGCACTTCCGCACATATGCTTAATTATTTACAATTGAAATATTATCAATAATTGTGTCGAGCTATTTATATTATTTTATTATTGGAAACAAAATACATAATTACCGAGAAAATACTATGCAAAAAAAATAATTCTTTTTATTTATTTATTATTGGAAAATAAATACATCATTACCGAGAAGACAACTAATAACTTTTGTACGAGAAACTTATCCTATTGTGCGAAAGCGAGCAACTTAACCTATTGTGTGGAATGTAGCTCATTGTGAAGAGCTTATACCCTATTATGCATAACTTAGCTCACTGTGCAGAGCTTATAGCCTATTGTGTAGAACTTAGCTCATTGCGCAGAGCTATTTATTTTATTTTATTATTGAAAAACAAATACATCATTATTAAGAAACCATCATGTAAAGAAAAATGTAGAACTTAGCTCATTGTGTGAAACTTAGCTCATTATGCAGAGCTCATATCCTATTGTGTGGAACTTAGTTCATTGTGCAGAGCTTAGGGCCATTGTGCGGAGTTGTTTATTTTATTTTATTTTATTATTGGAAAATGAATACTTCATTACCTTTATTATTGGAAAATGGATACATCATTTCTAAGAAAACAACTAATAATTTTTGTGTGACAAACTTAGCCTATTGTGCAGAAGCGAGAAACTTGGCCTATTGTGTGGAAATTAGCTCATTGTGTGGAGTTTATAGCCTATTGTGCAGAACAATTCATTGTGCAGAGCTTATAGCCTATTGTGTGGAACTTATCTAATTGTGCGAAACTATTTATTTTATTTTATTATTGGAAAATGAATATGTCATTACATTTATTATTGGAAAACAAATACATCATTACCCAGAAAACAAATAATAATTTTTGTGCAAGAAACTTAGCCTATTGTGTGGAAGCGAGAAACTTAGCCTATTATGTGGAACTCAGCTCATTGTGTATAGCTTATAGCCTATAGTGTGGAACTTAACTCATTGTGTAGAGTTTATAGCATATTTTGTGGAACTTAGCTCATTATGTGGAGCTTATAGCCTATTGTGTGGAACTTAGCTCATTGTGCAGAGCTTATAGCCTATTGCGCGGAACTTAACTCATTGTGCAAAGCTATTTATTTTATTTTATTATTGGTAAATGAATATGTCATTACTGAGAAAACACTTTGCAAAAAAAAATCAATTATTTTATTTTATTATTAGAAAATGAATACTGTTAAAATTGGAAACCAGGGAAAAACTTAAAGTGGGTCATCTTATTCATGGCCGATAATATTTTTATTAGATTCCTCTCGTCGAGAGGTGTAGGATTGATATAAAGATCATCCGATTCCGATAAATATTCATGAAGATATGAATTTATTTTGATTATGAAATTATTATCAAGCCGACCTACAACTCATGTAGGCTCAGAAGCCCAACAATCACATCTATTCAAACACCAACGTTGTGTATAAATATAAGAGGACTTTCCCTCATTTTCAGTCACTCTTCTCATCACATCTCTCTCTCTCTCTACTGTGCAGAATTGAGTCTCTTCTCTATTGCACAGAAATGGGTCTCTCTCTCACACATGTGAAGCCGGAAGCTATTGAACCTGAAGCTGCAACTGCAGATCCAAAGATTGACCTACATGGCCTAGAAGATCTCCTCTTTGGAACTGTGTTGTAGTTCCATCTGGATCTCCTCTGAAAGCCACAACTTTTCGTGGTGGAATGAAGTCAATCTGACGAATGGTTTGCAAGATATCTACTACCCTAGTTTGAAGCTGGAAACTGCTGAAATTGAAGCTGCAACTGCAGAAGTAAAGATTGACCTGCGTGGCCTAGAAGATCTCCTTATCTGAACTATGCTATAGGTTAATTTGAACCTCCTCTGGAAGTCGCAACTTTTGGTGGTGGAATGAAGTCAATCCGACGAACGGTTTGCAAGATATCGACTGCCCTAGTTTGAAGCCAGAAACTGCTGAAACTGAAGCTACAACTACAGAAGTAAAGATTGACCTGCGTGGCCTAGAATATCTCCTCTTTGGAAATGTGTTGTAGGTCCATTTGGATCTCCTCTAAAAGCCACAACTTTTGGTGGTAGAATGAATTCAATTCGACGAACGGTTTGCAAGATATCGACTGCCCTAGTTTGAAGCCGGAAACTGCTGAAACTGAAGCTGCAACTATAGAAGTAAAGATTGACCTGCGTGGCCTAGAATATCTCCTCATATGAAATATGCTATAGGTTCATCTGAACCTCCTCTGGAAGCCGCAACTTTTGGTGGTGGAATGAAGTCAATCTGACGGTTAGTTTGTGAGATATCGTCTGCCCTAGTTTGATAATGAAGCGGCTAATGTTGATGTTGTTGATCTAGGATTTGCTACTGCTGATATGAATCAGATTTATTATACTATTTCTCTCTGCTGAATTATTGAAGATAAAAGAAGATTTGATCAAAGGGTTTCCCCACACATTGTGGGGTTTGTCCTTGGTTAGCCACCACATATTGTGTCTCTCGTCTTGGCTTGTTTTCTGTCGATCGTTTAATGTTCTATCTGCACTTTACTTTATGTACATGTGATTGCTAATCTGTGGAATATAATAAGAAAAAGAAGTAAATTGTTATAAGCATAGAACAGACCATAACTTAACATGGTATGAAAGTTGAGGTGAAGACAAAGCCTGAGCAAGAGCAAGAGCAATCACTAAAGAGAAGATTGGCAAGGCTATCCTAAAAGAACTATGGGGTCCTCAACACTCTTTCCTACTGAAGACAAGCTCCGTGAGAAAGATAACTATCACGCATGGAAGATGTCTATATCGATCTAACCCTAGAAGATCCAGGAGTGCTAGACCATGTAAGAGGCAATATTTTTGAGCCTCCATCAAATGCATTCGGTGCTGCATGGAACAAATGGAAAACCAAAGAAGTCAAAATAGAATATCATCCGGGACTTTATCGACAAGCACTTGGTGGCCTACATCTCTGAATTGGACACCTCCAAGGAAATCTAGGATAGACTGGGAAATGGCAATCATGACTCTTGGAGGATTACCATATGAATGGTACATGTTCAAGACTACTCTTCTGAACTATAATGTAATTCCTGGTTTTGAGGAATTAATGGCTAGATGCATTCAAGAAGAAACAAGAGAAGAAGAGCAAGAAATGCCCATGCTTAAAGGTCCTCCTGCTGCCTTTTCTTCTCATGCTAAGAAAAGAAATAATTTTGGGACTAAATCAAAAGGAAAGGCTGTACCTAAGGGTGGAAGAAAAGGACAATGTTACATCTGCGATAAAGCAGGTCACTATGCAAGGGAGTGCCCTGATAGAAAGGACTTACATCGGGACGATGATCAAAATCCCTCTGATGGAAAATCAAAGGAATGACAAATTCAACATCAAAGGTAAGAGGAGAGCTAGGGATCGAGGAAGAGGACAACCATTCAAGAAGGCTAGAAATTCCAAGATGTATTAAATGCACCTGACCTCAAAAAGAACCTAGTGTCCATCTCGGCAATGGAAGACAAAGGCTACAAGGTAACCTTCAGCAATGGCAAGGTATGTATATGGAAAAATAATGTTAAAGATGCCTTTACTCTTGGGTTTAGTGTTGATTCATTATATCAAGTCGATGGAAGTCCGCTAGGTGTCATGTCTTGTGACACAACTCTTCAGTCCAAACTTTGGCATCGGAGGTTTGCCCACCTTCATTACACAGCTCTACCTGATGTAAGATAGATGGTAACAGGGATGCCCAAATTCCAAGTAGAGAAAGAAGGTGTATGTCCAGGATGTGCCGAAGGAAAGCTCAAAAGGGGACCATTCCCCTCAAGTTAAAGCAAGACCTCCGATATATTACAGTTGGTTCACTTAGGCATATCTGAGGCTAGCATTAAGAGGGAGACTACTACACCACGTACTCCTGAGCAAAATGGTGTGGCACGAAGGAAGAACCGCATGATTGTGGAAGTTGTCTGGGCCATGCTACATGATCAAAGACTTCCCAAGTTTCTATGGGCTGAAACTACAAACACTGCCGTATATGTACAAAATTGATGCCCTCATCAAGCATTGGGTTCCAAGACTCCTGAAGAAAAGTTCATCGGTAAGAAACCTGATGTTTCTCATTTTAGAATTTTTGGAAGCCCTGTATATTTTCATGTGCCAAAAGAGAATAGAAATAAATTGGGTGCATCTAGAAAGAAGGGAATTTTTGTGGGCTATGATGAAAATATTAAAGGCTATAGAATCTATGTAGCTGGTCAAAGGGAAGTCGTAATTAGTCATGATGTCACCTTTGACGAAGATATGGCTCTCAGCAAGGTGAACAATCTTCTGACTTTGAGGAGCTCTCAAGAAGTCGACACCAGGGAACCGAAAGAAAAGGATGATGAATCAATGCTTGATGTAGAAGAACCCATGGATCCAATTGATCCTCCTCCACATGAGACTTCCTCTTCTAGGAAGAGGCCTTCATGGCTTAGGGGGATACTTGATGATGCTGAAGGACATGCTACACCCCGAGGAACCTTTCGTGAAAGTAAGAAACCTAATAGGTATCAGGGATACCTGACCATCATGAACACAATCATACAAAATAAGCCTTCATCATTCTCAGACGTCGTCAAGCATCAAGTATGGAAGGATGCTATGACCGAAGAATATGAGTCTATCATGAAGAATGATGTCTGGGAAGTAGTTCCCAGACCCCAGGACAAGACAGTTGTTACTTCCAAATGGCTTTACAAGATAAAGCATGCAGCAGATGGAAGTACGGAAAAGTATAAGGTTCGTTTTGTTGCTCGTGGTTTCTCCCAAAAGGAAGGTATAGACTATGATGTGATATTTTGCATATGTTGCTAGATATATGACCATCCACTCGATCATAGCCCTTGCCACTTCACAAGGATGGAACCTACATCAGATGGATGTCAAGACTGCGTTCTTACACGACTCGATCAAAGAATAGGTCTACGTGGAGCAACCTGAAGGATTTGAAATTTATGATCGAAAATCTCATGTATGTAGGTTGAAGAAGGCTCTCTATGGGTTGAAGCAAGCACCCCGAGCATGGTATGAGAGGATCGACAGCTACTTGATAAAGCTGGGATTCACTAGGAGTGAAGCCAATTCTAACCTTTACTTTAAGGTTGAAGATGACAAGCCTCTCATACTGGTGCTGTATGTGGATGACCTCTTTCTAACATGTGCAGACCCTCTCATTCACAAATGTAAGAGGGAGTTGGCTTCTGAATTTGAAATGAAGGACCAAGGACTTGAAGTATGGCAGAAGCCAAGGGAAATTTTCCTATCTCAAGGAAAATATGTGGTAAAGATATTGGAAAGATTTGGTATGATGGACTGCAAGCCTGTGACTACCTCGAGGATCTTAACTTTTAGAAGTTATATGGTAGTGATGTCGGATTAGATTTGGAAATGCCTCTGAGTTTCAAAAACTCATTCGCATTGATGTTCTTGGTGAACCTCCATCCGAACATATGTTTTGTAGTTAGCACTGTGAGCTCATATTTGGTTGAGCCTCACTACATTGATGCCTAGAATCTTCTAACATATCTTCATGGCACAATTACTAATGGATTGAGATACACTACCGGAAATATGAAACTGCATGATTATTCGAATGTTGATTAGGCAGGTAGTGTGGAGGATCACTGGAGCACTTTTTAGTGTTATTTCTCTTTGCATTCTGCTTCGATATAATGGATGAGCAGGAAGCAGAAGTCAGTTGCCATAAGCACCACTGAGACCGGATACATATCTACGAGTATGATCTTGTATGAAGCTGCCTGGTTGGGGAAGCTCTTCAGTGAGTTGTTTGAAAAGATACCATTGTGATTCTCTATAACAACCAGAGGTGGGATTCGATTATTGAGGAATCCCATATTCGTTGATTGCTCCAGCATATAGACATCATCTGGGATATGGTAAGTCGATGAGCAAGGAGGCTTCATCGCATTAAGATGATGTACAGGTCGATACACCTTGTCAAAGCCCCAAGGAAAGATCTAATCTGTGATTTTCCCAAATGACTTGGAGTCGTCAAGAAACCCTTGTACAAGGGTCCTGCATGTTGCATACATTGAGCTCTGGGAGCTCTGAGGGCTTGCAGTTCTTACTGGAGCAACATACGACCACAGGGTGACTCACCCTCCCCTGGTGGTGTGCACTGGAACAAGATGACTCGCTCTCTTCTGGGACAAGATGATTCGCTCTCCTGTGTAGCAGGATTGATGTGTTCTCCTGTGAGGCCTGGATTGATGTGTTCTCCATGGAGATTGTAGCAGGATTGATGTGTTCTCCTATGAGGCCTGGATTGATGTGTTCTCCACGGTGGCCTAGATTGATGTGTTCTCCATGGCGATTGTAGTAGGATTTATGTGTTCTTCTGTTAGGACGAGATTGATTAGTTCTCCTGTTGAGGCATCCTACCCATGCAGTCTGGGACTCATGGGAAGTACCTCTCATCTGATCAATGAGCATGGAAATGAAGTTAGGGACCATAGTAGTACCAATGGACACATCATTTTATCTACCGTACTCCCTACGCTAGGATGACCTCCATTGATCTGGGATCAATGATACTGGTCTGGGACCAGTGGTAGGAGTTGTACCATACTATGATGCTAACTTCGAGTCGGTTGAGACTGGTCTGGGACCAGTGGTACATACTCTGAGACTGACTTCGTGTTAGTGCAGTACTGGTCTGGGACCAATGAGAGTGGTACATACTATGACACCGACTTCGGGTCGGTTGAGATTGGTCTGGGACCAGTGGTACACTCTCTGAGACTTCAATACTGGTCTGGGACCAGTGGTAGGAGTGGTACTTACTATGAAGCTGACTTCGGGTTGGCTAAGACTGGTCTAGGACCAGTGGTACGCACTCTTAGACTGACTTTGAGTCAGTGGAGGATGATACTGGTCTAGGACCAGTGGAGTTGTATTCACTATGACGCTGACTTCGGGTTGGTTGAGACTAGTCTGGGACCAGTGGTACATACTCTGAGACTGACTTTGAGTCAGTATGATATATCCTCGATCATTTCTTCTTCTTCATAATTCGGACAAAAGTAGAGCAGAACAGAACAATGAAAGAGTAGAGCAGAACAGAGAAAAACAATACTGATCGGTACAGGGCAGAACAAGACAAAGCAGAACAGGTAGAATAGAGCAGAGCAGGGCAAGCGTTAGGCTATATAGGGCAATGCATTTGATGGATGAATAGTAACGACTGATAGACAAATTGCAGATGAAGTTCTCCCTGGTTGAGAGGGAGTGTTAAAATTGGCAACTAGGGCAAAACTTCATGTGCGTCATCTTATTCATGACTGATAATATTTTTATTAGATTCCTCTTGTCGAGAGGTGTAGGACTGATATAAAGATCGTCCGATTTCGATAGGTATTCATGGAGATATGAATTTATTTTGATTATGGAATTATTATCAAGCCGACCTACAACTCATGTAGGCTCAGAAGCCCAACAGTCGCATCTATTCAAACACCAACGTTGTGTATAAATATAAGAGGAATTTTCCTCATTTCCACTCACTCTTCTCATCACATCTCTCTCTCTCTACTGCGCAAAAATGAGTCTCTTCTCTACTGCGTAGAAATAGGTCTCTCTCTCACACATGTGAAGCCGGAAGCTGTTGAACCTGAAGCTGCAACTGCATATCCAAAGATTGACCTATGTGGCCTAGAATATCTCCTCTTTGGAACTTCATTGTAGGTCCATCTGGATCTCCTCTGAAAGCCGCAACTTTTGGTGGTGGAATGAAGTCAATCTGACGAACGGTTTGCAAGATATCGACTACCCTAGTTTGAAGCCGGAAACTACTGAAACTGAAGCTGCAACTGCAGAAGTAAAGATTGACCTACGTGGCCTAGAAGATCTCCTCATATGAACTGCATTGTAGTTTCATCTGAACCTCCTCTGGAAGCCGCAACTTTTGCTGGTGGAATGAAGTCAATCCGAGGAACGGTTTGCAAGATATCGACTACCCTAGTTTGAAGCCAGAAACTGCTGAAACTGAAGCTGCAACTGCAGAAGTAAAGATTGACCTACGTGGCCTAGAATATCTCATCTTTGGAACTGCGCTGTAGGTCCATCTAGATCTCCTCTGAAAGCCGCAAATTTTGGTGGTGGAATGAAGTCAATCCGATGAACGGTTTGCAAGATATCGGCTACCCTAGTTTGAAGCTGAAAACTACTAAAACTGAAGCTGCAACTGCAGAAGTAAAGATTGACTTGTGTGGCCTAGAAGATTTCCTCATCTGAACTGTGTTGTAGGTTCATCTGAACCTCCTCTAGAAGCTGCAACTTTTGGTGGTGGAATGAAGTCAATCCAACAGTCGGTTTGTGAGATATCGTCTGCCCTGGTTTGATAATGAAGCCGCTAATGCTGATGTCACTGATCTAGGGTTTGCTACTGCTGATATGAATAAGATTTATTGTACTATTTCTCTCTGCTAAATTATTTAAGATAAAAGAAGATTTGATCAAAGGGTTTTCCCACACATTGTGGGGTTTCTCCCTGGCTAGCCGCCACATCTTGTGTCTCTTGTCTTGGCTTGTTTTCTGTCGATCGTTTAATGTTCTATCTGCACTTTACTTTATGTACATGTGATTGCTAATTTGTGGAATATAATAAGAAAAAGAAGTAAATTGTTATAAGCATAGAACATACCATAACTTAACAAATACGTCATTACTGAGAAAATGCTCTGCAACAATTAATAACTTTTGTGCGAAAAACTTAGCCTATTATGCGGAAGCAATAAAATTAACCTATTGTGTGGAACTTAGCTCATTGTGCAGAGCTTATAACCTTTTGTGCAGAACTTAGCTCATTGTGAAGAGCTTATAGCATATTGCGCGGAACTTAGCTCATTGTGTGGAGTTTATATCCTAGTGTGTAGAACTTAGCTCATTGTGCAGAGCTTATAGCATATTGTGAGGAACTTAGCTCATTGCATGGAGCTATTTATTTTATTTTAGTATTGGAAACGAATACGTCATTACCAAGAAAACACTATGCGAAAAAAGTCAATTAAATAACAATAGAGGCAGGGACTACGCTGCATTGGAACTATTACCCTTGTTATAAAATAAGTGTGTTATCACTAGAGAAAACCACAAGTATAAACATAAAATGTGTTAAGCCCTTGAAATTATTAAGCATCCTCACAATCTTAATAGGGATGAGGGATTGGAAATAAGCATAAACTAGATTTTGTTACTCTCCCACATAACTGAGATAAATACACCATTACCTTCCTCTCTCCATTGACCCCTTTCTCTCTCCATGTTTCCTCTTTCCCTACCTTCTCGTATTCCGTTCCCTCTTCTATCCTCCCTCCACCTTCTTTCCTTTATCGTGTCTTTAAACTCTTAACAATTCATTCTAATCCATAAATAATTTAACTAACCCTTTCTATCGTTATATTAGTGTATGTTTCCCTAACATATTAATTCCTTTACATGTTTCTTCCTTTTCAGATCCTCCATACATCCTATTATACCTAGATCATTATTAGTATCACTATCATTTTATCAGCAATAATTATTATAAGACCATCAAATTAATAATAATATGCTTAATTATTAATATTATAATTAACACCATTATTAGTATTAATGACATTATTACTAATAACATTATAATACTAATTGGACCTGGAGTATGCCCTAAAACTGTGTCTTCTTGGCTAAAAGCTTGTCTTCCTTAGATGTAAGGAAATAGGTTAACAGCCCAAGGCCTAGAGGCATCTAGCAGGAGTGAAAGCCTGCCCCCTTATAGACCACCAACAGGTTATTCCAGGTGGCCTGGTTTTCCTTGAATAACGGTGATGAGTCAGCCTGCATTCGTAGATAGGAACCAGAGATGGTTGTCCTCACTACTGGTTTGACAATTGAGTTATGATAGGTTTCCCACCCTGTAAAAAAAAACTTTATAACCCTAATAATAAAATATTATTATTATCTTTTTCCTTTTAATAATTATTTTTAATAAAAGTACCCATAATAATATTGATTTTTTCTAACATTATATTTAAATTAAAATTAACTTAAAATATTTTTATTTGTTTTTTCTATTTTCATATATTTTTCATGGAATATTTTTTTAGTCGTTATTTTAGGTTAGGGTTGGTTGGTCGGCTCCCATTTCTTTTTTTTTTCTTGCTTCCATCCCCTATTTATTACCTTTATACCCTTCTCTTATTTGCAAGCTTGTCCTGATGATGAGCCTTGTTGCAGACTCAAAACGTCGACTCAAAAAATAAAACGGATACTGTGGATAATCCGAATTCTCAACCTCAAAAGTGTGTTTATGTTTATTATGGATTGATGTCTATCAATATTTATTAATTATTTAATTTATATAACTATACTAGTATCCCTAAGGGTTAGCTCAATTTGTCGAGTACTTGTTGTTAAAGTGTCTTTCCATTGGGAGGTCATGGGATCAATTCTCCTCTATGCCCTTGGGGTTAGGATCTGATTGATTTGGTCGGTGGGATGTCATCCCTTTGGGTGGATCTACTTGGATTTTTTTTATTACAGTCAATTGAGTTTAGCTTGGGTGGAAGAGTTGGTATCCTCCCTACCTAGGTTCAGGTGGATCTACTTGGATTTTTTTAGTATAGTCAATTGAGTTTAGCTTGAGTGGTTGAGTGGAAGAGTTGTTATCCTCCCTACCTAGGTTCAATTCTCATAAGTTGACGTGTTTAAACTCTAGAATAGAGTAACTATGTTGCACTCTTAAGTGAGTCTATACTGAGGGCTAACCTAGTATCAACAACTTCTTCTTGCCTTCGGGTTGAGAGGGAGGTTGACTTTCTTCCCCAAATGGTATCCAATGCCTAAAATTTTAATTTCTAGCCCCAAGGGTTAGCTCAATTGGTTCAATTTTCTTCTTAAAGCACCTTGCTATTAAGAGGTCACAAGATCAATTCTCCTCGACACCCTCAGAGTTAGACTCTCCTAATAAGCTAGTAGGATGTGATCCTTTCAAGTTAATCTACCCAGTTATATATATATATATATATATATATATATATATAGAGAGAGAGAGAGAGAGAGAGAGATATAGATATAGATATATAGATATATAAAATTAACATATATTGATTATTTTATTTTAATTATTTAAAAATATAATTATTATGAATATGAATATGAATATAAATATAAACATAAACATAAACGTAAACATAAACATATCCTTAAATTCAATTTAAAATTATGATATTGAACATTAAGTTTATTCTAGATTAATTTTATATGGGATCGAATACATATCACTAACCACCAATGAACTTTATTTAAATCTCTTTATAAACTTTAAAATTATCTATATAAATTTATAAATTTAGTTTGACTTGAGATTGGATACATATCACCAACCACCAATGAACTTTGTTTAAATCTCTTTATAAACATTAAAATTTGGTAATTACCCATATTTAATTATAAATTGGGGTTGACTTGAATTTAAATATGTGAACCATGGAGATATGATGAATCATAAGCCACAAAAGAACTTGTAACTAAATCTCTTTATAAACTTTGGAGTTTTATGATTTATTAATTTCTATTCACAAATTGTCTTCCAGATAAAACCGTTATTACTTAAATGAAAAAAAAAATAGAATATCTTTGGAATGTTGTGATTATTAAATTCTATCTGCAAATTGTGTTGTAGATAAATCCCTATTAGAGAAAGGAAAAACACATTTGGAACTTTGGAGTTTTGTGACTATTAAATTGTATACACATTTGGAAATTTGGAGTTTTGTGAGTATTAAATTCTATTTACAATTTTCTTTTTGTCATAAACCCAATATCAATATCATTGGTTGAGTATCTAGCAAATTCAAAAATGTACTTAGATTTAATGTCATTGTCCACTCTTTTTTTGAAAGCGTGCAATTAAGAAGTAACAATTTATCTTTAAAAGGAAGCAATATAAAAAAATAAATTGCATTGCGTGCACATAGGAGATAAGTTTCTTTTGTAAGAAAGAATCCCATTTGACTTGTAAAATTAATTTAAAGGTTGCATGGTCCATAAAAATTGGACAAAATTGTGATTGGCTAATGAGAAGCACGAGGGGGGTATTATATTATTATATATACATGATCTTTATAATCACTTGTTGCTCCACTATAACACAATCTTGTCTTTTCACGGATAATGACTTCTTCGTAAAGTGAAAATGTTTCCGCATTCAATTTAAAGAAACACCAAATATTCAATAATAAATTCGGTTTTGATAAATAAAGCTTTATACTTCATATATTTTATATTAAAAATAAAGTATATCCAAAACTATTTTGGTAAATAAAAGGTTTATGTTTGATAGTGTTACATTAAAAATTAATGTTTATCTGTGGAAAGGTTCATGCTCTGAGAGATTTAATCACTTGTAATTCTTATTATAGGTTGAATTTTTTTTTTAACTTTTGCTTTAAATAAAGCTTTGACTCAACCTACACCTTTATAAAAGCATGTTTCTTATAATCACTTTCTAAATTAATTTTTTGGGGTCTATGAGTAAAAAAAAATTATAATATGAGCCAACTTGAAGCGCATATATTTCATAGTATTTTTTATAATTTTGAAATTAAAAAGAAAAAAGAGTTATATAAAAATTATAATATGAGCGAACTTGAAGCGCATATATTTCATAGTATTTTTTATAATTTTGAAATTAAAAAGAAAAAAGAGTTATATAACTTTGAATTTATAGAAATTGATTTGGTTCTATTTTTTTTTTTTCTAAAAGGTGGAAAAATCTATCAAACTCAGTTTGTCAAATCAACAGTGAGGATAACCATCTCTGGCTGCTATCCGCGAATGTCAGTTGACACATCACTGTTATCAAGGAAAACCACGCCCCCTGAAATAACCCGCTGGTGGTCCGTAAGGGAGCAGGCTTTCACTCCTGCCAGATGCCTCTGGGTCTTGGGCGGTTAACCTGTTTCCTTACGTAGACGAGCTCTTAGCCAAGCAGAAGCAGTTTTAGGGCATACTCCAGGCCCAATTTGGCTCCATTTTTATATATTCATTAGGGAAAAAATAATATAAATATTTGTTTATATTAAATAAAAAATTTTGATAAGGAAAATTAATTTTTATTTTTTTTATTTTCATGAGATTTAATATTTTTATATAAAAATTAAAAATAATTTAAACTTATATATATATATAATAAATTTGGAATTAAAATAATTTTATATCTATTTTTAATATATATTGTTTTTTAATTTCATGTTGAATATACAATGAATAAAATATTATTTTAATATTAAATTAAAATAGCATTTTATATGTATAATGGTTTGACCAAATAAACATATTTCTTAACGATAAAGTTTACTACAAATTGTTGATATTGAAATATTTTATTTAATATAGAGATTAAAATATCTTATTTATGGTCATATTCCATTTATATATATATAAATAAATATCAATTTTTTTTAATGTAGATATTGAAATTTTTTTTTTTATGATTTGCATCGATCTTTTCAATTAATTTTTTAAATACATTGTGTCAATTCCATAATAAGCATGAAAAGAATTTCAAATATATTTTAAACTAAAAGTAGAAAAACCTATAAACAAAATTTTATATGTGTAAATTTAAAGCAAAATTAATTTATTATGTTGGATATTAATATATTTTATTTATAATTGACATATATTTTTGATATTATTTTTAATAAAATTCTTCATCAACTTTATGTTAAATACAAAAAATATATATATGTTTATCTTATAATAAGTTGTAGAAAGCACCTTTCTATGCAAATGTACATCTTCCCATACTCCTGGTTGGGTTGTACAAAACATATTTTTTTTTGTGGATCTAGAGGAAGTGGCAACTAGGTCAGTTTTGTATTTGCATGACACAAGGTTGATTCAAACAACTACAACTATAATCTCTAACCTACCTCTAACCCGTAGGTGCCTACCCTAACCCGCAGTACCATTATAACCTCTAACCCACTACCTTGAGGTTCATTCTGACTACTACCATTATAACCTCTAAGTGCCTATGACTTCTACAGTTATAACCCACTACCACTATAACCTCTAAGTGAGTAAGTTTGCCTCTTCTACAAACATGAGTTAATAAAAAATTTGAATCTAAAATCCTATAGTTTACATAATACTTCATAATAAAGATATTATCCATTAAACTACCAAAAAAAACCTAAAAAAACTTTTTTTAACATAATAATATTTTTCCTTTCTAAAAAATAATTTATATAATTAAAAAAAAGTTATATAACTATTAATGATTTGAGAATTTTTACAGCTATTAAATTATAATATAACATATTTTTTTTAAATATGAAATTTACAATATTATTTGAGAGGACTTAATATTACCAATATAAACCAATTAAAAAGATGGCTAAATTCATCGCAAAATTTGTGTTGGTGAGAAAATTTTCAAGAAAAGATGGCTAAATTCATTGCAAAATTTGTGTTGGTGAGAAAATTTTCAAGAAAACTAATACTTAATGTCTAAATCATTTTTTTATTGTGGAAATGGATTCAGCACAATTAAGAACTCCACACACCTAAAATCTTAAACTTGAGTGTTTGAATAATTTTTTTATTGTGGAAATAGATTCAGCACCATTAAATCTTAATACTTGACAGCTGTAAGCCATATTTCCAAAAAAATATGCTAAATTCTCCAAAATTGTACTAAAATTTCCATTGACAAAATTATAACCTCTCAAACAACATCACAATCTTCAAATTAAGAATTAATTACCTTACTCTGTTTTTAATGGTTCTTGTACATTTCTTTTTCCTTGATAATGGCCACCGTAATGTAACTTTATTTTGTATAATTCCTTGTAAAATAATTTTTTATGATCTATTTAAATTCATTTTAAATGGTTTTAAAAAGTTCAATAATCTTCTCCAAAATTACAATACTACGCAAGCAATGCAGCTTACAAAACCAAGAAAAACACGACTATAGTATAAGAAAACATTGTTATTACCCTAAGTCAAACTAGAGTATAAGAAAAACATTGATATTACACTAAGTCAAAATCTGGTTTCCAAAAAAAATCATTACTGTGTACTATTAAAACTGACAACCAGACAACCAAACCATCTTTATGGTAAAAAATTTGCAATTTCAGCAATTCATTATTCATCACAATGCTATTTTGTTTGTGATGAAATTGTAAACTTTGAAAAAGGAAAAAGGAAGAAATGGTACTTTTAATTGTCCTTTTCCCTAAGGAGGAAATAGTACATTTTAAATGTCCTTTTCCCTGTTTTTTGGTACCTGTCCAGTAGTTACATAAATTTTAACCCCAAAAAAAACCATAGTTACATAAATTTTAACAAAAACACAAATGCCCTAACAGCCTTACCCAATAATCATGTGTGGGTCATGGAAGTCCAGCATTACAACCATAATCAGCTTAGAGAATTACAACAATCTCTCTTTAATCATATCTCAGAATTGTTTATGTAGAAACAGAGTAATGGTCTGCTAGAACTGTCATGGATTGCTGAAGCAGTAACTTTTGTGTATCGTTGCTACTCGTGACTTGCAGAGTAATTTTTTCCCAAAAATATAACAGTGAGATCCAATGATTTATTCTGATCAGGTTGCCCTGATGTCCATATTCCTGTATTTGTAAATTGAGATAGCAGTCCAAAAACTTACTAATACACACAAGATTTCAGAGATTCATGGAAATAAGCAATTTCAGATTCATGGGAATAAGCAATTTGTCTCTATTGTTGTCAATGTGAAAATTTTCACAGGTTTATATTCCCCGTCATATTATACCAGCTATTGCAGACAACTAGAGAGAAACTACTTAGATAACAACTTTTTTTTTCTGCTGTACAATTGCCCAATAGGCACAGCAGAGAATGCCTCACAATCACTCTGCCCAAAGGATGAAAATCGGACAATCACATTCCTTAACTATTCTCAGAGTCTGTTACATCCAGACTGGTCTCCGGGGTATACATTTCTACATGCACATGAACATTTTGGGTCTCATATAACTTTGAACCAGTAAAAGCTTAATGCTTTTCAGCTACCTTTGCTCTTTCACATCAAAATCTTGGAAACAAGATAATAATTTAATATCAATTTCAAGACCCAAAACAAAAAGGAAAGACAGCTCAGTATCTCCTGCCCATATCAATGGCTGGAGCAGCAGCAGAGGGTATTGTATCGGCTTGTAGTGTTCTGGTAGCAGCAACGTCCAGTCCACAGCTGCCCTTTCTGTAATTTTTATTAATGGAGTCCTTCATGCTCTTGTTGATTGACTGCGTCTGTGCAATTTCCTCAGTGGGAAATATTGGCAGTGGGGCTTTAGCTGAATTTGGACTGGAAGTGGCAGATTTCTTGGTGAATGTATGAAAAACTACTATCCCTCCTGCTTGAAGTTCTTGGCGGCTAGTGGTTTCGCACTCATAACCGCTTGGGAGAGCCGAAAGCACCCAAGAATTCAGAGGATCTTGTCCAGACTGTTCTCGAGAATCGTTTGTGTAGATAGAGAAGGACAATGTAGAGGGATTGAATGTACCTGCAACACGGCTTAAAAGGTCTTGCAGGTCCACGGTTCGAGGGTTGTAGCCCATTACTTCGAAGCTTGCATAACTGTAACCCTCCTCGGGTGTAACATGTATGGTCGAATACCCGCTGGATTCAATGCTGTTCATGGAGTAGCCGCAGGGTTCGAAGGCAAAATCGCAAATCTGGGAATTGGGCAGCAGAGTATTGATCCCGGCGGACACCGTCATTTCATTAGCCATCTCGTTGCCGGGCCTCTTGTAGAAGTGCGCCGCAAGGTCTCTGTCGAGCTCCGTCATGCATACCTCCAGTGTGTAAGCCGTAGGTGACGGGTTCGAATCCTCTTCCTCCGCAACGGCTGAGTATACGTGCCAATTTATTTTGTGGGATTCGGTTCCCATTAGGTATGCTTTGGAGCCGAGATGGGCGAAGTAGTGATCCAGGAATTTCACTTCTTCACTGAAGTTGCGGTGAGGAAAAGGCTGCGCTGCAGGGAACAGGAAGGTTCCACGGCTGTATCTGCATGGCGTACTCTTAAGGAGAGCTTGCCTGCGTGATGCAGCAGAGGAGGGATTGATTTCAGGAGCTGCGTGGTTCCGCAGGTCTTGATGATGATTTTCAGAGGGTAGATAAAGAGGCTGGATTCTGAAAGAATGTAGGAATCGAACAAGCTGTTACTCAGGCCAGATACTATCGTGCACTGTGCGGCCCTGAGAATTTCATCCAAGTCTGAGAAACTCAGAGTTCTCAGGCCCCCTTTCTCTACAGTAACAGGGGATGCCCAGAATTCGATTTCGAGCCTCTTTTCAAAGCCCTCGAAACCCGGACAGGGCATGGTGTCCGGGTCAATTCCAGCGGTTGCGGCCATTATATTTTTTTCAGCTGAATGCTACAGGACTCCAGAATATTCTTCGGAACAGTGACTCGAATCCACTATATATCAGGAAGGCTTTCTCATACACTGCACATACATAAATTAGAGCCAAATGTTAAAACCAGTAGCTGAAATCCACGACAAAAAGATAAAAGTAGAAGATTCAAGCAAAGGTTTCAGTAACTAACCCACAAAAAGTTGTCGATACCGGCGTGGGGTCGAATCTCTGCAGTCTCATAATGAAGGTCTTGTTCGAAATTCAGAATATTCATGGCCATGCGAGTCTTTATTTCCTTCTCCATAATAACATCCGCCCTGATCACTGTGCAACAGATGAGGAAAGAATTCAGAAAGAGATTAACAAAATAAAATATACTAAAAAGCCACAACACACCAGAGGAATGATCAGCCACGGTTCTGAATGCTCATTACAGCAACTACACAAAAATTCCTACAGTGTTTTGTTGACATTCGCTGAAAGCACTGGGGTGGTCGACCATGATTATGACTCAGAAGATATAAAAAATTTGTCACCACATTAATGTGGGCCTGCAGCACCAGTATGCAAGCAAATATAGAAAGAAAAAAAACTTGACAATGCCGTTACGAAGTGCGACACATAATGAAAAAAAGAAAAAAAATGGATGTGAAAGATGGCATGCAGCTTACAGAGGACTGGTAAGGAAAAGCTGTTACAGCAGCAGTTGTGTTAACAGAAAGATATTGAAGGTGTGGAAACACAGAGCAGAGGGGGTTGAGGGGTTTTATACATGGAGAAGAGACAGGGGAGTGGAAAGAGATAAATGGGCAGCAGTGGTGGCACGTGAGTAGATAGATTTTTCAAGTCCATGTTCAGACAAACATTCGGATAAGCAATGCAGTGCTAGACGAGACACAGACATAAACCCTGATTGCATTTTTCAGCAATCCCCGGTTTCTCCGTCTTTCAGACACCGTGATTTCATGCAGACTATACTACAGGATTGCCAGGCAGCCATTTGAAACCAGGGAAAGAGAGAGTAAAAGGTAAAGCGAGATTACCACCAATGCAGATTGAATGGCGGCATGTTGTCCACGAGGAGGAGTTGCAGCAGGAGAAAGGGAAGAGTTGGTTAGGATGCGGGTAAAGGATAAGGCAGGGCCGGGGATTTATAGGAAGGGAGCATGATATGTTCTTTGGCACGAGGAATTTAGAGAAGTGAGATGGAATAAGGAATATTATGATGATGATTAGGACGAGGCAGGGGAGGATTGATTTATCAGGTGTAATGGCCATGAGCATGAGCATGAGCAGCATCATTGGATGGCGATGGCGATGGCGCTGTTGGGAAGGGAGTTTTCACGCCGCTCACAGTGGGATTTCGATTTGAAATGTGTTAGTGGCACCACCAACTGATCACGCGCACCACAAGCAGAAGAAAGAAAATGGAAGGGAATGAGGAGGTTTGTTAGGGGAAAAAGGGGAAATTGGGCGTGGTGGTGCGTGGGGTCGGGACAGGGGGGCCACCGGTCGATTATTCGCAGTGCATTCTCCACCAACATGCCATTCCATGTCATCCTATCACATTCCATCATTCCCCATTTTCTCATTTCTCTGTGTGCGCTTCTTTCATGGCCATGCCTGGTTGGGTAGGGTAGGGTTGGGGATTTGGTTTTCTTTGTTGCAGCTAGTTGGGTAGGGTTGGGGTTTTGGTTTTCCTTGTTGCAGTAGCAGAAGGGGGATGATGGTATACGCGCTGATTATTACGCCCACACGAGTACTTACTTACCTGTTGCCATGATATGATACCCTGCGTCAGAAAAAACATTGATTGATTGGAAGCCTTTTCCACAGACAGACGCAGATACACATGATGATGATGATGGGTTCGAGCGACAAACCCCAAGAGCCAAGGCAATACACACAGAATATACAACATTTTTCTTTTATCAAACCCTCCTCTCCTCTCTCTCGAGGCACAAAACTGGATTGGGACGCATATCGGATTGGCTGTGTGCTGCTGGCAGGCATTGTCTTGCCCCTGCATCTTGGTGTTTGTTGGAAATGGCGACTATCATTATGTGATTCCATTCATCATCATCCTCCTGAAATCGTCATCATCATGCACCTTTCTTTCTTTATTCCTTTCTTTCCAAAATCCCATTCCCTGCGTTTAGGTTGCTTTTGTATGGACAGATGGACTGGTAATGCACGCGTACGCATGCACCCCACGCCTGACACTTCCCTTCACGTCCCCCACACCCCCATTCCAATGCCTCTCCTCTCCTCCATTGCACGTATGAAATGCTTCGATCGCTTATCATTATTCATCTCACCATTGATATGGATTAGGATTGTTCATGCGTGTGAATCTCCTGCAACTAATTCCCTATCATTACATCCTATTACTGATCATGCTCTCCCTTCTTCACCTACTCCTTATTTCGATTGCAGGTTTTGGGACCATTTTGAAATTCGACAGATAGTAATGAGATTAAACAATTGATCTTGATGGTGTTGTTTGTCTGTTTTCGAAATATTCTCAAAATTTGCAATCAAGATAAGATAAGTTAGCTATATTTTTGTTTTCCAAATATTTTCAAAATTTACAATCAAGATAAATTAATAATAAAATCAAACAATTGATCTTGATGTTTGTCCGCTTCCCAAACAGTTTCAAAATCTGCAATCAAAATAAGTTCAACTCACCTCTAAGTAACTCTTATTCAATTAAGTTCACCTCACCCATAGTTAAGTCATATTCCATTTTAAATTTCGCTGGACTGAGACCCAAATCCCCGTTTTGCCATGGCATTCCAAGGCAGTCAACCTGTGACATCACTTAAAAAACCACAAGTACATGAATAGATTGGATACTCCTAATCCCATGTTAAGCACAGCAGCAAAAGAACAAATCAGAGTTGGTTCCACTTTGTAGAACACCTGATATATATAAAAAATTGTCACGCAGCCTTTCATCTTTCCAACAACAATCCATTCATAATTCTCACCACCTGCACAGTTTGAGTCTCTCCATATTCCAACAAAGCATCTCATTAAGACACACAATTAAACAAATGACACCATAATTCAATTCAATTGACTTACCTCGTTACAATTCAATACTACTCGAACCGAATCTGAAATGAAATCATCTCTTAAAAGCCACGACATCATCGCTCCTATCAAACAATAATTCGTCGTTGAAATCCCATTCCATTCAACGTCTGCCTGTTGCTGCTAAGCATTGTGATGAAGACGTATAAAATAAAATAAGCAGCATGTTATTGTCATCAAAATAATACAACATTGATGGTCCCCCAAGTAAAAACTTAGACGATAGTTTGACCATGACTAAAACCAGGTTTATAATTTCTATTTGCATCAAAAGAAACAAACACATCAAAACCAACGAGGGGAATCTTCACTTTACCTTTTATTTCAAAATATAATCTCATTACTAATGCTTCTCATGGGAATTTGAGATATAATCTCATTACTAATGCTCCTCATTATTCCCAGGGAAGGAACAATGATACCAAAAGATGTATCCAACTTCTTCTGCATCAATGCATTTTTATTTTCAATTCATATTTACCATATAAGGAAACCTATCACTAAGAATAATGATATCAAAAGATGCTTTTAACCTCTTTGTTTGAAGCATCTCCATTTCCAATTCCATATTTAGTATACCAATACTATCAATATTGAGTATATCAATACTATCACTTGACTTGTTATTTCTCTTAAGTCAAGGATAGTTTTGCCACCTAGATTATTTATTTGTATTTGTTATACTTATTGATGAGTAAGAATATTTGAATGCCTTTATGATTATAATTTTTTCCCATGCATTAAAGAAAGGTACAAGCATTATGTACCTTGATCTTGTATGTGGTATATCTTTAAAGGTTATTTACTAGATGGATAATTTTCCCATGTATTAAAGAAAGGTACAAGGATTATGTACCTTGATGTGGTATATCTTTAAAGGTTATTTACTAGATGGATAATTTTCAAAGCTATCTTGATCTTTATTATTATGAAAAATTTTATAAACTAATTTTCCTAATTATTGAATATTTATTACTTTAACCATAGGTATAATGTTCTTTATAATGAAATTCAGCTACAATAAGTGTCAAGTGTTTATGTTAATTGGGTCTAGTTCAAGTGGTTGAAAGGAGTACTATCTTCCTCACCCAAGTTCCATTAATGTGTATGCTATGTTGCATTAAGATATAAAGTTGTTTAAGGTTACCATACAATTGTCATTGTACACACTATCTACTCATGCTAGGTTAGTAGTAACAAAGTTGATTGATATTTTCTATATCCATAATGCACATATATCTTTGTTATGGTTAATGTGGTTCCCACTATTATTACACCCATCCATTGATTCAACAACACTTGAATCATAATCTGGAACCCAAAATTGTGTAGTTCCCCTTTCTTTACCTATGAAAATTAATGTTTCCAAAAACCCAAAAAATAAGGTCATATATGAGATTAAAATATTTAATGACGTTTGTTGAAGTACTCCTATCATTAAAGAGAATCAAGATTTGGATAGTAGTAAGTGTGTTGGTTGATATTTTCCAAACAAATGAAATAGTGAAGTCATCTAAACTTGAGTAAGATGGATGCACATACCTTTCTTCTCATGAATGTGGTTCTAATTATTGTTTCATCCATCGACTTGTAATATTTGTAGCATCATATGGAAGTTAAACTTGTATTGATCTAATATTTGTAGCTCATATGGAAGTTAAACTTATATATGAACCTAGTCATTTATTGTGCACTTATATGTGATTATTATTGTCTATAAAATCCTTAAATTATGCTTATATATGATTTGGATAGATGTAATCAATTTTTTAATCTGTTATCTTTATTGTTGAAGAGAATGTAGGATGGATGCATGCATACCCTTATTATGGTTAATGTGGTTCCAAATGATTGTTGCATCCATCCATTAATCTGATGACGCTCGAATCATAATCTAGAATCCAAAATTTTGATGTTGTAATCCCATGAAAATTTGATTTTGAACCCAAAGATTTAAAAGTATACCACTTGGTGTGTACCCTTTTCCTTACATATGAAAACTAATTTTTCCAAAAACCCAAAAAATGGGGTGATATATAATTTGAAAATATTTAATGACGTTGTTTACTCAAGTATTCCTACCATTGAATAGATCAATATTGGGAACATATTAAGGGTTTTAGTTGATATTTTATAGACAAATGGTGTATTGAGAAACCCTAAACTTGAGTGAGATGGATGGACACACATTGCTTGTCATGAATGTGGTTCTAACCATTATTTATTCCATCCATTAACCTATGATATTTGTACCATCATGTGGAAGCTAAACTTGTATTGACCTAATCCAATCAGGATCCCATTAAGAAAGAGGTGATTATTATAATAAACCTATTCATTTCTTTTGTCTATACATGTGATTGTTAGTGTTTATAAATCATAAAATCATAAGGATATGGTTAGTTTTTTAAATCTACCACTCCTATGGTTGAAGAAGATGTAGGATGGATGCACCTATACCTTTTTTATTGTTAATGTAGTTCCCACTATTATTGGATCCACCCATTGATATGCCAACATTTGTGTCATGATCTAGAATCTAAAATTGTAATAGTGTAATGCCATCAAAATGGCCAAGGACATGTAACTATACCACTTGGCACAAGCCCTTGTTTTTTTTTTGGGCAAAGTAAAAAGGTACTTTTTGCTATTCATTTGAATTAAAAAGGTACATGTCAAAGCAGATAACTATGGGTTTTTAGCTCTTACAAAAGACTGCTAGAGAGAGCAACACAGTTCAAAAACTAATAATTTATTGAAGTATTTACTGATATACAAGAATCATAGAACTGATATGTTTTTACAGGGTTGGAAAAAACTCATATACTAGAAAACATTGTTATAGAGACAATTTAGCACATCAAGTGTTCAAAAAAGTTCTGGACACTTTAGTAAAGATCGAGAGACAAAAAACTGAAGTCTAACTAAGGCAAAAATAGTGGGTCCACCTTGATCTGGTGAGCTGAAAAAATGTAACAGGAAAAATAAATTGTTTACCAAGATGATGGAAAGTTCAGTGATAATTGTCTAGTCCATTGGAATCAAATGTACACTTTGGATTGTGCCACCTTCAAGGTATTCATAGAGAATGTATCCTAGGTCCAAAGAGAGGGTGCTTTTTGAAAGTTGATCTGCTATAGAATAAAATTCTTTATAAATGTGGTGGAAATTGATCTCCTGAAAGTGTTTTTTTGTCTCTTCAATTATGTGTTTCCAAGCAATAAGATTTAGCACCTCCAACTGGGCATTATTTGTCAACCAATCAATTACACATTTTGAATCACGAGAATCTAAATGCAATTAATAATTCTTATCTTTGCTAATGTCACAAGGGCCCAAATAGCTATAATTTTGGATTTGGTATTAGTTCCATATCCTAAGCCAATTTTGAAATACAAAAATGTGTTCCTTGACAACTTAATCATTCCCCCTACCCCCCACCCTTCCACAATTATTTCTTGAGCAACTCCATTAAAGAACCCAACCAGAAGATCATGAGAGATGCTAAGGAATTGTATCCTTCTCAAATTTTTTTTTGTTTTGTTTTGAAAAGTGGAGTATTCCCTGTAGAGAGAAACAATCTTGAAAGATTGGAGTAGAATGAATATACTAGAATTTTTTAAGATAACCTTGTTCATAAGCAACCATATGTCCTAGGAAACAAAAATAGGTAGAGTGTGAAGGTTTTTATATTTTGATCCACCCAATGATAAAGAAAGTCCTCAAAGGAGGTATGATCTAGATTCTCTCTAATGCCCAAGACCAGTAGAACCACATGCCAAATTTTTTGAGTAGTACAACAACAAATAAAAAGATCATCAATAGATTCATCATGTTGCTTGTAGAAGCAACAATAGTTTGGTCCAACAAAGGCTCTTTTTTGCAAGTTCTCCTAGGTCGGAATTTTGTTATGTAAGGACAAGTCAGGAAAAACATTTTAGGTTATTGGGAATATTCCATTTCCATATATATTTGCTCAACCATATGGAAGCTTGGACCATTTCAGAGTGGGAAATTGCTTCATAAGCAAGACTTACTTTTATCCTAATGGGCCTCCAAATTAGACATAAATTAAGGCCCATCTGACCATCCTTCAAGACATTAAACCTCTCTTTTTGCATTAGATGACATATTTTTAGCTTTAATATGTTCATTAGGAAGGTTTAGAGATAAATGCATATTTTTACCTAATATTATTTATTTTTGTAGAATATTGTGAGAATATTGAGCAGATTATGAAGATTTGGAGGATGAGATAATCTAGGAATCTACGGACTTGCGCCCTGCTATAGGAGAACCAATATTGGATACTACATGAACAGGATATTATGAAATTATTGCACAAATTATGGAGCTCCAATGATTGAGAAAATCTAGGAATGTCTTCCCTACCATTTAATGAAGATTCCTAGTGTTGGGAACCAGATCCACTTTTTGAGGGATTTTGGAGGGGGAAGTTGTCCCCTTTCAAGGAGGATGCTTCCCCATCTATTTGTATAAGTACCAATTCGAATTTGTCTCTAGAGGCATGTATTTCTTAGTCTTCTTGTGGAGAAAACTTGTTATTTAGCAGCTCCACTTTCATTTCTAGTAGGGATGTACTTGGATTGATTCAAATAATGAAGTTTTGTGTCCTTTTTAGCTTCTAAAGCTTGGTTTTCTTCATAGGACTCTGATTTTTCTTGGGCTTGGCCATCCCAGGAGCCTCAGAGCCCTCTTTTACAATTTCTCTATTTCCTTTGAATGTCTTTTTCACTTGCATCTCTTATTTTTGCATTGATTATTCATGCTTCTTTTGTTGTAGGTCATATTGGTTAAATGATTGAAATGATTTATTTTGTAGGTTATTTACAGAGTCACAAGCATGATTCATCCTTAGAATAGATTTGGAATTTTATATTCATCATTGAGCTACTTGGATTAGTTTACTAGTTCACAAATCTAGAATTTATGGAAGTCCCTTGTAGAAAAATAATAGTAATTTTCTACTATTTTTTAGAACATGTTAATAAGCTTCATTTGAGTTGATTCCATTTCTATTGGGTCATAAAAAAATTCAATTTAATAACAAAATTTACCCCATTTCATTTGCACTTGATTAGTGTAGGCATTTGGTAGGTTAACTAGCTCACTAGTTTTTTAATTTCTAGTTTTTAGAGTAGTAATTATCTGTTATTTTTAGCACATGTTAATAGGGGTATTTTGGAGTGCTTCCACTTGGAACAGAGTCCTAGGACATCCTAATTAATAACAAAAAATTTTCCTATCTCATTTGCATTTGATTTATTTGGGAATTTGACAAGTTATCTCAGTCTTGTAGCAATCCTGCAACTCTTGTAGCAACTATTGTAGCACTCTTGTAGCACGTGTAAACTTGACCAAATTTGCTACAAAAGCTTGTTTTTTTCTTTTTAAGCTTGAATAACGACCCCTAGGCCCTGAAACCGTGATTGAGTAAGACCAAAAACCTCTTAAGTCTTGCCTCTTCTCCATTGCAATTCAGCTTTGTAGTTAAGTGGACAAATTCATGACTTGAAGAGCATAATGATGATTACTTTATGAAGAACCTTATGAACTTTGTTGACAAAATCTCTCTTGAATGCAGTTATTGAAGAATGATTTCATTTTGTTTCATACATCTTAAGCCATGGTTTCCATTTCCAACAATGTTATTTATTTTGCATAGACTAGGATTCATTTTGATGTACCATTTACACTCTGCAAATAGGTTAATGATTATTTATGCAAGTAATACCAACATTTACATTCATGAAAAGTAGAATAACATTTTCTTTCTACAAAAGTAACTAGGATTTTCTCTCTACAAAAGTAATTAGGTTTCCTTTCTGCAAACAGAGTAACATTTCCATTTCTACAATTAGTTTAGGCTTAGATTTCATGGCATTCACTTCATTGCATCAGATCAATGAAAAAGGACACTTTGCATGTTGCACATATAGTGTTGACACCTCTTAATTTTGTACAAACCTGTCGTACTACAAAACAACCCCCCCTCCCATTTATGAATAACAATAACTAAGGATAGAGATATAAATGGGGACCCTTTTTAAATTTTTAGGCTTAGGATAATAAAACCTAACTCTAAGAAAATTGCCTAGAAAAAGCTTGCAAAAAGACCTAAGGATGAAATTCTCATCGCAAATTGCAAATCACGCTTTTCCATGTGACTATCATAAAACACCTTTCGAAAATTGTGATCTGCGATCAAATCTCCCGCTGCGATATCCCGATCAAACACGCCTTATTATTTCGCAAATCGCACTTCGCAAGTTTCGTAAGAAATTAAGCTACGCCATTACGATGTCCATTAGCGATTTGCGAAATGCGATATTCACAATCGCATTTCGCTTTATAGATCTGGTAACACTATATTGCATCCATTTAAAGATTGCGATGTGTGATTAAGAGTGGTAAAGCATGTGAAATAATTACGTTTTAATATCAAAACGAACGAATTGATAGGTTAATAAATATTTAGCAGCCCGAGGAAAGATAATCATTTTCCAAGTTATCGATAGTTAACATTGAGTAACTCATTAAACCTTTCTCACGATCCAAAGTCATTTCAAAGAAGCTTTCAGTCTTAATTGCCCGATACCGTCTGTGTTGATATATCTTGTCCATTTCAGGTAAACTACAAAAGACATGTCACTAAGGAAGGTGATGGAGAAACAGAGCAAGCAAAGCATTGTTGAATCCGAGTTTACAGAGATGGCTCCTATTTTCTCTGATATAGTCTACAATGCTGCCGAAGGCGCAACAGCTTGGGAGGTCATATATAATAGGCTAGAGGACGAACGTCCTAAAATCACTGTCACAAGAGCAACAACTGACTCAACAAGGCCTTCAGGACTTCAATTTAGGGATGTTGCCTGTTCTTTCCTTCATAGGATAGAAGCAAGAGCTAAAATCTTCCCATACACGGATATGATCAGGTGGGTGATCGAAAACCTCATCATTGAAGATAGGCAATTCAGGAATTCAAGAATGGAGCTCATAGGGTCGTTCAGAGCAGAGGACTTGAAGAAAATGTACCACATACCTGACCCTTAGGATATTTATGACAAGACATTCATGGCCAACTTCGCAAAGAAGAACCCAGACCCCTTCAAGCTGATTCAAGGTTGGAGAGTATTGGACAACAAATTCAAATATGACAAATCAGGTATGTATGTTATAGCCTCTTTGGAAAACCCTTACAACTATGCAGCAGTTGTGTTATGTAGATTATATGGGTTACCCAATAATACTAAGTTTTCCATATAATGGATCCCTTTGATTGATGCCTGCGTTAATTCCCACATCATGAATTGGGCCTCCATCCTATCTGATAACTTAGCCACCACCATTACCGAATATCGACAGAAGCAAGCCTCCTCTCCAGAGAACCTTCCTCCATTCTATTTTAGTGCCTACATTATGGATGCCATCTGTTTTTGCACGACATTTCCAACCATGGGTTGGAAATGGACCTTAAAGGATCCCTACCCAATCCATCTCAGTCATAAGAAAATATGGGAATCACATTATATACCCCACTTCTATAAAATATGTCATGTTGTTGTTTTTCCCCTGCATCAAATAATTTTCAATAAGAAAGTCCCCAGGTTTTCCTAAGAAGCCGCAATAGACCTGCTAGTTGTCGACAAATATTTTGTTGAAGAATGGTTCACCTAGATTAGGGTTTTTGGTAGCACAACAGATCCACATGTCCTTCCTTTATATGTTTCTGATAGATTATTGGCAAGAGAGATTGCCTACCAGATAGTGGGAAAAGGCCTAACTAAATTTCAACAAGAAGTTATTATGGCCCTCTTTTCCTGTCAAGTGCGGTTCTTTTGATTTAGAAAATTTTGTTCATGCTACTAAGGAGTCAACTAACATGGAATCCCTCAGGCTTCATATGTTTCCAAAAAGACAATTTGATCCAGACAAGGTGGCATATAACATCACTATTGCAGTAAAGATCAAGCCATACAACCATGATGATAACGATTTTGAAGACTTGTTACAGTCGGCCGAATCCTTCAAAAAAGTGTTCGAATGGGCTAAAGCTAACCTGAATCCTGGAGGTTTTGATAGATTTCAGGAATTTAGAAATGAACGGCACGAAGTAATCCTAATGCACTTGTTTAAAATTGAAGATAATCCCACACCCAGTGTGACTGTTAATAGTGAAGGACCTAGTTCTCGGGTAGATTCTTAGATAAATACTGATAAAACACCAAATATAGGGAAGGCTCGAGACACAGATAATACATCTGAGTCCAGCATGATGTTAGCTGAGAAAAAGTTTATGAGCACCCCATCTAAAGAAATTAGTCCAGAGGTCAAAGGCAGTAGTTTGGAGTAAGAGTGGGATCTGTTTAATCAGAAACTGCAAGACACTCCCAAAACGACAAATACCCAAGAAATAGTGGAGTGTAAAACTCCTATGCATGTTCAGGAGGATATAGAGCCCAAGTCTATGGACAAACATTCCAAGCCCATGGACAATCAGTCCCATCCTATGGATGAGTAGGCAACAACATCCCAGCAGATTGGGATTATCCCTGCTTTGCCCACATCAGAGATTCTCTTGAAGGTGGCCGAAATTCTGCCACTTGATGTGTTCTACAACCTACTCCACAAGGTTGTGGTAAGAAGACAAAAGAAAAGGAAAAGGGTAGAAACACCAGAGCTCCCACCTGGAAATGAGCCAATGGATATAGTTTGGAGGGACATTCCTTTCGACCCAGTTGAGAACTTGACTAGATTGTCACAGTTCACAGGAGCATAGCAACGACCACCATGGACAAAGCTATTGAAGTCTCTACATTGTTAAGGGAAAAGGAGGAGAGGATTGCACAACTCGAGAAACAACTCGAAGTAGAGAAGGCAAGTGTGAATAGGCAAGTAGCTGAGCAGCTTACCCAATTGTAACAAAGCATGGAGGTCCTTAAAATAAGCCATGAAGGCGATATATCGGCTAAAAACATGCAACTCCAAGAATTACAGCAAGCCATGGAAAGATATAAGGATGTCCCTACTACTGAGGAGTTCATTAAAGAGGCACTAGAACTGAATTCCCTCCTGATGAAACAACAAGAACACTTCTGCCAAAAGATGTCACGTATTACTCCTTATCTGGCTACTAGCGATCAGCTAACAGACAAGGCGATCGACCAGAGAACCGAGTTCACTGATCTAAACACCAGAATCTCAGATTTCATTGAATGGTAGGAGACAGAGGATAGAAGGAATGCCACTCTGCCTGAGATAGAGGAGACACACAAAGACATTCTCTTCACAGATTGGGACGTAAGAATCGAGCAAGCTGAGCTATTGGTGGCAAGGGAAGCGGGCGTATCAAAGAATATAATCAAGGCAATGAACCATACTCTGTTTTCCACCAACATGGTAAAGGAAGGCAATCTAAAAGAAATGCCTGATTTAGGTGCTTTGCATAAAAGCTGGCAGGAAAAGGTAGAGGCTCAAAAATAGGCAATCGCAAAATTGACCAAGACTGATTGGGATTCGTATTGGCAATACCTCGTGAAGCTGCATAGCCAAATCATGACCCTTAACTGCTCAATTCATTCAACTCAGCGAATGTTGCCACCTCTCATCAATGTGATTTTCGCAGGACAACTCAGGACACATTTTGGGGCACCTCCTCAACTCAAACCATTGACTGATATATGCGATCTGAAGGACAAGCTGGCAGACAACAAATCAACTTCTTAGTTCTGCTCATCAAGTCACTGTTTATTTTTAGAGTTAGTTAACTAGTTAGGAGGAAGGTTGTTTGAAACCTCCTCAAATTTTGTATAATCTATTTTTGCACATTAGTTAGAATAGTATTTATACCCTTCTCATGCATTTAGAGAAGGGTCCAAAATTTTATCAAAAACATTTGCAAAGAATGCACTATTGTAAGTTTGTGAATGCTTTGGTGAAATTATGGAACATGATCGTTTCTTTTAGATATCAGACTACTTTCCTTTGTTGATGCACTATTGTGTTCTTGGGATATAATTTGATTTGAAGAAAGAAGTTGATCCATGTCATTAGTCAAATGAGAAGAACTTCGCACATATGGTACTATTATCTTGTATGATTGATTATGTTTTTATTTAATTAGTGACAACTCTTTACTTTCATGAATTTTATGTGAGGTTTGTCCTTTCTGATTAAGCATTACTTGCACTATTGTATGATGCCTAGCTGAAATTGTTGATTTTCATATATGCGATATATTTTATAAATTTCTTTGACTAACTATTTAGTCAAAGAAATTATCCTATACGTTATCATCTCTGTTTATGCATGATTGATCTTTATTATCACATGTTAAGAAGATATCTTTGTAGATTGCATACCATACAGAAATGCCCGTGTTTATATTAGAATAAGTTAGTTAGAGATTTTCATAATACAATAGATCATTTAGACTATAATCATTCTATTGCAATCACTCATGAACCACCCACTCTCATCTTAAAACCTACACTGGGGAACTGGTCCCATTATCCCCAGTCAGGGCCACCACAATGGAAAAGGAGTTGTCTTAAGGTCCAGACCGGGTTTTTATCCCCCATGTTGGGGCACCAGAAATCTGAAGCCACAACATTTTGGCGCTAGAAGGAGGGCCATCTAACTATGAATGGCATATAAACCTAAAGATCAATTGAAAAACATTCATAAGAGTCAAAACCTCTCCACAACTTCTACACCCTCTAGGTCTTGTTCAGAATCTCCTGATCAGAAATATGAAGTTGTAGAAACATATCCCTCATCTCCTGAAGTAGTAATACAACCACCTTCCCCAGATTACACTCATGAGTCTCTCGAAGTCCATTCTTTGATACATAAATTGGAACATATATCCATTTCTGTTGAGAAGCCACAAAGGCCTGAAGTTTCTGAAGAAAGTGTTTCTTCCTTATTACAACAAACTGGTGTATTGACTAGATTGCAAAGTGAAAGGCTTGGAGTAACCCCTTTTGAGTTCCCCATCCCTCCACGATGTAGGAAAGCTACCTCACCAAGGTCTGAATCAGATACCAGTGAGATCACATCACCTCTCCATCGTTTCACTTCTACTCAATCCACGACTTCTCAACTATCCACTTCTCTAATTAGTACTGCTACTAGCAGTACCAACCTAGTAGTAAGTTCTTCTCCATCTATACCTACTTCTGGACCAACCATCCCATCTTCTCAGTCTTCAACTCAAGTTATGGCTAATCAACCTGCTCAACCTTGGACAAATCATGGCGCTTTCTTGGTTGCAAATCCAAATGCACTCCCAGGAAACCCAAAAAAATGGTTGCCTAAGTACAATCCTAACGATGCTCTCCCGACCGAAGAACATCTAAATAACTTTATGTTAGCCATGAATCTTAATGGAGTTGCACATGAAGATGTTGTAATCAGACTGTTCCATTATACCTTCAAAGGATCTACTGGATCTTGGTATTTTTCCCTTTCGGCAGGTTCAATAAGGAACTGGGATACTTTTCAAGAATTATTTCTTGCAAAATTTGGTGATGACAGGACCATAGCATCCTTGATCAATGATCTTTCTAACTTAAAAGCTAATTCAGATGAAAATATCAAAGACTTCAACTCCAAATTTAACAAGTTGTTAAATAAAATCCCATCTGCCTCAAAACCTGCAGTAGATGTACAAATAGAATGGTACATATCGTCTCTTCCTACTAATGCAACCTTTGTAGATAGAGCCAATAAGGCTACCCTTGTAGAAAACATGAAAGGAGATCTGCCTGTAGAAAGAAGGATTATAGCTTTGGAAAAGAGATCACAAATAGACAAGAGGAAGTCAAAGAAAGTAACATTTAAAGATGATTCTAAAAATAAAGCTTCAAAGGACCCTTTCGATCCGTAAGGCCTTCAAAAAGTGTTATAAACGATGTCTAATGAAATGGTCGAAATCAAGAAGCAAGACGCAGAATCCTCTACCCCCAAGAAACCTTTTCACTCGTTTAAAAGAAATCCTCCTTCTGCATCTCAACCCCTGAACACCATTTCAAATGCTGACAGTGACCAAGAAGCAGAAGAAGACTCACCAGCTAAAGAGGAAGCTGAAATAGAAGAAGAAGTTGAATTAAATGGAATGTGGGATTTCATTCTCCCAAATGAAGAAGAGGCACAAGCTATGCCAGTGACTACTGAAGTAAAAAATCTCCTGACATGTCTATCACCAATCAAAAACAAAAACCCACTACTCCTGTAAAGGAGAAAATAGTAACTAAGAAATCTAAGACTAGTCAAACAAATCATATTCCTCAAGATCCCTCAAATACTTCCAAAACATTGGTAATATTAGATACAATGGAATACAACATAGTCGAAGACATGAAAAAGACTAGAGAAAACATCTCATTGCATGAACTCACTAAACTCAAACAACAACATAAAATTTTATTAAGAGAATTAAAAGCAGTTCCTGTATCTCCTCTGCCATATGCTATAGTTACTCAAGCTGCCTACGATATGGGAAAGCCTCCATAATCTTCCAAAAAAGTAGATCCTTCAAATTTAGTTCTAATTGGTGATAGGTATATTTCTCATATTCCTCCATTTCTGCTCACTTATGAAATTTTCAACAGGAATGTTCATAACTGCCTGATTGATTGAGGAGCCTCTTCAAATATTATGCCAAGGGTTGTGTGCACCAAATTGAACATTACACCTCAAAAATATGCAGTACACATAGTTCAATTGGATAGGACGAAAGTAGAGGTACTTGGAGAAATAGCATCAGTCTCAATTAGGCTTTCCTCTAATCCAAAAGTTTCCCAAATAATTGATATTTTAGTGGTTGATATCCCTGAATTTTATGGTTAATCCTAAGTAGGGATTGGTCTGAAAAGTTGTATGGTTACTTCGCAACTGATTGGTCTCATATGTGGTTGCCACATAATGGTAAACCAAACCAAATCAGGGTAGACCGAGAAAAGTTCATGAAATATATAGTCACTGAACTTGAGGGAAGTAATGAGCCTATTGCCTTCACCAATAACATCATTGAAAATTACTCGGCTGAGTCATTTTTGGGATCCTTTAATGCTCAGAGGTCTCCCTTTCCAGATAATGTCGTAGTGTCTCAAATAGAAAAAATTTCACAAACAGATGCTTCCAAGTGTGTAAATTTAGTAGATAAAATTTCAAATAATTCTTTGTTCTGGACTCTCTATTTTGATGGTTCCAAATCTGAAGATGGAGTAGGTGCAGGATGCATTTTGATCAATCCAAAAGGAGAGAAAACCATGTTATCCTGCAGACTTGAATTTCAGTGCACCAATAATATCGCTGAATATGAAGCATTGATCCAAGGACTGTATAAAGTCATTGGACTTAATGTCAAATATCTGTGAGTCTATGGCGATTCTGAAATAATTGTGAAGCAGGTAAGAAACACAATTCATTGTGTCTTTGGGCACCTTAAACATTATCAATCATTAGCCCTGAACCTAATTTCTCATTTCTCTGCTTTTAACATTTCTTCAGTTCCAAGACTGCAAAATGCAAGCACTGACTTGCTAATGTAGCATCCAAGCTTACACCCTCGAAATATTTCAGTCCACACAGATTCTCAATAGAGTTAATATTTAGGCCATCTATTCTTGATAATGTAACAAATTGGAGAGTATTCAATAACGATGCCGATATAGTTAATTTCCTTACATCTAAAGGGTCCTATGAGGAACAGATCATAGATGAACAAGAGCATGATCTGCAAATGAAAAATGATCAAAATCAAAACCCAATCCTGAAGTCTATAGTTAAGATGGAAGATCTTTACGATCTAACGGATAGATTTAAGAAAGTTACTAACTCCAAAACTCAAATTTCTTCTTTGAGATTTGAATTAGTAAACTTAGGGTCAACCGAAAAACCTCAAAATTTCAACCTAGGTCTTGGCCTATCATTAGAAGAAAGAATATCATTCATTAGATTATTGAAAACATACAAAGGTGTATTTGCCTGGGATTATGCAGATCTCAAAACTTATGATACCTCTGTAATTCAACATACCATACCTATGACTTCGAATGAAAATCCAGCGCAAAAGAAGCTATGCAAAATTCACCCAAACCTTGAAAGTCAAATCAAATTTGAACTGAACAAGCTTCTAAAGGCCAAAATAATCTTCCCTGTTAGACACTCTAAGTGGGTATTGAATATGGTGCCTGTAAGGAAAAATAACGGTGACATTAAGATTTGTATTGACTTTAGAAACTTGAATAAAGCTTGTCAAAATGATAACTGTCCTTTCCCTATCATGGAACAGATATTGCAATGAGTTGCAAGTTCCGAATTAATGTTTTTTCTATATGGATTCTCAGGATATAATCAATTCTTGTGCATATAGATGACAGATTAAAAGCAACATTCAGGACCAAGTGGGGAACATAAGCCTATCAGAAGATGCCTTTTGGACTCATTAACGCAGGTGCTACATTTCAACATGCTATGGATATTGCTTTTAAAGGTTTTATTAATAAATCAATTGTTATTTACTTAGATGACATCAAAACCTTTTCTAAGGATAGGAACAATCATTTGGGTGACTGAAGAACATTTTTGAAAGATGCAATAAATATGGCATTTCCTTAAACCCAAAAAAATCTTATTTTTCTTTACTAGAAGGCAAACTCCTTGGGTTTATAGTGTCCAAGAAAGGGATTTACATGGATCTCGATAGAGTCCAAGAGATTGAAAAATCCTTCTCCCACATAACAAAAAGACAATGCAATCGTTCCTAGGCCAAATTAATTTTGTAAAAAGATTTGTTTCAAATTTTTCATAGATTGTCCTACCCCTTCAAACAATTATACGAAAAAATGAAGTTCTCAAATGGGGCAAACATGAAAGGGAGTCATTTGAGTTGATAAAAAAAGCCATTATTAATGCTCCTTCGCTAATAACTCCTGACTTTCTGAAACCTTTTGTATTATATACTTTTTCATCTGATACATCATATGCAATAGTTTTAACACAGCTAAACAATGAAAATATCTAGGCACCCATCTCTTTTTTCAACTCTAACTTGCAAGGTGTCGAGTTAAATTATTCAGCTATCGAAAAACAAGCATTTGTTGTCTTTAAAACTTTGAAACATTTCAAACCTTTTCTTCTTAAAGCCCATACAAAGATAGTAGTACCCTACCTTGCAGTAAGAAAATTACTAATCCAAAGAGAAGTAGGGGAGAAAAGAGCCAATTGGGTTACTGCACTGCAAGAATATGATGTAGAAATCTGGCTAGCTAAAATTGCCAGGGGCCAAGGTTTTTGCAAGATGTAAACAGGAGCTTCCTAGTTACCACCTAAAGAAGATCAAGGTAATGAAGTACAAATATCAGAGGTAATCCTCAATGATACACAATCACAATATGCTGATTTGAAATTTTATTTGAAAAATGGATATGGTCCTATGCATCTTAATTATAAAACGAAATGTGCCTTAAGGTTGAAATCAAATCAGTATGAACTAGTCAATGATGTATTGTTTAGAAAAAATTATGATTCAGTATTTCTAAGATGTTTTGAGAAACCTGAAGCTGAAAAGATCATGCAGGAATTACATGATGGACCAGCTGGAGGACATTTCAGAGGAAATACCACAGCTCACAAAATCCTACATGTAGAATATTATTGGCCAATGTTATTTAAGGATGCACATGAATATGTAAGAAAGTGTTGAACTTGTCAAACCACAGCTGGAAGAGAAAGGAAGCTTGCATTCCCTTTTCAACCAGTAAACATGCAAAAACCATTCGAATAATGGGGACTAGACATAATTGGTGAGATTGTTCCTAACTCTTCCAAATTGCATAGATTCATCCTTACAGCTACTGATTATTTTACAAAATGGGTAGAAGCTATCCCCTTGAAGGTAGCCAATACAGAAAGCATTATGGACTTCATTGATCAGTACATAATTACCAGATTTGGCTTACCCTCAACTTTAATGTTTGATAATGCATCTTACTTTTCTCGAAATGCAATGGTAAAATTTTCTCTAAAACAAGGTTTCAAGTTAAAATATTCAACCAACTATTATCCACAAGGTAATGGATTAGTAGAATCAACGAATAAAAACCTCATCAGAATTATCAAAAGCACTATTGACCAAAATCATAGGAATTGGCACAAAGCATTGACATTTGCTCTATGGGCAAACAAAATTACACAGAAGGCATCTATCGGTTCTTCTCCTTTTGCTTTAATTTATGTAAAAGAAGTTGTTCTTCCCACAAACATAGCAATCCCATCTCTTTCCCTAGTGAAATTCATCAATGAAAACCCTTCTTCTTTTCTCCAGGCTAGGCATTTTCAAATTCGTAAGCTTGAATAAAATCGAGAAAAGGCCAAAGCAACCCACTTCCATCATCAACAATTAGTCAAAGCCTCTTTTGATACAACCTCTTCCAGTCAAAGAAATTTTGAAGTAGGTGATTTGGTTTTGAAATGGGACAAATCACATGAGCAAAAGGGTGAACATACCAAATTCCAAAGACTATGGCTTGGCCCTTTTCAAATCATTGAAGAAATTGGACAATCAACATTTACTTTACAAGACTTATCATGTAAGAAGGATTCTTTTCCCGTTAATGGGCAAATTTTGAAAAAATATTTTTTTTAGAAGATAACCTCTTCCAATTTTGTAACATATCGCCTTTAAGATTCTTAGAAAAATAAAGGTTAAGTAGTATTTACTTTTGGATTTTCAAAATAAAATATTTGATAACTTTCTAATTTTTTGCTTCTATAAGTAAACAAGAGTTAAAAGAAATAATTAGGACATTTGAGTACTAAAGTAAACCCAATTTCTTTGGAAAAACTTGATCTTGCTAAAAAACTTTTATTCTATGAACAAGCTCTTATATTTTTACAATGTGAATATTTTCTTGTCAGCGAAGAAAAGAATCTTTAACCTAGTAAGGACTTTTTGTAGATGAGTATCTTAAAAACTCTATCATTATCATCCAAAATACCAAAAAGAGCCAATGATTCACCCCATTTGATAAAATTTTCCTTTTTCAAAGTGTAAATCTAAAATATACAAAACTTAGAAGATAAAAAGTCTCATTACGAGCATGTTTACCATGGTCATATGGAAATAATTAAATTGATATTACCAATACTGCATATCAAAACAGGGTAATAGCCAATGATCTCATTGATCAGGGGAAAAGGGGTCTCATCAAGAGCCAACTTGTTCAGTTTAGTTACAATCAGTGAATGGCATTGTCATTATTAGGTTGCCAAGCCTAGACAATGTATTTCAAGAAACCTAAAAGAAAAGATTATATTAAAAAGAAAAAAGGGACAAGATCCAAGTGAGATTCAAAGCAAGTGAATATCATTTTGAACTTTGAAAATTGCTTCAGATGGGACAATGAATCATTGTTGGTTAAAAGATAACCCTGTTGAGGCTATCAATGCCTGTTAGCATCAGAGGCTCTATCTATGATAAATGAGTAAACACCAAAAAACTAATCTGCAGAGAACACTTGTTATATTACTTAATATATTATTATTGGTTGATGCAAACATTTATATTTTTATCATTACAAGAGTAAAGTAATTGAATAAGTAGATTGAGTAAGTAATGATGATTCTAGAGAAATGTTGTTTACTTTAAAACTCATGTAATTATTATTCCTATAGATTTAATTACTTTGAAAGTCTTAGAAATTTCAGCAAAACTACTCAGATATCACTGGTTCTCCCAAGTGAATCGCCAATTGTTGTACTACGAAACAACCCCCCCATTTATGAATAAAAATAACTGAGGGTACATATATAAATGGGGACCCTTTTTAAATTTTTAGGCTTAGGATAATAAAACCTAACTCTAAGCAAATTTCCTAGAAAAAGCTTGCAAAAATACCTAAGGATGAAATGCTCATTGCAAATCACAAATCACGCTTTTCCATGTGACTATCATAAACCACCTTTCAAAAATTGCGATCAAATCTCCTGCAGTGATATCCCGATCAAACGCACCTTGTTATTTCGCAAATCGCACTTCGCAAGTTTCACAGGAAATTAAGCTATGCCATTATGATGTCCATTAGTGATTTGCGAAATGCGATATTGGGATATTCGCAATTGCATTTCTCTTTATAGATATGGTAACGCTATATTGCATCCATTTAAATATTGTGACATGCTATTAAAAGCAGTAAAGCATGTGAAATAATTACATTTTAATATCAAAATGAACAAATTGACAAATTAATAAATATTTAGAGGCCTGAGGAAAGATAATCATTTTCCAAGTTATGGATAGTTAATGTTGAGTATCTCATTAAACCTTTCTCGTGATCCAAAGTCATTTCAGAGAAGCTTTCAGACTTAATTTTCCGATACCGTCTGTGTTGATATATCTTGTTCATTTCAGGCAAACTACAAAAGGCATGTCACTAAGGAAGGTGATGCACAAATAGTGCAAGCAGAGCATTGTTGAATCTGAGTTTACAGAGATGGCTCCTATCTTCTCTGATACAGTCTGCAATGCTGTCCGAGGCACAACAACTTGGGAGGTCATATACAATAGGCTTGAGGACGAACGTCCTAAAATCATTGTCGCGAGAGCAAAAATTGACTCAACAAGGCCTTCGGGACTTCAATTTAGGGATGCTACATGTTCTTTCCTTCATAGGATAGAAGCAAGAGCTAAAATCTTCCCATACACGGATATGATTAGGTGGGTGATCGAAAACGTCATCATTGAAGATATGCAATTCAAGAATTCAAGAATGTAACCCATAGGGTCGTTTAGAGCAGAGGAATTGAAGAAAATGTACCACATACCTGACCCTCAGGATATCTATGACAAGACATTCGTATCCAACTTCACAAAGAAGAACCCATACCCCTTCAAGTTGATTCAGGGTTGGAAAGCATTGGACAACAAATTCAAATATGAAAAATCAGGTATCTATGCTATAGCCTCTTTGGCAAACCCTTACAATTATGCAACAACTATGTTATGTAGATTATATGGGTTACCCAATAATACTAAGTTTTCCATAGAATGGATCCCTCTAATTGATGCCTGTGTTAATTCCCATATCATGAATTGAGCCTCCATCCTATCTTATAACCTAACCACCACCATTATCAAAAATTGAAAGAGGAGAGCCTCCTCTCTAGATAACCTTCCTCCGTTCTATTTTAGTGCCTACATTATGGATTCCATCTGTTTTTGCACGACATTTCCAACCATGAGTTGGAAATGGAACTTACATGATCCCTACTTGATCCATCTCAGTCATAAGAAAATATGGGAATCACATTATATACCCCACTTCTATAAAATATGTCATGTTGTTGTTTTCCCCTGCATCAAATAATTTTCAATAAGAAAGGCCCCAGGTTTTCCCAAGAAGCTGCAACAGACCTACTAGCTGTCGGCAAATATTTTATTGAAGAATGGTTCACCTACATTAGGGTTTTTGGTAGCATAGCTAATCCATATTTCCTTCCTTTATATGTTTCTAATAGATTATTGGCAAGAGAGATTGCCTACCAGACCATGGGAAAGGCCTAACTAAAGTTCTTAAAGACAACAAGAAGTTATTATGGCCCTCTTTTCCTATCAAGTGCGTTCTTTTTCTTTAGAAAATTTTGTTCATGCTACTAAGGAGTCAACAAACATGGAAGCCCTCAGGCTTCATATATTACCGAAAAGGAAATTTGATCCAGACAAGGTGGCATATAACATCACTATTGCAGTAAAACTCAAGCCATACAACCATGATGATAACGATTTTGAAGACTTGTTACAGTCGGTCGAATCCTTCGAACAAGCGTTCGAATGGGCTAAATCAAACCTGAGTCCTGAAGGTTTTGATAGATTTCGGGAATTCAGAAATGAACGGCTCGAAGTAATCCCAATGCACTTGTTTAAAATTGAAGATAAGCCCACACTCAGTGTGATTGTTAATAGTGAAGGACCTAGTTCTTGGGTAGATTCTAAGGTAAATACTGATAAAACACTTGATACAAGGAAGGCTCAAGACACAGATAATATAGCTGAGTCTAGTAAGATGTCAGCTGAGAAACAGGTTATGAGCACCCCATCTAAAGAAATTAGTCCAGAGGTCAAAGGCAGTAGTTTGGAGCAGGAGTGGGATCAGTTTAATCAAAAACTACAAGACACTCCCAAAACGACAAATACCCAAGAAACAATGGAGTGTAAAACTCATCTGCATGTTCAGGAGGATATAGAGCCCAAGTCTATGGACGAACAGTCCAAGCCCATGGATGATTAGTCCCAGCCTATGGATGAGTAGGAAACAACATCCCAACAGACTGAGATTATCCCTGCTCTGCCCACATCAGAGATTGTCTTGAAGGTGACCAAAATTCCACCACTTGATGTGTTTTACAACCTGCTCCACAAGGCTATGGTAAAAAGACAAAGGAAAAGGAAAATGATAGAAACACCCAAGCTGCCACCTGGAAATGAGCCAATGGATATAGTTTGAAGGGACATTCCTTTCGACCCAGTTGAGAAATTGACCAGATTGTCATAGTTCACAGGAGCATATGCAATGACCACCATAGACAAAGCTATTGAAGTCTCTACTTTGTTAAGGGAAAAGGAGGAGAGGATTGCACAACTCGAAGCAGAGAAGGCAAGTGTGAACAAGCAAGCAACTGAGTAGCTTGCCCAATTGCAATAGAGAATGGAGGTCTTGAAAATAAGCCATGAAGTCAATATATCGACTAAAAACATTCAACTCCAAGAATTACAATAAGCCATGGAAATATATAAGGATTTCCCTACTACTGAGGAGTTCGTTAAAGAGGCGTTGGAACTGAATTCCCTCCTGATGAAACATCAAGAAAACTTCTACCAAAAGATGTCACATATTACTCCTTTTCTAGCTACTAGCGATCAACTAACAGACAAGGTGATCGACCAGAGAACTGAGTTCACTGATCTAAACACTAGAATCTTAGAGTTCATCAAATGGCAGGAGAAAAAGGATGGAAGGAAAGACAATTTTCCTGAGATAGAGGAGACACACAAAGACATTCTCTTCCCGGATTGGGATGCAAGAATCAAGGAAGCTGAGCTAGCAGTGCAAGGGCAGCGGACGTATAAATGAATATAATCAAGGTAGTGAACCATACTCTGGTTGCCACCAACTTGGTAAAGGAAGGAAATCTAAAAGAAATGCCCAATTTAGGTGCTTTGTATAAAAGCTGGTAGGAAAAGGCAGAGGCTCAAAAACAGGCAATTTCAAAATTGACCAAGAACTATTGGGATTCGTATTGGCAATGCCTCGTGAAGCCGCATAGCAAAATCATGGCCCTTAACTGCTCAATTCATTCGACTCAGCAGATGCTTCCACTTCTCACCGATGCCATTTTTGCAGGACAACCCAGGACACATTCTGGTGCACCTCCTCAACTCAAACCAATGACTGATATATGTGATCTAAAGGACAAGCTGGCAGATAGCAAATCATCTACTTAGTTTTTCTCATCATGCCACTGTTTATTTTTAGAGTTAGTTAACTAGTTAGGAGGAAGGTTGTTTGAAACCTCCTCAATTTTTGTATAATCTATTTTTGCACATTAGTTAGAATAGTATTTATACCCTTCTCATGGATTTAGGGAAGGGTCCAAAATTTTATCAAAAACATTTGCAAAAAATGCACTATTGTAAGTTTGTGAATGCTTTGGTGAAATTATGGAACATGATCGTTTCTTTTAGATATCAGACTACTTTCCTTTGTTGATGCACTATTGTGTTCTTGGGATATAATTTGATTTGAAGAAAGAAGTTGATCCATGTCATTAGTCAAATGAGCAGAACTTCGCACATATGGTACTATTATCTTGTATGATTGATTATGTTTTTATTTAATTAGTGACAACTCTTTACTTTCATGAATTGTATGTGAGATTTATCCTTTCTGATTAAGCATTAATTGCACTATTGTATGATGCCTAGCTGAAATTGTTGATTTTCATATATAATTCATCATATATGTGATATATTTTATAAATTTCTTTGACTAAATATTTAGTCAAAGAAATTATCTTATACGTTATCATCTCTGTTTATGCATGATTGATCTTTATTATCACATGTTAAGCAGATATCTTTGTAGATCACATACCATATAGAAATGCCCGGGTTTATATTAGAATAAGTTAGTTAGAGATTTTCATAATAGAATATATCATTTATATTATCATTATTCTATTGCAATCACTCATGAACCACCCACTCTCATCTTAAAACCCACACCAGGAAACTGGTTCCATTATCCCCAGTCGAAGCCACCACTTTAAACAGAAAAGAAGTTGTCTTAGGGTCTGGGCTGGGTGGTTATCCCCCATGTTGGGGCAGCAGAAATTTGAAGCCGCAACAGAACCCCAGGTTGATAATTTAAGCTAGTAGCCTCGGGATTTGCAACATTCTTATTTCAATATTGGGGTTCATCACTGTTTGCATCGTTTTCGGGGACATATCAAAGCATGCATTGTTTTCTTCTCTAGTTGATTAATTTCCTTTAATTTATGAAAAACATAATTAAAAAAAAATTGCATTAGGCATATTTCATTTCAAAAAATTGCTTTGCATTAGCATTTTCACTCGAAAATTTTCAAAATCAAATTTTTTTCAATAACACAACACCCCCATTTGATCACTTGGTGCAGTAAGAACCAGATCACCATCCACTTTTGCAGTTAGAAGAAGAAGAGGTGGAAAATAAAGTAGAATAAATGGATGGAGATGATGACAATGACAAAGATCTTCCTGGATTTCCCATTCAAGATATTGATATCAGTTTTCATATAAAGAACATCCCTCCATATTTCCTTCCCAACTTCCATGGTGTGAGGTTAGAGGATCCACAAACCTTTCTCTTTGAATTTAAAATCCTTTGTAGATCTTATGGTTACTTACTAAACACTCAAAAGTTGAGATTGTTTCTGGCGACATTGAAGGATAGAGCTCTTAAATGGTTAATGAGTTTAGGGACTAATCCAATAAGATCATGGGATGATATGCAAAAGATATTTTTAGAAAAATATAAAGATCATGATCTTAAAGAACAAATATTTAGAGTGAATCAAAAAGAAGATGAGAGCCTTGAGGATCTAATAGATAGATTTATGTATAATGTTAAGTGGGAAAAATTACATCATTTAGGATCTAACACACTAAAAACTCTCTTACTTAGAACAATTAGAGATGAGTGGATTGATCTCCTTGATCCCATGAGTAGAGGTGATGTATACCAATTATCGTTTGAAGAAATTTGTGAAACATGCAAGCACATCTCAAGAGAAAGGGAAAGGGTAAGTAAATCAACATCAAGATTGGTAAGTCAAGATGAACTTGGAAATTTGTTTGATAACTTTAAAACAAAAATTCTTGGAAATCTAAGTGAACAAGTAGAAATGTTAAGAATGCGAAATGAGCAAAAGAGGATGTTGATATTTTTGTTATCCATGCAAAATCACATGCTACTAAATATTTCCCATCATTATCAAGATTGAAGGAAGTTTACCAAGAGGATGGAGCAAGTCAATCACCAAAGTAGCTATGTTATGTAGCTCCAAGAAGACCATGGCAACCTAGTCAACCTGATATGATGCAAGAACCTAATTCAAAATTTCAAGCTTATGCACATCCATCTCAAAGTAATTGGAACACACCCTTTCCTTGGAAACCTTGGCCATCTCAACCCCAAAACCAATATTGGAAACAAGGTTGGCAAGGAACTTATGAGAGCAATCCACAATATCCTCAATATCTTCCATACCCAACTCCATGTTATCCCTACCATCCACTTCCACCATAACCACAACCTCAACCACATCCATCTCAAAGATCCATTCCCACTCAACTACCTGTACCACCATTTCCAAAGCCAAACAATCTAGTAACTCATCCCACTTACAATATTGAGGTAGAAAACTTCCAAACAATCCTCTTGATCTAAATGGTATTCATCTTAGCTCAGGAAGAGTATTGAAAAAGAAATATTTTCTTGATGTCATTGAAGAATAACATCTAGAAGAAGAAGATCCAAAAGAATCATGTATCACATTTTATGGAGAGAAACCATTGGAACCGTAGATTGAAGAGTTTTTGTTATGCTTACCATCAAATCATTTATGTATGCAAGGGACAAATTGGAAAAAAATAGAAGATTTGAATGGCATAGAAAAAGAAGGCATGAAGAATAATCCACATGAGAAAGCGAACCAAAGGCATCAAAGCTATATTGAGGTTTGGTTCCAGAAAATCAACAAGATGGAGCATCACTCTCTTCTTCAACAGAGCTTGATACCATCAAAGTCAAAGCATTTGTCTCTAATATTTAGGTACATTTCAAAGCATATGTTTTGAGCCTACACATGAGTTTCTCTGTCATCTTGTTATGTTCATGGCTCCATTGGAAGTATTCCTACACTTGACAGAGATTTTGCTTTTTTCAAGTAGAGTAGGATAGAAAAAAAGGAAATAAAAAAAGGAAAAATAGAGAAAAAAAGAGGAAAAGAATAAAATATCATGTGAAAACCTCTTTTCAAATGCCTAATATCGGCTCACTGATTGAAAACCTCCTTGAGTGGTTAGTGGGTTGGAAAGAAAAAAAAGAGGAAAATATCATAGGTGAAAACCTCCTTTGAGGCGCTTAGGTAGACCTACTAGTTCAAAAACTCATTGAGGCAGTTAGTAGGCCTAGTTAAAAAAAGAAAAAAAATGAAAAATGAAAAGGAAAAAAAATATTTTCTCGATGTATCTCTCTCTGATGAATTAAGGTGCTCTCCAACCTTTGTAAGCAACAAGAACGACTTAGCATCAAAATAATAAAGTTGATCAAAAACCTAGTCAAAGAAAGTCAAAGTTGGGCTTTCTCCTCCTTTTCTCAGATTCTCCAACAACACCAAGGCCATGCTATCCATCACCCTCATCCATTTCCAACATCCACCCATCATTTCTAAGCCTTTCCCATTCATTTTCCTCGTTGTCCTAAAATGCATAAGGAAGGTTTTGTTTTTCTACAGGAGTGCCAAATACATAAGCATAAATTTTTTCTTAACCTAGATCGAAACTTGTGCATCCATTGGTTGATATGTTTCATGGGGAGATGCATATAGATGATGGTAATATTCTCAAGAAATTTCAAAAAGTTTCCAGTGCATAAGTTTTGAGAAATTGACCTCCTTCACCTATATCCATTTTTTATTTTTCTTGAGATTTGTGCATCCATTGAACAAGATTGTTTATGGGGAGGTTCATAAGGATGACAAAAACATGCTCAAAAAAATTCAGGTCAATCCAATCTATTGCTTGAGAGATATGGATAAAACAATTCAACTATTGGAGTGCTTTAGAATTGCCATAGGAGTGACCATAATTGCTACACAATTGACATAGAGAGAGGGGCCAACTCCTATGTTTTCCTTGGTGGAATGAAAAAATAAAGTATACCACACCTCCATCATCCATCCTCCACACAATATAATCACTTTTCCATCCAAAATTTCATCTCTTTTCATGAAAAAAGCTCATTTTCACCCCTTCTTCCATAGTTTTCACCACTACTGAAACTTCTAGTCCCAACCCATGAGCTCACCATGAATGATCAGAGATTTAGAATGAATTGAATGAATATTATTGTGATATTGGAGGGGTCTATGTAACTGCTACATGAAAGAAGCCAGTCTTGTAGCATCCTGCACAAACCCTACAAAACCACAATTGGAGACACTTGACAAGACCAAAGTGAAGACTTAGCCATCTTGAAGCATTTAAGGACCATATTTGTGATCTTGGGCAACCACACAAATCTTGAGGAACTGATATAGGGTCACTTTTCATATATAACAATAGTATATCGATCCACCACTTGAAGAACCCACATCAACAGATTTCACTCAGTTACACACCTATCAAAAAAATACAAAAATATTTTTTTCAAAGCAAGGCCAGAGCATGAAGCAATTAGCATGGAAAATGGCACCTTCAAACAATTAGCAGATCAACAACCATTTTTTAAGAAACACATAGACATCAAGGCAACTATAGACCATCAGGTAGGAACATGTATGCAATATTATTAAACTCTTCTCTTGAGCATATTAGGTTTAGAAATTTGTTGTCAATGCACAAGAGAGAAGGTTTTGTAGGTTGAAGGTGGCCAACAGTCTCAGCCACCCTTGAACAATTAAGTACAACTAACTCCCTCACTCATGCAACATGGAAAATGACAAAAAGAGGAGGGTGATAATTATGAGGAGTGGGCCATCTCACCCATCACACTAAACCCACTACCACAAGAAGAATAAAAGGAAATGCCCAAATCTCATTTGTACTGAGAAGTTCATTCCTAAAATAGTAAGAGAGGCCCACTAAGACATCGCGAGTCAAGCTAGAAATGACTAGGGGTCCTCTGGGCTACTACAGAAGAGCTACACACTTAGTTTGCAGGTGCTATAGGACTGGACACCACTTCTACATGAGAAACAAATCTACTATAGGAGAAACAAAGTTGTTACACGAAGGGACGAATTTTCTACAAGAGAAGACAAAGTGCTACAAGAATGTCCAGAGAGTTGCAAAAAGCCTAATTTTAAGAAACTTTGTCACTAAAACCCTATATTTGAAGAGGGACATCTAAGAGAAGGGTAAGTACACATTTTTCTCTGCCATCTATGGGCAAGAAACCTACAAAACCTCTCATTCCTTCAACAATGCATCCTATAAAAAAATTATGATGGTAGTTTGAGAATATAAAATTGAATGAGAATGTTTCTTTTGAGTTAAGCAAGATAATAAAGGAAATAGAATTGTTTTTTAGATGGGTTTGAAGTTTTCCTTCCTCTAACTAGTATGGACAAAACTACTATTTTACCCCTGTAGCAGATTGGGAGTATTGGTTTGCCAAAATTTGGAAAATCACATTGACAATCATGGGGGGGTTGTTTCAATTGAAGAGAGTCCACGTACTCATCATGGATGTCAAGTATCATTTATGTTGTGAAGAATGTTCGAAAACTTGTTGACATAGACAAGGAGAATTTTCTTAAGACACAAGCACACACCTAATTAGAACTTAGAGAAAAGGATGGGTCTACAGAAGAAGAAGATGGAGAATAAGATGAAGAGGATGGAGCAAGAGATGTGCCAAAATTCCTTCTGAGGTAGCTTGGGATGTTTAGGAGGCCACCAGGGCCATGAATTAGGCACATATAGGTCATTAAGTTTCTTAGAGGATGAGCAACACTTTCATTAGAGGGTATGATGAGCCTCCAAATTAGACATAAATTAAGGCCCAGCTAACCATCCTTCAATACATTCATTAGGGGAATTTTGAGATCTAAAATAGGACTTCTAAGAAAAATGTACAACCAGAATAAACTTTAGAACAACCAATAGGATTCAAGATGATGATGTCAATCATGGGGGTGATTCACCATTTTTGGAGTAAAAAAGTAAAAAGATTAAAAAATAATAAAGTAATAAAATAACATTTTCAACTCGTATATTCAACTTATCTCCCCAAGTTTTTACACCAATTTTGAGCGAAAGTACTCGTTGGATGAAAAATGTAATTCCCCATCCAAGGAGTAACCATGTTGCCTACTTTCGATGGACCTTGCTTACATGAAAAATGAGAAATACATGAAAAATGTGATTGCTTGAAATTTGAGTAAACCCATAGGAAGATAAGTTGAAAATATGAGTTGAAAAAATAGTTTTTTCTTTTTTTTTCCCTCTAAAATTTGACGATGTAATCTAATCTTATTTTATTATTTCCACTATTATTTTATAATTTCCTTAGGAGGCCCATTTTAGACCTCACAATTCCCCTAATGAAACCTATCTTTTTGCATTAGATGATATATTTTTAGCTTTTAATATGTTCATTAGGAAGATTTAGGGATAATTGCATATTTGTGCCTTGTATTATTTATTTTTGTAGAATATTGTGGGAATGTTGGGCTGATTATGAAGATTTGAAGGATAAGATAAACTAGGGACTTGCTCCTTGCTACAAGAGTACCATGATTGGATACTAAATGAACATGATATTATGAAATTATTGCACAAAAGTTTGGATCTCCAGTGATTGATAAAATCTAGGAATCTGTTCCCCATCATTTAATGAAGATTCCTAGTGTTGGGAACCATATCCACTTTTTGAGGGATTTTGGAGGGGAAAGTTGCCTTCTTTTAAGAAGGATGCTTCCCCATCTATTTTTATAAGTACCAATTTGAATTTTCCTCTAGAGGCATGTATTTCTTAGTCTTCTTGTGGAGAAAACTTGTTATTTAGCAACTCCACTTTCAATTCTAGCAGGTGTGTACTTGGATGGATTCAAATAATGAAGTTTGAAGCCATTTTTAGCTTCTAAAGTTTGGTTTCCTTCATAGGAATCTGAGTTTCCTTGGGCTTGGCCATCCCAGAAGCCTCAGATCCCTCTTGTACAATTTCTTTATTTCCTTTGAATGTCTTTTTCACTTGCATCTCTTATTTCTCAATTGACTATTCATGTTTCTTTTGTTGTAGGTCATATTAGTTAAATGATTGAATTGAGTTCTTTTGCGTGTTATTTGCAGAGTCACAAGCATGATTTATCCTTAGAATATATTTGGAAGGTCATATTCATCAATTGACTATTCATGTTTCTTTTGTTGTAGGTCATATTAGTTAAATGATTGAATTGAGTTCTTTTGCATGTTATTTACAGAGTCACAAGCATGATTTATCCTTAGAATATATTTGGAAGGTCATATTCATCATTGAGCTACTTGGATTGGTTTACTAGTTCACAAATCTAGAATTTCTGGAAGTTCCTTGTAGCAAAATAATAGTAATTTTATGCCATTTTTTAGAACGTGTTAATGAGCTTCATTTGATTTAATTCAACTTTCACTGGGTCATAAAAACATTCAAGTTAATAACAGAATTTACCCCATAGCATTTGCACTTTATTAGGCTAGGAATTTGGTAGGTTAGCTAGCTCACTAATTTTTGAATTTCTAGGTTTCAGAGTAGCAATTTTATGCTACTTTTTATCACGTGTTAATAGGGTTATTTTGGAGTGATTCCACTTGCAATAGAGTCCTAGGACATCCTACTTAATAAAAAAAAATCTCATCTCATTTGCATTTGATTTACTTGGTCATTCGACAAGTTTTATCACTCCTATAGCAATCCTACCACTCCTATACAAACTCCTATATCACTATTGTAGCATGTGTAAACTTGACCAAATTTGCTCCAAAAGCTTAGTTTTTTATTTTTAGGCTTGAATAATGACCCCTCGGCTCTGAAACCATGATTGAGTAAGACCAAAAGCCTCTTAAGCCTTTCCTATTCTCCATTGCAATTCACCTTTGAAGTTACGGTTAGTGGACAAATTCTTGACTTGAAGAGCATAATGATGATTACTTTATGAAGCACCTTATGAAATTTGTTCATAAAATCTCTATTGAATGCAGAAATTGAAGAATGATTTAATTTTATTTCATACATATTATGCTATGATTTTCATTTCCAACATTTTTATTTCTATTGCGTAGACTAGGCTTCCTTTTGATGTAACATTTACACTCAACAAATATTTTAATGTTCACATTTCTGCAAGTAAGATTAGCATTTACATTCATGCAAAGTAGAATAGGCTTTTCTTTTTACAAAAGTAACTAGCATCTCCTCTTTGCAAAAGTAATTAGGTTTCCTCTCTGCAAACAGAGTATCATTTCCATTTCTGCAATTAGTTTAGGCCCTTATTTCATGTCATTCACTTCATTTCATTAGATCAACGAAAAAAGGACACATTGCATGTTGCACATACAGTGCTAATGCCTCCTCAGTTTGAACAAACCCCAGTTGATAATTTAAACTAGTAGCCTCCAAATTTGCAACATTCTTGTTGCAATATTGGGGCTCATCACTTCTTTGCGCCATTTTCGGGGACGTGTCAAAGCATGCATTGTTTTATTCCCTAGTTGATTAATTTCTTTTAATTAATGAAAAAACATAAAAAAAAATTGCATTAGGCATATTTCATTTCAGAAAATTGCATTGCATTATCATTTTCACTCGATTTTTTTTTTAAAACAAAAAAATTCTTCAATACCACCACCCCCACATTGATCACATGGCGCAGTAAGAACCACATCACCATCCACTTTTGTAGGTAGAAGAAGAAGAGGTGGCAAAGAAGGTAGAAGAAATGGATGGAGACGAAGACAATGAAAAGATCCTCTTGGATTTCGCATTCAAGATACTGATATCAGTGTTCATACAAAGAACATCCCTCCATCTTTCCTTCCCAACTTCCATGGTATGAGGTTAGAGGATCCGAAAACCTCTCTTTGAATTTGAAATCCTTTGTAGATCTTATGGTTACTTACTAAACACTCAAACGTTAAAATTGATTCTGGCAACATTGAAGAATAGAGCTCTTAAATGATTCATGAGTTTAGGGACTAATTCGATAAGATCATGAGATGATATGCAAAATATATTTTTAGAAAAATATAAATATCATGATCTTAAGAACAAATCTTTAGAATGAATAAGAAGTAAGATGAAATCCTTGAGGACCTAGTAGATAGATTTATGTATAATGTTAAGTGGGAAAAATTACGTCATTTAGGATCTAACACACTAAAACTCCCCTTACTTAGAACAATTAGAGATGAGTGGATTGATCTCTTTGATCTCATGAGTAGAGGTGATGTATACCAATTATCATTTGAAGAAATTTGTGAAACATGCAAGCGCATCTCAAGAGGAAGGGCAAGGGTAAGTAAATCAACATCAAGATCAGTAAATCAAGATGAACTTGGAAATTTTCTTGATAACTTTAAGACAAACATTCTTGGAAATCTAAGTGAACAAGTAGAAATGTTAAGAACGACAAATGAACAAAACGAAGATGTTGATATTTGTGTTATTCATGTAGAATCACATGCTATTAAATATTTCCCATCATTACTGAGATTGAAGGAAGTTCACCAAGAGGACAATGGAGCAAGTCAATCACCAAAGCAGCTATGTTATGTACCTCCAAGAAGACCATGGCAACCTATTCAACTCGATATGATGCAAGAACCTAATTCACAATTTCAATCTTATGCACATCCATCTCAAAGTAATTGGAACACACCCTTTCCTTGGAAACCTTGGCCATCTCAAACCCAAAACCAATCTTGGAAACAAGGTTGGCAAGGAAATTATGAGAGAAATCCACAATATCCTCAATATTTTCCTCAATATTATCCACCCAACTCCATGTGATCCCTACCATCTACCTCCACCACAACCACATCCATCTCAAAGATCCATTCCCACTCAACTACCTGTACCACCATTTCTAAATCCAAACAATCTAGTAACTCATCCCACTTACAATGTTGAGGTAGAAAACTTCTAAACAAATAATCTTTATCTAAATGGTATTCATCTTAGCTCAGGAAAAGTATTGAAAAAAGGATATTTTATTGATGTCATTGAAGAACAACATCTAGAAGAAGAAGAGCCAGAAGAATCATGTATCACATTCTATGGAGAGAAACCACTGGAGTCTAAGATTGAAGACTTTATGTTATGCTTATCATGATATCATTTATGTTTGCAAGGGACTAATTGACAAAAAATAAAAGATTTAAATGGCACAGAAAAAGAATACATGGAAAATGATATAGATGAGAAAGTGAACCAAAGGCATCAAAGCTATATTAAGGGTTGGTTCCAGAAAATCAACAGGATGGAGCATCACTCTCTTCTTCAATAGAGCTTGATACCATCAAAGTCAAAGCATTTTGTCTCTAATATTCAAGTTCATGTCAAAGCATATGTTTCAAGCTTACACATGAGTTTATTTGTCATGTTTTTAAGTTCATGGCTCCATTGGAAGTGTTCCTACACTTGAAAGAGATTATGTTTTTTTTCAAGTAGAGTAGGATAGAAAAAATGAAATAAAAAATGGAAAAAGATCGAAAAAAAGGAAAAGACTAAAATCTCATGTGAAAACCTCTTTTGAGGCACTTGAGATTGGCTCACTGATTGAAATCCTCCTTGAGGTGGTTAGTGGATTAGAAAGAAAAAAAAAGGAAAATATCTTAGGTGAATACCTCCTTTTAGGCGCCTAAGTAGGCATACTAGTTAAAAACATCATTGAGGCAGTTAGTAGGCCTAGGGAAAAAAAGAAAAAAAAAAGGAAAAATGAAAAGGAAAAAACATCTTTTCTCCATGGATCTCTCTCTGATGAATTCAGGTGCTCTACAACCGTTGCGGGCAACAAGAATGAGTTAGCATTAAAAGAAAAAAGTTGATCAAAAACCTAATCAAAGAAATTCAAACTTGGGCTTTCTCCTCCTTTGCTCAGATACTCCAACAAGACCAAGGCCATGTTAATCCATCAACCTCATCCATTTCCAACATCCACCAATCATTTCCAAGCCTTTCCCATTCATTTGCCCCGCTATCCTAAAATTCTAAAGGAAGGTTTTGTTTTGCTATAGGAGTGCCAAAATACATATGGCATAAAATTGTTTTTACCATATCTCGAAAATTATGCATCCATTGGTTGAGATGCATATGAATGACCATAACATTCTCAAGAAATTTCAACAAATTCCAGTAAATACTTTTTGAAAAATTGGCCTCCATCACCTACATCCATTTTTTTTTCTCGAGATTCGTGCATTAATTTACCAAGGTTGTGTATGGGGAGGTTCATTAGGATGACGGAAACATGCCCCAAAAAATTCAGGTCAATCCAATCTATCATTTGAGAGATATGGATAAAACAATTATGCTACAGGAGTGCTCTAGAATTGCTACAGGAGTGACCAGAATTGCTACACGATTGGCATAGAGAGAGAGGTTAGATCCCATGTTTTCCTTGGTGGAATGAAAAAATAAGTCTACCACACCTCCATCATCCATAATCCACACAATATAGTGACTTTTCCATCCAAAAATTTATCTTTGTTCATGAAAAAAGCCCATTTTCACCCCTTCTTCCATAGTTTTCACCACCACTGAAACTTGTAGTCCCAACCCATGAGCCCACCATGACTTATCAGAGATTTATAATGAATTGCATGAACATTATTGTGATCTTGGAGGGGTCCGTGTGATTTCTACAGGAAAGAATCCAGTCTTATGGCAGCTCACACAAACCCTACAGAACCACAGTTAGAGGCACTTTACAACACCAAAGTGAAGACTTAGACATCCTGAAGAATTTAAGGACCATATTTGTGATCTTGGGTGGCCACACAACTCTTGAGGAGTTAATATAGGGTAAATTTTCATCTGTAACAACAACATATCGATCCACAATTTGAAGAACATACATCAACAAATTTCACTCAGTTAGACACCTATAAAAAAAATACAATTTTTTTTTTTCAAAGCAAGGCTGGAGCATGAAGCAACTAGCATGGAAAATGGCACCTCCAAACAATCAACAGATCAACAACCATTTCTGAAGCAACACGCAGTGTTAGGATATTCTGACACATAGGAAATAGATAAGTATAACTTGGTCTTGTGTAGAGTTAGGTAAAGTCTGTTTCTTTACTATGTACTTTTGCAACTTACAATCCGACGGTCATGATATGTGGTGATCTGACAGTTCATTCTCTCATCGGTATTACCAACACTTGATCCGTGGCTTAGCACCTGCTTGGTCCATGGTATCTATTTAAAGAGCATGGAGGGTCATTTGTAGGGTAACCGTTTGTTAGCTACCTATACCAATAGGTTTCATATTTCATGATTGGCAAAGAAAGTTCCAAATATGCTCTGCTTTGATGATGCAAAGATCCCATATTTCCAAGAGAAGACACTGTGTGTATATAGCTTGATGTGTACTCAATTTTGATGGATGGTCCAACAGCCTAAGCTGGATCATGCCATGTTTTAAATTTTCAGTTGTAGAATAGAGAAAGAAGTCTGTCCAAACTGTTTAATCTTGGCAGGCCAGTAGCTTAGGTAGAGAATTAAGGTTCCCAACTGCTTAATCTGGGACCTTGGAAGCATAAGGGTAGTTCTAGATAGGAAATCAAAAGAAAAGGCCAAGAGAAAAGAAAAGGCAAATAAGGGTCTGCAAGTCTAAGTGCACCCTCCATGAAGAAACAAAAAATGCTAGGCAAATAGATGGGTAAGTAGATGGGGTTGCAGAAATGTCATTCCTTACAATTGAAAATGTGCTAACCTATTCACCAAGAAGCATCAATGGATTGAGAACCTCTTCTTCTCCATCAGGTGGCAGCAAAGCAAAGGAGCATGCCTAACATTCCATTTTCCCTTTTCCCATTCATAACTAAAATCCCTTCAACAGTTGTGTTCATAAGAGAATTGGTGGTTTTATAGTGGTTCTTATTCCTTTAAAAGCCACATTTCTTGTCTAAAATTCTTTTCATTTTGATCTACTCCCTAAGCTAAGTGATTTTCAAATAAACTTAGTAATTTCACCCCTCATTCACCTCTTCCACCCATATTAACCCTTAACTTTACTATCTAAATCCCCTATGTCCCCCTTTCTCTACTATAATAACACTATGGTGTATAAATCCCAGCATTGTATAGATATCCTCCCTTTAGCACTATAGCTAAATAAGTTTGTCAAAGGAGACATTAGTCCACCAGGGACTATGGTCAACCCTGTTATGGGATTGCTCTGACCTCAGGTTGGAGTGATAGCCTCCCCCTAAGCCATCACCTCACCTCTGTCCAATAAATTCCACAAGAACCCCCTCCCTCTGCTCAAAACCCACTTTTAAACCTTTTTCCCCCTTGGATTAACCTTACCCTGAAAAAACCCACAAAAAGCACTAAACCTAAGGTCATCCGCCCAGATTATTTAAACGAATATTTTAATATGCGGGCGGGACCCCCCCCCCCCCCAAACTGCACGATCCGGCGGAAGGCCCACCAGCCGTCGATAGTCTGCCACCCACGATCCAATGGTGGGCAGGCATTTTCAGTGTCGGATCTGCCGACCTTTAGCGTCTGGGGAACGGTGGTTTTCCGCCCCGTACACGGGACGCGTGGCAGGCAGCGGGGTTGTTCGGAGCCCCCCTCCCCGATACCGCCTTTCCCCAAAGGTGGTGCGGGGAAACCGCTTACCACCATCCCGTTACCACCTCCCCCTTACGACATGCATACGTCATCATGACGTAGCGCCGTTCCCCGCCCCCGCGCCGTGTGGCCCTCCACGTAGTCCTGCCACCTTATCCATTCGCCACCGTGTCCTGCCACCCTAGCCCACACCTCAGCAGCCACGTCACCCCCGTACCCGGGCCCGCCATGATGTCATGCTGACGTCATCGGCGGGAAGGCGCCAATTACCTATTTTTTCCGAATTTGTCGTTAAAGTCACGGTTTAAGCCGTTTTTATGTCATTTTCGCGCAAAAGAAGACTTAGCCGTTGCAGCTGGTTCACTGCCAAAGCGCCTCCAGACCTCCGAATTCAAATTTGCAACCGTACCAACACATCAATTCTGCATCCACAGTTCGGCCTGCAGGCTTTTCAAGCGTTTTATCCAGGTATTCACCGTAATTCTTCCATTTGGCCCATGCATACCATTTCTCTGTAAAAATCACCATTAAAGCACTTGTCAAAATTCCATACAAGCTCTGCCTACTACCTAGAAGTGAGCTAAGGTAACCTGCATTACCTCGGAACCATAATTCAACACTAAAGCAGTTAAAACGCGAATCAAAACTCTAAATTTGTCCTCGAGGGGCCCGACATTGTTCCCTTTTGCCGAGTGTAGACCAGCTGCAGCTGCTTTCCTAAGTAGACCTCACATACCCTCTGCAATTTACCCCTAGCAATTCACAATCCTTGTGAATTTACTAAAAACTACAGAAGCACGCTTGCTAAGCCTGCCTTTTTCACTGTGAAGAACATTTCAGACATTGTCTATAGTTGGCCTATCATTTGAGCTCTTAAGAGGTCTGCAAACCACCGCACTCATCTCACTCAAAATCAAATCATACAATGGCTGCCCCTGCACCCACAGCTCTCAGTGTTGCTCCATTAAATCCACCCAACAAAGACTTGCAGTCCTTGCCTCTTGCTGACAAGGACTACCTTATTGAAGACTGTATGGTAGACAGGGACTTTCTGCAGACCTTCAGGCAGTTGAGAGAGGACTACCTGAATGGTCATGATACATATGGCGTATGGGAGTCCAACCTGCCATACTATTGTCTCCCCTCTATAAATGTGTTTCCTGAAATCATTCGCCTATGTGCTGAAAACTATGATGTGCAGCACAGAGCCATCAACACCCCATCTGGGAGGATCCTCTTCTACATTAATCCAGAGTCCATCAACAAAATGCTACATTTTGATCAGACAGAGCTGCTAATCCCATTCTCCATGAACTATCTGCTGGACACTGGTGCCAAGATGACCAGTGAGGAGATTCAAAAGGTCACTAGGACATTCATGAGACCTGAGTGCCAGCCTGCAGGGTCACCTCCTTATTTGGATGTCTACTTCACTGAAGTAGGCAGATTGCTCCTGGACATGATTGCTTATGTGCTGGGATACAAAACCAGCGAACATGTGGATGGGACAATGCTAGTATTACTAGCTGTTTACAGCCCAGGCCAACCCCCTACCCACAAATATAATTTTGCCAAGTTCATTGCTAACAAAATCCATGATCAGTTGGGTGCAGTGGATAGGCAGGGGGTCTTCAAATACTCGGCCTATATCTATCACCTCTTCATGTACTATCAGTCTGAGGCTTTTCCATGCTATATCAAAAAGCTGGATTATAGAGGGGAAAGAAGGTCTGTTATCTTCTGGACTTCTGTCTACCACAAAGTCACAAACTCACCCTATTCCTATTGTGATTTTGTTGACCAATTTGTGTATCCAGTATCTTGCCTATTGATGAGGTCCCCTCCTCCCAGGATGTCAACTGAGATACAGAAGGCTCTGCAGCTTTCCAAAAAATGTAAAATAGGTGATTGGTACCTATATGAGGATCACACAGTCATCAGAGTCTATGGCTGTGAGCTCTGTCCTTACAGACTCCCAAAGTATGTGCCCATGAGGATGTTTGCCTTGGAATATTATAGGCAGTTGATTCAGTCTGACCTCACCCATTTCCACAGCTCCAGAAAGAAGGCCCACCTCAAGTTCAAACACCAGTTGGGCCCCTTCATCATGAACAAAAAAGAAGGATGGGAAGATGCTGACCTCATCCTCAAGGACAAATATAAACTATCATACAGTTTCCGGTGGGTCCCTTATGACCCTGAGGGCTTCATTACTGCCAGAAGAAACAAATACAGGCTTCTAGGTTATAGGCATTGTCAATACCCACACATTGAGAGATATGCCAACCAGCAAGAATGGCTGCAGGGTACTCTAGTTGAAAAGCTAACTGAAGAAGAGATAATGCTAAAGAATATAAAGGAGCTTGAAAAAACCATTGACCTAGACTCTGTGCAGCAGGTACCTTTCAAGCGGCCTTATTCAACAGGAGAAGGGACCTCGGCCTCAAGGACTGCACCAGTAACACAAGCACCGTCCACAGCAGCACCGGCAGCAGACAAAGGCAAAGGGATAATGGGGGCAGAGGAGGAAACAGTGAAAGAAAAGCCTGCCCCTGCAAATGAGCAGCATCAAGAGCCCCAACAAGGGCAGCAAACAGAACAGCAGCAAGAGCAGACTGCCCCTCAACAAACAGAGCTACCAGCAGCCCCAGTAATGCAAACTCCACCTCCACAGACTGAGCCATTGACTGCTCCTAGTTTGCAGACCCCAACACATGAAGAAAGGGGTATGAAAAGAGACAGAGAAGAGTCCACTCTAGTTAGTGGATCCTCCCAACAACCAGGAGCCAAAAGGCAAAGGCTAGACTCCCCTGAAGTAGAAGACATCACTGAAGAATTCCTTGACAGCTCAAGGAAAAATAGGGAGGGCAGCCAGCACACAGGGACAAGCTCCTTTCAGCAGGAGCAAGGATTGCAACTTGGTTTGGAGGTGTCTTCCTCCTCCCAGCAGAGCAAGAAGCCCAAGAGCACTAAGGCTTCTTTCAAACAAATAAAAGCTCAGAATGATCTGCTGAGGGCTGAGGTCTACAAGAAATTTATAGATGCAACACCAGCACAGCAAGAAAGGCTAATGTCTATGTATGACATTAAAGAGGAAAAAATAATCCTCAGTCACTTTAAGCCTACAATACCGCAGCCTAAGTCAGTTGCAGATTTTGTGAAGACAAGGGTGGAGGTCATGGCCAAAGACATCCATCCCATGGACCAAATAGAACTCCACAAGCAAGCTGGAGAAATGGTATATGCAACCTTGGTGGAGAGGGAAACCATGGCCCATGAGCTGAAAGAGTCCCTGAAAAACACCAATACCCAGTTGGACTTTGAGAGAATGTCCTCCTTGGCCAAAGACAATAGAATAAAGTCTCTTGAGGACATCATCATTGATCTAGGACATGATCCTAGTGATCCAAAGGGTGTGAAGGCCCTTATGAAGAAGAAAGATGATGACCTGAATGCATTAAAGAAGAGGTTGAAGCTGCAGCCCACAGAGCACCCTCAAACCGCAGAACTTCAAAAGCAAAAACAAGGTGATGACCAATTAGACCTCCTAATGCAGCAAGACCAGAGGATCAGGGAATTGGAGAAAGGGCTGGAAGGAGCATTATAAGATAAACAGGGAGAATCCACTTCCCAAGCTCCTCCAACTACTTCGACAACAGCAACAACTTCAGGGGCAGCAGTGGCCCCCACAACAGAAGCAACAGGAACAGCAGCAGCTCCAGATGCCAGCACAAGTGTAGAAGAATTGACCAAGGCCATCAAGGAAATGGAGCTCCAGGCGAATGAAATAAAGAAGGCCAAGGAAAAATTGGCAGAACTGGATGCCAAATATGACAAGTCAAAAGTAACTGTAGCAGAGCAGGGCAGAGAAATAAAGGCCCTAAAGGACAAGATCAAGGCCTTAGAGAAGGAACTGAATCTAGAGACTGCCATGGCCGACATAAAGAGGATTCTATGGGCCAAAATTGGCCATTCCATCAATCAACAATGGAGGTCAATTAAAACAATACATGAACAGATGGACTTAATGGGCCAAGCACAAGCAGAAATCCATAAGGCCAAGACAACACTGGGAGACAAGCCAGAACAGGCCAACAGGATGATAGACTTCCTGAACAGGCAAGAAAAGGAGGAACTGGCAGCAATAGGCATTGCCAACAGAACCGAGGCTGTCCTCACTGCTAAGAAGGTACTAACTCTCAGAAACTATGTACAAACTGTGGAGAGGAAGTGCTATGAGATACAAGCTGAGGTGGAGGAATATAAAGTCAAGATGGCAGTGCTGCAATCAAAGGGACTGCCCAGCCTCCTAAGTGGTGCAGGAAGACTGATCTCTCGAGATCAATTTGCCAACAGAATGGCAACCACTATTGAAAATCAAATTGTTGCATCTGGTAGTACATCTGAGCAAACAGGGCCCCCCACAGGACAGAGCTTGTATGAAAAACTTGAAGCCCTGTTCTTCATTGAAAATGAGGTAAATCATCTGTTTGAAACTCCTCCTAACTTTTATAGGTATACAGAGGCAGATGAGACCCTAATTAAAATTCGGAGACATCAAATGCCTAAGGAGGATTGGTGGCAAGCGATGCTTCAGATTTTGCCACGGTAGCCTCAGTTGTTCGACCACTGCCAGCTCCAGGTCACTACAAGACAAACAGCATGACAAAGTCAGAAATAAAGGCAGCTGAAAGGGTGACTCAGCATAAGGACAATGACAGCTAGCCTAAAGGATAAGCAAATGCGCATATTTGGACAGCTTAGCCTCAGCCGACTTCGACACCCACCAAGTCATCAATTTCTGACTATTTTTGACAGCTAAAGCAACAAAAATTTACTACAGCTTTTACTTTCTCAGCTACCAAGCTCCAGGAGTTGGCATAACATTTATGAGCCATTAACTCCTTTTCTTGATATTTTTACATGTAAATTTTGTATAAATACTCCCCTTAGTAACGCATAAGGGGTTGGTGATTTTTGACTCCAAGGAGAATCTATTGTATACTTTCAGTTTTATCTAATACAGAGGGCTGGACCAGCTCAGTGATTTCCTGAAGTATTTGATGTATGGATGATGCTAGATGTGCTGATGCAGAATTCCTGTGCTGTCTGATGAAATAACAAGTTTTTCTCAAATCTCTGTTTCTTGTCTTCTTATGTTTATCAAACCATACTTATGTTGTACTAAGCTAGCAGTAAAGAAAAAGAATAGTACAGGATTTGTTTCATTACACCTTGTGCTCAATTTTTACTGCTGTGAATGTTTGTCTTCAGGATTAACGATATACATGAATTCTTAACTGCTCATGTGTCTATTAATTCTATATGTGTTAATGTTAACTAGAAATTCTTCATTGCTTCTATATTGACATTCCCACTGTCTTTTCTTCAGCAGTTTTCTGTGAGATTCTTAATTGCCTTACATAAACTAAATACCCCACTCAATAACTATTATGATCGTTTTTTCTCAGACACAAACTTGGCTCTGCAGCATCACTAAGGTATCACACAGTATCAGACAAACTAAAGGACCACTGACTCCATGCCCAATGGACTAAGACATGCTAGTAAGTACCTATATATATTAACTAGAATCATCAACAAACACAAAACATAAACAAAAAACCTGAGCATAATAGCTAGCCTAAAACACTATCATAACAGAGACAAATCATAAAGAGAGAGCCCTCTCTGATTGCAGCTTGGCCAGAAGCTGAAATCCAAAGACTGGTTAGTGGTTACCCCGGCCGTATTCCCTTGGGAGTCATAGGGAACAACCTGGGTGTTAACATAAATGGCGACTCCACTGGGGACCAAGCATACTTTTCAAACCGTTGTCTGTCCATAGACAGTGGTTCTAAAAAGGCTTAATCAGTCCCTTAATCAGTCCTAAAATATCTTAGAAAATACTCAAAAAGAAGTTCAGAAGCTAGCTCCTAAAAGGGAAAATAGGTACACTAGGTCAAACCCTGACCCAAATCCACCAGCTGTGTTTGAGAATCCTAATATAATCCCTAGAATAATTAGGAAGCAGCAAAGGCAGGAAAATCCTAGTGATTTGACTCCTGAGACAGCCCACCCTGAGCCAGTTCCAACCCCAATCAAGGTTCTATTTAGGTCTACCCCTGTCTCCCCGAGCTCACCATCTACATCTCAAAGCCCTCCTTTTACATCTTCACCAACTGCACATATCCCCTTGACCAGCACTCTAGGTGCTGCCACACCTGTTACCCCTGTGGTACACATCGTTCCTCTTATCCCAGTTGCTTCGGTAAACCCCCAAAACCTAGTGAATATGGCTAACAGATATGCACCCTTGCAGTTACCAGCCAATGCTGCAGCTCTACCCCAAGACTACCAAACTAAAATCTCATATTTTGACTCCACTGGCCATCTTACAGCTATTCAGCATGCCAAAAGAATGCAAGATCATTTTGAGACCTATGAAATATATGAGGACAGTATGAGAATGAGGATGTTTGTTCAAAGTCTGACTGGGGATGTAAGAACTTGGTTTAGATCCCTGAATGCAAATTCCATCACAACTCCTGATGAACTTTATCAGGCCTTTACTAATAGATGGGAGAAAAAGAAAGACCCTCTGCACATACTTGGTGAATATGACACTATCAAAAGAGGTCCCCAAGAGACTGTTTTGGAGTATTGTGCAAGATTTAACAATGTATATAACGCAATCCCGCAAAATTTAAGACCTCCCCCTGATTTGGCCTTGTACAAATTTCCTGATGGTTTTGACCCTGATATGGCCTATCAGTTGAAGGAGAGAGACCCTCAAACCCTTGCAGATGCCCAAAAGGTTGCTGTCACAGTGGAAGCTAACCTGATTGCCAAAAGAAACAGAGCAAGGTTGGAAAAGAGAACAACCTTCAAAGAAGAACCCTCAGCCTTTGATCAAAAACTGGATGCAATACTCACTGGTATGAAGAGATTGGGTGATAGAGTGGAATCGGTTGAGAGAAAATCATCATGGGAAGCACCACAAAACAACCCTCCTAGGAATCCAAATTTTAGGAGAACTCAAAACCCAAACGTTGGCAAGGCCAGTGCTGACCAAGACATAAGACCCCCTTTCCAAGAAAACTATGCTGATACTTCCACATCAAGTGAACCCAATGAAGATTCTCAGATTAATTTAATGGGTCTAGATGGTGAAAGTCAAGTCTTTTTGACACAAGAAGACCATGAGGATGAGGTAATCAAGCTCTTCCCAATCAAATCAGGTGATTCATTTGACTTCAAACAAGGCTATGACACAGCTGTTTATGAAGTCCATAAGCAATACAAGCTAAGGAGCAGAACTGTAAATGTAACACAGCCTGAAAAGATAAAAGATAATCAGCAGCCCAAAACAGCCACAGTTATAGATCCAAATGACCCAACAGATTCGCTTGCAAAAGAAGTAACCATTGAAGAAGTCACTGAACCAGCTTCTTCAAAACAGCAGCCCATGGATGCTTCATCCTTGCACCCTAACCCAAGTGTCACCCCTCAAGAGATGAGCAAGAAGGGCAAGCCTCAAAATCAGGATAAGAATCAAGAAGAAGAGTTAGTGAACAAGGAAAGAAATGTCGTCCACAGCCAAAAGACCCAATCCGAAAAACCCTTTGATCTAGAAATTGAAATTAGTAAATTGAAGATAGCAATTCCTCTCTCAGAATTGGCCAAACACAGCATCTACAAACAACAAATCAGGAAATCCCTCCAACTTACTAGCAACAAAGATGATGTTAATGTGTTGGATGATACCCCAGAGCTACTTTTTGGCCCAGAGGTGGACGGAAAGACAGCAGGTGTAGGCATTTTACCTTTTTATGTCAGTTTACATGTTCATGACAAGATATTACACAATGCAATGTTTGACTCGGGTGCCTCTCACAACCTGATGCCCAAATCAGTCATGGAAAGGCTAAACCTGGATATTACCAGACCATACAAGGACCTGTTCTCCTTTGATTCCAGCCAAGTCAAGTTCTTAGGCCTAATAAAAGATCTATGTGTGTCTCTTGTTCAGTACCCAAACAAAACAATTCTAATGGATGTTGTAGTTGCTGACATCCCACCCAAGTATGGGATGCTATTATCAAGGTCATGGGGGGCTAAAATTCAAGGTTCCCTACAGCTGGACATGTCATATGCCACTATATCTGTCTTTGGGCAACCAAAGAGATTATACAGAGAAACATTAATGAAATACATGGTCAGCAGTGAAAAAAAACCTCAAAACTTTCCCATATATGCTGTCCATTCAGACATAGACTCATACATTCTCTTCAATGATAATACAACTCTTTCAGATAATGAGGTTGAACCCAAGACACTCATACAAGAGGAAGACACCAACGAGCAAACTGCTACCCAAGAAACAATGATTAAGCAAACATTAAACACAACTGCTGCTCAAGAAAGCGAACAGGTCCCATCAAGTAAGGACACTGCCCTAGAAAACAAATCAGATGGCAAACCAAAGCTTCGACTTACAATTCCAACACATAAGGAGGTCATTAAGTTCTCCCTGGAACCAGAGATCCTATGGTTCCTTGAATTTGATGGGTCAGTCAACAAATTAGGGGCAGGAGCTGGAGTTTGGATACATAATAAACAAGACAGTCATGCAGAAGGCCGAGCCTATAGACTGAATTTCAAGTGTACTAATAATATGGCAGAATATGAAGCCCTTTTACTAGGCCTCAAGCTGGTAAAGTTCTTACAAGCCACAAAGGTCCCAATTATGGGGGATTCAGATTTAGTCATCCAACAAGTGAAGGGAAATTTTGTCACCAATGACAAGAGACTGAGGTCTTATAGGTCTGCTGTGGCTGAAATACTAAGCTTCTTCTCTGAATTCCAAATCACCAAAATTTCTAGGACCCATAATCTTCATGCTCATAGTTTAGCCACATTTGCAAGTACCTGCAAGCTGCCTTTTGAGCCCCACCACTGTTTTACAGCTGAGGTAAAACACAGACCTTCTGTCCCAAACAATGTCAAGGACTGGCAAGTATTTGAAGATGATGCACAAATAAACAACTTCTTGACCTTGCAACAAGAATTTGCAGGACTAAATATTGACACTGAAAGAGCAAGTCAATCACAAATACAGTTTGAACAGACTAACCACCCAATATCACCCAAAACAGCAAAACAAATGCTAAATCCAACTATTTTCAACAAGGAGAACATACAACAAATTCAACAAACCAATCATGAGGAAGCAGCTGTTGTAGAGGATGAAATCATAGAGCTGAGAGACAATTTTCTCCCAACATGCCTAACTCCATTAGAAGACATCTTTGACTCGAATGACATCCCTAGAAAGCCAAAAATGCAGCCCCAAAATGCAGCCATTGAAGAATGCAACATTGGCACGGTTGATAAGCCCAAGATAATAAAGCTATCAGCATCTCTGCCTCCTGATCAAAAACCCAAATACATTGACCTTTTCAAAGAGTTTCAGGATGTCTTTGCATGGGGTTATGAGGATTTAAAATCCTACGACACCTCTGTTATCCAGCATACTATCCCTCTCAAGCCTAATCAGAAGCCATTCAAACAAAAATTGAGAAGGATCAATCCCATGCTCCTCCCTTCAATTGAAAAGGAATTGCAAAAAATGTTTAAAGTAGGCATCATAGCACCAATCAGGTTTTCTGATTGGATTTCAAATTTGGTCCCTACAAGAAAGAAAACTGGTGAAATTAGACTTTGTGTTGATCTTAGAAACCTGAATCAAGTATCCCTCAAGGACAATTATCCCCTGCCCAAGATGGATCACATTCTCCAAAGAGTGGTAGGGGCCTCAAGAATTTCATTACTTGATGGATTCTCAGGCTTTAATCAAATCCTGGTACACCCTGATGATCAAGACAAAACTGCATTTACAACCCCATGGGGAACTTTCAAATATGTGAAAATGCCTTTTGGATTGAAAAATGCAGGGGCAACATTTCAAAGAGCAATGGATATTGCTTTTGCCAAGGAGATTCATGACTTTCTTGTCATTTACTTAGATGACCTCACACCTTTCTCAAAATCAGATCAAGAACATTTGAAACATCTAAGGCAGATCTTCTTAACATGCAGGAAATATGGAATTTCCTTGAATCCTAAGAAGTCCCTATTTGGTTTAGAGGAAGGTAAGCTATTGGGACATATCATTTCAAAAGATGGCATTAGAATTGACCCAGATAGAATACAAGCTATCCTGCAAATGCCCCACCCAAGAAATATCAAAGAATTGCAAGCATTCTTGGGAAAAATCAATTTCTTAAGAAGGTTTATCCCAAACTTAGCAGAACTGATCAGATTGATAAATAACATGCTAAAGAAGGATTCAAAAGTGAAATGGACTGTTGAAGCAAATCAAGCCTTTGAAGGTATAAAATTGGCCCTTACTCAGACTCCAGTCCTAACAAATCCTCAATTTGAAAAAGAATTCATCATTTTTTCCTTTGCCTCCCAGCATACTATTGCTGCTGTTTTATTACAGAAAGATGACCAAGGAAATGAAAAGCCCATTGCTTTCTTTAGCAGAGCTCTTAGAGATGCACCTCTGAAATACCAAATCATGGAAAAACAAGCTTATGCTTTGGTTAAAGCCATTAAGGACTTTAGGATTTATATCCTTTATTCCCATGTTATAGCTTATGTGCCAAGTCCTATTGTTAAAGACATTCTCACCCAAGAGAACTTAGAGGGCAGAAGGGGAAAATGGATTGCAAATATTTTAGAATTTGACATCGAAATAAAACCTACAAAACTGATAAAAGGGCAAGGTTTGGCCAAACTAATGACAGAGGCAAACTTCCAAGCCTTAGACATCAACCAGCTGGACAGTGAACCGGAGCTGGCGACTCCAAAGATCAATGTAGCCTTTGAACAATCCCCTTGGTACTCTGATATATGTTATGTATTACAAAACCTGTGTGCTCCCCCAGGATTGTCCAGAACTAAATGTAGGTTCCTAAAAATGAAAGCTTCTAAATTCTGTGTTATAGATGGAAATTTACTTTGGAAAAACCATGAAGGGATATTGTTAAACTGCTTAATTGAGAATGAAACTAACAATATCATAAAAGAATTTCATGCAGGTGACTGTGGTGGACACTTGTACTGGAAGTCCACTGTGAATAAAATACTGAGGGCTGGTTACTACTGGCCCACCATGTTCTCTGATGTCAAGAAATTCACAACCTCATGTCACAAATGTCAAGTATTTGAGGGAAAGAGACAGTTACTGCCACTTCCCTTAAGGCCTATTGCAACAGAGAGACCTTTTCAACAATGGGGCTTGGATTTCATTGGGGAAATTCATCCCTCATCTTCAGGCCAACATAGATGGATCTTAACAGCCACAGACTACTTCACTAAGTGGATTGAAGCTGTTCCATGCAGACAAGCGAATGATTCAACAATCATTCAGTTTTTGGAGAATAACATATTGGCTAGATTTGGTTGTCCTGACAAGATAATAACAGACAATGTTGCTGCTTTCAGATCCAAGAAGATGGTGAATTTCTGCCACAAATTTCACATTACCTTGGGCCATTCTACTGCATACTATCCCCAAGGAAATGGCCTTGCTGAATCATCAAATAAAAGCCTGGTAAACATCATAAAGAAAGTGCTAGAGGAGAACAAAAAGAATTGGCATAAGAAGCTCGTGAATGCCTTATGGGCAGATAGACTAACAACCAAGAGATCAATTGGGACCAGCCCATATGAGTTAGTCTATGGACTAGAAGCTAAGTTCCCTTCATCACTAGGGATTCCTGTCCTGAAACTTCTTCAAGAAAGTCAAGCTGAACCAAACGATATGCAGAGAAGGATAAATCAAATAATATGTTTGCAGCAAACTAGAGATCAAGTGTACAACAGAGTTCAAGTTTTACAAGAAAAGCTAAAGAAAGCTTTTGACAGAAGAACTAAGGCAGAAGACTTTAACATTGGAGACAAAGTCCTCAAATGGGACTCAAGAAGAGAGGATAAGGGAAAACATGGAAAATTTGATTCCCTTTGGAGAGGACCATTTGTTGTCCAAGCAGTACAAGGAAACAATACCTATTTCCTTAAAAGTCTTAATGAAACTGATTTGGATGAAGGTCCTGTGAATGGCAGGATGCTGAAGCACTATTTTGACCGCTACCCATAAGTGCAGCCTGAGTTTCCCTTGTACATATTCAGGTGTAAATATTACTTTCTGTTAAAATGTAAAAATGCAGTTTCTTAAGTTTTGTTAACTATCAGCAAAAGGCAAATAGGATTAGACATTTACCAAGGTGGGAAGAACACAATTTTGGCATTTCAAAGCAGCATACTTCAAGTTTGGTAAAAGCAGTCAAGGGCCAAGGCATTCTGACCTGCTGTTCTTGGTCTTTCAAATGGAAAAACCATCCCCATGTGGAGCCACTGTTAGCTACCTATACCAATAGGTTTCATATTTCATGATTGGCAAAGAAAGTTCCAAATATGCTCTGCTTTGATGATGCAAAGATCCCATATTTCCAAGAGAAGACACTGTGTGTATATAGCTTGATGTGTACTCAATTTTGATGGATGGTCCAACAGCCTAAGCTGGATCATGCCATGTTTTAAATTTTTAGTTGTAGAATAGAGAAAGAAGTCTGTCCAAACTGTTTAATCTTGGCAGGCCAGTAGCTTAGGTAGAGAATTAAGGTTCCCAACTGCTTAATCTGGGACCTTGGAAGCAATAAGGGTAGTTCTAGATAGGAAATCAAAAGAAAAGGCCAAGAGAAAAGAAAAGGCAAATAAGGGTCTGCAAGTCTAAGTGCACCCTCCATGAAGAAACAAAAAATGCTAGGCAAATAGATGGGTAAGCAGATGGGGTTGCAGAAATGTCATTCCTTACAATTGAAAATGTGCTAACCTATTCACCAAGAAGCATCAATGGATTGAGAAACTCTTCTTCTCCATCAGGTGGCAGCAAAGCAAAGGAGCATGCCTAACATTCCATTTTCCCTTTTCCCATTCATAACTAACATCCCTTCAACAGTTGTGTTCATAAGAGAATTGGTGGTTTTATAGTGGTTCTTATTCCTTTAAAAGCCACATTTCTTGTCTAAAATTCTTTTCATTTTGATCTACTCCCTAAGCTAAGTGATTTTCAAATAAACTTAGTAATTTCACCCCTCATTCACCTCTTCCACCCATATTAACCCTTAACTTTACTATCTAAATCCCCTATGTCCCCCTTTCCCTACTATAATAACACTATGGTGTATAAATCCCAGCATTGTATAGATATCCTCCCTTTAGCACTATAGCTAAATAAGTTTGTCAAAGGAGACATTAGTCCACCAGGGACTATGGTCAACCCTGTTATGGGATTGCTCTGACCTCAGGTTGGAGTGACAGCCTCCCCCTAAGCCATCACCTCACCTCTGTCCAATAAATTCCACAAGAACCCCCTCCCTCTGCTCAAAACCCACTTTTAAACCTTTTTCCCCCTTGGATTAACCTTACCCCGAAAAAACCCACAAAAAGCACTAAACCTAAGGTCATCCGCCCAGATTATTTAAACGAATATTTTAATATGCGGGCGGGACCCCCCCCCCAACCTGCACGATCCGGCGGAAGGCCCGCCAGCCGTCGATCGTCTGCCACCCACGATCCAACGGTGGGCGGGCATTTTCAGTGTCGGATCTGCCGACCTTTAGCGTCCGGGGAACGGTGGTTTTCCGCCCCGTACACGGGACGCGTGGCAGGCGGCGGGGTTGTTCGGAGCCCCCCTCCTCGATACCGCCTTTCCCCAAAGGTGGTGCGGGGAAACCGCTTACCACCATCCCGTTACCACCTCCCCCTTACGACATGCATACGTCATCATGACGTAGTGCCCTTCCCCGCCCCCGCGCCGTGTGGCCCTCCACGTAGTCCTGCCACCTTATCCATTCGCCACCATGTCCTGCCACCCTGGCCCACACCTCAGCAGCCACGTCACCCCCGTACCCGGGCCCGCCATGACGTCATGCTGACGTCATCGGCGGGAAGGCGCCAATTACCTATTTTTTCCGAATTTGTCGTTAAAGTCACGGTTTAAGCCGTTTTTATGTCATTTTCGCGCAAAAGAAGACTTAGCCGTTGCAGCTGGTTCACTGCCAAAGCGCCTCCGGACCTCCGAATTCAAATTTGCAACCGTACCAACTCATCAATTCTGCCTCCACAGTTCGGCCCGCAGGCTTTTCAAGCGTTTTATCCAGGTATTCACCGTAATTCTTCCATTTGGCCCATGCATACCATTTCTCTGTAAAAATCACCATTAAAGCACTTGTCAAAATTCCATACAAGCTCTGCCTACTACCTAGAAGTGAGCTAAGGTAACCTGCATTACCCCGGAACCATAATTCAACACTAAAGCAGTTAAAACGAGAATCAAAACTCTAAATTTGTCCTCGAGGGACCCGGCATTGTTCCCTTTTGCCGGGTGTAGACCAGCTGCAGCTGCTTTCCTAAGTAGACCTCACATACCCTCTGCAATTTACCCCTAGCAATTCACAATCCTTGTGAATTTACTAAAAACTACAGAAGCATGCTTGCTAAGCCTGCCTTTTTCACTGTGAAGAACATTTCAGACATTGTCTACAATTGGCCTATCATTTGAGCTCTTAAGAGGTCTGCAAACCACCGCACTCATCTCACTCAAAATCAAATCATACAATGGCTGCGCCTGCACTCACAGCTCTCAGTGTTGCTCCATTAAATCCACCCAACAAAGACTTGCAGTCCTTGCCTCTTGCTGACAAGGACTACCTTATTGAAGACTGTATGGTAGACAGGGACTTTATGCAGACCTTCAGGCAGTTGAGAGAGGACTACCTGAATGGTCATGATACATATGGCATATGGGAGTCCAACCCGCCATACTATTGTCTCCCCTCTGTAAATGTGTTTCCTGAAAGCATTCGCCTATGTGCTGAAAACTATGAGGTGCAGCACAGAGCCATCAGCACCCCATCTGGGAGGATCCTCTTCTACATTAATCCAGAGTCCATCAACAAAATGCTACATTTTGATCAGACAGAGCTGCTAATCCCATTCTCCATGAACTATCTGCTGGACACTGGTGCCAAGATGACCAGTGAGGAGATTCAAAAGGTCACCAGGACATTCATGAGACCTGAGTGCCAGCCTGCAGGGTCACCTCCTTATTTGGATGTCTACTTCACTGAAGTAGGCAGATTTCTCCTGGACATGATTGCTTATGTGCTGGGATACAAAACCAGCGAACATGTGGATGGGACAATGCTAGTATTACTAGCTGTTTACAGCCCAGGCCAACCCCCTGCTCGCAAATATAATTTTGCCAAGTTCATTGCTAACAAAATCCGTGATCAGTTGGGTGCATTGGATAGGCAGGGGGTCTTCAAATACTCGGCCTATATCTATCACCTCTTCATGTACTATCAGTCTGAGGCTTTTCCATGCTATATCAAAAAGCTGGATTATAGAGGGGAAAGAAGGTCTGTTATCTTCTGGACCTCTGTCTACCACAAAGTCACAAACTCACCCTATTCCTATTGTGAGTTTGTTGACCAATTTGTGTATCCAGTATCTTGCCTATTGATGAGGTCCCCTCCTCCCAGGATGTCAACTGAGATACAGAAGGCTCTGCAGCTTTCCAAAAAATGTAAAATAGGTGATTGGTACCTATATGAGGATCACACAGTCATCAGAGTCTATGGCTGTGATCTCTGTCCTTTCAGACTCCCAAAGTATGTGCCCATGAGGATGTTTGCCTTGGAATATTATAGGCAGTTGATTCAGTCTGACCTCACCCATTTCCACAGCTCCAGAAAGAAGGCCCACCTCAAGTTCAAACACCAGTTGGGCCCCTTCATCATGAACAAAAAAGAAGGATGGGAAGATGCTGACCTCATCCTCAAGGACAAATATAAACTATCATACAGTTTCCGGTGGGTCCCTTATGACCCTGAGGGCTTCATTACTGCCAGAAGAAACAAATACAGGCTTCTAGGTTATAGGCATTGTCAATACCCACACATTGAGAGATATGCCAACCAGCAAGAATGGCTGCAGGGTACTCTAGTTGAAAAGCTAACTGAAGAAGAGATAATGCTAAAGAATATGAAGGAGCTTGAAAAAACCATTGACCTAGACTCTGTGCAGCAGGTACCTTTCAAGCGGCCTTATTCAACAGGAGAAGGGACCTCGGCCTCAAGGACTGCACCAGTAACACAAGCACCCTCCACAGCAGCACCGGCGGCAGACAAAGGCAAAGGGATAATGGGGGCAGAGGAGGAAACAGTGAAAGAAAAGCCTGCCCCTGCAAATGAGCAGCATCAAGAGCCCCAACAAGGGCAGCAAACAGAACAGCAGCAAGAGCAGACTGCCCCTCAACAAACGGAGCTACCAGCAGCCCCAGTAATGCAAACTCCACCTCCACAGACTGAGCCATTGACTGCTCCTAGTTTGCAGACCCCAGCACATGAAGAAAGGGGTATGAAAAGAGACAGAGAAGAGTCCACTCCAGTTAGTGGATCCTCCCAACAACCAGGAGCCAAAAGGCAAAGGCTAGACTCCCCAGAAGTAGAAGACATCACTGAAGAATTCCTTGACAGCTCAAGGAAAAATAGGGAGGGCAGCCAGCACACAGGGACAAGCTCCTTTTAGCAGGAGCAAGGATTGCAACTTGGTTTGGAGGTGTCTTCCTCCTCCCAGCAGAGCAAGAAGCCCAAGAGCACTAAGGCTTCTTTCAAACAAATAAAATCTTAGAATGATCTGCTGAGGGCTGAGGTCTACAAGCAATTTATAGATGCAACACCAGCACAGCAAGAAAGGCTAATGTCTGTGTATGACATTAAAGAGGAAAAAATAATCCTCAGCCACTTTAAGACTACAATACCGCAGCCTAAGTCAGCTGCAGATTTTGTGAAGACAAGGGTGGAGGTCATGGCCAAAGACATCCATCCCATGGACCAAATAGAACTCCACAAGCAAGCTGGAGAAATGGTATATTCAACCTTGGTGGAGAGGGCAACCATGGCCCATGAGCTGAAAGAGTCCCTGAAAAACACCAATACCCAGTTGGACTTTGAGAGAATGTCCTCCTTGGCCAAAGACAATAGAATAAAGTCTCTTGAGGACATCATCATTGATCTAGGACATGATCCTAGTGATTCAAAGGGTGTGAAGGCTCTTATGAAGAAGAAAGATGATGACCTGAATGCATTAAAGAAGAGGTTGAAGCTGCAGCCCACAGAGCACCCTCAAACCACAGAACTTCAAAAGCAAAAACAGGATGATGACCAATTAGACCTCCTAATTGTTGTGGGGAAAAGTATCCAACACGGAATGACCCTATCCCACTCTAAGGGTGATAGTTCCTTAGCAACAGCTGAAGCAAAGCTATCTAAAGTTACTTCTTTATGACATGCAAGAGATGAAAGGAAGAGATCCACTTACCGATGTCTTGCGCAAATGGTTGATCCAATCTCCTCTATTTGCTGCTCTCTCCCAGCTCCAAGTCTTCTCACGGGCCCAGCTACACGAGATCCTGCGAACAAGACAAGAAAAGGAAACTACAAGAAGCATGCATTCATAATTGATTCAAGGATTAGCATAAATCAAATACGCAAGTAAGACAATACACCATTGAAACACATGCGAATAGAAGAACCTCAAATGCTTTATTAATATAAGGAAGTAAGGTTCAGGCGGTGATACAACCGTGAGAGGTCCAATCTAGCATCACCTTCCCGATGGAAAGAAATCTCCTCTTCACCTCCCTCAAGCAATCACCCAATACTCACAACTGTAAACCAACAGCAATTCTTTGCACCAAATTCCGGCCTCCAGATCCCATGGGATGAGATCCTTATATAGAGTTTTGGAGTGAAGATAAGTCAGCTTGATGTGTGACTTGTTGTCCTCTTCAACTCCAGTTGTTCTTCAGTCCTTGAGTCCACTCGGAGTTTCTACCTTCCACTTGGAGTTTTAGAACCTCTTTACTCATCTTTAGGCGAATCTTCTGATCCAAGTGTCATTTTGGAAGCTTCCTGGGCACTGGCACATTGAGAAAAGATTCCTCCACATGTCAAAGTACGCCCAGCGCAGGTAGCCTTTGTTGCACTTGCTATGCAGCGCAGGTACACCATGGAGCTTTTGTCATTCAGCGCAGATGCTTAGTGGAGCAGCTGCTTTGATCCAAAATTGACCTGTTTTTGAGTGTTTTTCAGTGGAGAACTGATTTGTAGTGCTGTGGTTTGCTGACCTTGTTCCTCTAAGGGTAAGAACAACATGTTTAGGGACTTTGGATCCCTCAGATTATTGACATTTCATGCTCTATGCTGTAAGGCACAAAAATGTCTATAACAGTTGCCCCCTAAAGTATGAGGTCGTTTATCGGGTGAAATGCTTTATTAGGAGGATCCGAAGTTCATTCAATCGTCGGGAGGTGACCTGTAACAAAATACAACAATACATTATCTTTTCATACTTTCTTTTCATGATCTAGCTGATGCGGGCATTTCCCATGCTCAGCATTATAAATACATTTGCTGTACATAAACAGACGATCGTCTGATAATAGACTGATAATTCTCTGCTTTTAATTATCATCCTTTTAGTAGGATGATCATCTGCTGCACATGTCTATGTTTTTATCTCCTGAATATATATCGCAGCCCGGATGGATGAAACTAGATCCGGGGTCTTCAAACTTGTCCGATCTTCACTCTAGTACAAGTCGATCCATGTGAGAATTTCTTGAAGTCGAACATGGAAAGACATCGCTTGATTACCAGTCAATAATGTAAACTGTTAACAAGCGCGAGAGGAATCACCGATAATGATGATGACCCTCAAGGTACTGCAGCACAATTCACGTGGCGTGAATATAGGATCTGACGTCGAACACCACGCAAAGTCTCCTGGTCGAAGGTCATTAATGTATACCTATCGCCGGAAGTGAGAAACTTGCCATTGAGGCATGCAAGCTTCAAAGTACTGAGGGGGTGTTCCTAGATCAACTTCTTGGATAGTGAGCTGATGTCGACAAGAAGTGATCCGTCAAAGGAGGGCCTTAATGAATCCCACATCAGTGACACGGAACGGAGCTAGTGATGATGGTGAAAACGATCTGTAAAATATGATTCAGGGTGGCGGTCATGGAAGGATGAAAGATGATGTATGGTAGTGGATGGGACTCGGTTGACACTTTCTGAATGACATCTCTTGAACATATAACGACACTGATGTGATGGATCGGTAGCATTACCCCATGTATGGATGGTATGGCGAGACCATGGTGAAGGGACCGGTGAATGATAATAACCCAACCCGATATTTACGGAGGCAAAAGTGTCATGTTCAAGAGCGACTTGCTACCATTAAGCTTTGAGGTTCTTCCCAATTTTCCCCAGTCATTTCTGACCAGTACCTCTTTATTTTTGTCAAGCTTGAGGAGGGTAACATATGCTTGTTCTATAACCTGCCCTTCGGGCAAGCCCATCGCTATGTTTTAACGAGCTTAACGATAGGGAAACTCGTTCTCGTCTAAAGACAAGTTTGTCGCTATCTAATATTTTTAACGAGCCCAGCGACAAAGACAACTCGGTCCTTTTCATTTTTAGAGAGTCTGAAAAGGGTACATAAAGTGGACTCCAGGGGTCCTTTTTCGTCATCTAATCCCTTAAGTCCGAAAAAGTATAAAACAATACAGAAGGGATGAATGTTCGATATCTTTATCGAGCCGAACTAGACAAGCGCTCGATCTTTTTGTGCAATAATCCCTCAGGTCCAAAAAGATTAAAATCTAGAGGAGGGATAGCTCTTCCGGTCCTTTTAACGAGCTGGAAGGCCAAAACTCGGCAAACTTTTCATATTTTACGAGTCAGTGAAAAGAGCTCAAAGAAGACTCGTATTTTGAGGAACGAGTGATAAACAGGGATAGCAGCAGATTCCAGGTACAGGTTGGAATTTTCCAATCACGGCAGTGTCACAAGGATGGCTAGGTGAAATCACTCTTCGCAGCTGTTCCTCAAAATAGGTAAACAATCAGGTGGATGTGAATGATCGGCCAAATGAAAAGTGGAGGTGACGGCGCACAAACATGACCAAGGCTTTTATGGCTGATGAATTTACGATCTCAAATGGTTATTTACCAGTTCATTTTTTCTGGATGAGCTTGAACTCTGGGGGAAAGCTTGCTCACATGCTTATGTTTATTTTTTAACGAGCATGAAGTCCACGTTAAAACTGCTCGGATCTTGCGTTTATTTTTTAACGAGCATGAACTTTGCCAAAACTGCTCGTTTTTACCAGTCATAAAGTAGGAAGGTCTCCTGGAAGATTGCTATTTTTTAAGGAGCTTCATCTCCCTACGCTTTGCTCCATATCCTCTCTTTATGCAAGCTGGGTATCGGCTAATCCTACGAGTTTAACGGGTTAGACCTACAGGTTTAAAGGGAGGACCTAAAAAACTAAAAAACAAAATAGCCGCCCGTGCTTGCATTCCAAGAGGTTTGCATGCCCCCAGGTGTAAGTCTAATTTCAAGGTCGCCCCTACTTATCCGTCGAAAACCCTTGTTTTCAATGGGTGAGGCTTACCTCTTTCAGGTTATCCAAAGATCGTTCTGCTAATCCTTTCAAACAGAAACTTTCTTCGGCGATGTCTATCATTAGGTTACACAAATATGGTTACAATTTTTTGCAGCAATAGAATCTCTTTCTTTGGAGGCTGCCCCTACTTATCCTTTAAAACATTTGTTTTAATGGGTGAGGCTTGCCTTTTACCCAAAGATGGTTACTACTTACTGCCGCAAACGGATCCCCTTCTTTGGCAGAGCCTACTTATTTAGACAAAGGTGAATGACGATGCTCCGCCACACACTTAACTTTAACAAAAGAATCTTTTTCCAGAACAACCCCATTCCTAACTGCCCCTTCCTCTGCATGAGAGCTCTTGCCGGCTCTTCTGTTTTACGAAGATGAAGGAGGGGACGGGGTACGGACTAGTCATATTTTCCCGCGGAAATTCTACTTTACACCCAAGGTTTTCTCTGACCTCAGCAGACCAGGATGCATGCCCCCTGGGTTCCAGCCCTACTTTCCCGAATTACTCGCGCTCATCAGGAAGAAGAACCGGAGGTGGAGACCTTTCTTGATCAAATAGACCATTCAGGATAGGTATGTGACTATTTGCGATGTGTGATCCCGGAAATGAAAGTTGGTCTACGAGCTTGACCATTCTTCCTTCGTGTGGAAAACACATTATTCGAAAGAGTGAGGAGACTATTGCTTCCATGCAATATATGTAGTCTCGTCCAAGGAGTAGGTTATAATCCAAGGGTCCTTGGACGACCATCAAACTCATCTTGACAGCCTTCCCTTTCAATGTAATAGGCACATTAGGTAGAATCCCTAATGGTCGACTGGTTCCTTTGTCAAAACCCGAGAGATTCCTTATCTCAGGCAAAAGCGCTGGGCAACCCAGTGCTTTCCAAGCAATAGAGGACAGGATACTCACAGATGCCCCTTCATCAATGATAGTCCCAGCCATCACCATTTTGTATATTTGGACTATAATTCTAAATGGTATACTGGCTGGTAACCGGGGTCTGCCTAGTTGGTTCCAATCAAAGGACACAACCAGGTTGCTTGGTGGTGGGACCGAATATACGGCCGGGTATGATCCTGACGATGCTCCTTCCTGCGATAAAGGAGTGGGCACAATGCCCTGATGTTCATCAGAATCGGTGTTGATGAAAAGAATCTGGACGGTGTCATCCTTACTCTCTTCGGTAGGGGTGTCAGCTGAAGATGAATCCTCAGTGACTGTGGTATTTGAAGATGAAACTTCTGAAAGGAGAATCGGGTCAACTGCCGTTTCGACCTTTGGACTTTCGTCCGGTCCGGATTCAGTAGGTTCACTTTCAGTGACTGACACTTCAGCTGGCCCTATGAGCGGGGCAGCTGTATTTTCAACCAACGAAGGACTTGGCGCGAGTTTTTGGTATCCAGGAGGAAGTAGCAACGGTGCAACCGGTTGATCTTCCAAAACTCTCTTGGCTTCGTCTAAAAAGGGACAACGGCGGAGGGTGTGATTGCCTTCACACAGTTCACAGGGGAATCTCATTCCCCTTCGTCGTCTAGGACCTTCACTTTCGTTGGTCGACGGTAAGCATTCAACCTGGTTGTCAGAGGTTGACGCTTCCGAACTGTGCAAACGAGGGGACCAGTCCCTTAGTATCCGGGGAATACTGGGACAATCACGGTGGAGGTGGTCCTCTCTACATATGACACATGGCGATTTGGGCCCGGTCCGTGCTGTGTGTGGATTTTTGTTAGATGCCTTTTGCTTGCCCCCAGGCGCTTTTGGCTCCTTCTGCTTCTTTTCTTTCTTCTTCTTTTCCTTCTTCTTTTCTATGGGAGCTCCGCTTTCGGCGGCTCGACCTTTCGAAGAAGAAGGATCGGAGGAAGGCTTATAAGAAGTGGAAGGCTGGAGGGTAGCTCTAGACTGGTCTAACTGTTGACTCGACTGTTCAGGAACCGTGGTGGTCTGAACTACAGTGGTTGAGAATAGCCAAACTGGTAGGCCAATTGTCAGTCCTGGAAGCGACAATGTGGCCATGTGGGGCGCACCAACTTCTCCCCAAGAGGAGAAAGGGCTAGGGGTCCCATCATGTGGAATCCCTTGGTTGGCGTGCTCCATGTTCTCAACCTCAAGATCAACGCAGGAATAAGGGGTGATTATGTCCCGTTTAGAATGAATTTTATATGACGACGCTTTAGACACAACTTGCTTTTTCACTTTTTAAGAGTCGAGAAAAAGCTAAAGATGACTCTAGTCTCCTTCGATGTATTAACGAGCCCGAAGTGACAAATGCTCGGATGGACTTTTTCAGTTATAGAGTTTGAAAAAGGCCAAAAGAAACTACTCTGGAGTTCTAGGCAGAGGGTGTGCCAAACCTTTCGCGAAACCACAGAATACGTTTTACGGTACGAGTGGTCGATCTTCGTGAATGCTGTGTTCACTGCATCGCGATCAGTAGGGCGGCCGACACGGCTTCCTATGGATAAAGGCTTTTGTTCCTATAGGGGTCCCCCAATATACGCGACGGTACGCGGGGGCACAAGTCCGTATTAGTGCTATCGTCCCTCAGGAGGAATCACCCACCTTCGTAGAGATCGACAGTCACTAGAGTCTCTACCTAGACCTCTACTGTGTTTCGTTATGTTTCAAAGCATTGTTAGATAAATTCAGTTATTTTTAGGTTGATCTTGCTTAGCAGTTTGCCTTTATGGATCACCACGTGATGTATGATACAACTCCTAAATGCAGTCTAAGAATGATAAGCAAGCTTTTTTCAATTCTTTCAACTTATGAAAATCTTAACTACTGAGGGAAAAGAAAGACATCATCTTTTCAAACAGATCATAGAGCACACACTGATGCACTTTTCCTAAATCGACATGCAAACTGTCAAAATGCACATGCACAATGCAAGTATTTCTTTTCTTCTTCCTTAATGTTGATGTATTACAAAAAGAAAGCTGTTGTATAATTTCGAATTCAATTTCAAGCGAAAGCAAACAAGTTTTTGTCCAATAATCAAAAGAACACCTTAAGATTCACTCGTTCCAACACAAGAAATACTGAAATTCGAACCATATAACGAAAGCAAATGTTCAAGCAGCTATGAACAACAATAAACTAGCTCTTAGAATCACAACGACACTTTATCACAGGTCTAGATCCAAGAGGTCACAGCAAGACTAGTTCACTTTCGCTACGGGAAACTGTGAATGAAAGTAAGAAATACAATAAGAACAATCACGGTTTCTTCATACAACTGAGGCGGAATGAAGGCAAAGAAAGGTAGTTTCAGCTGGGTATACAGGTTGACAACAGGCTGCAAAAACAATATTGAAAACTGGGCAACAGACAGTGGGGAATCCCAGTTGCACAAGGCAAAACTGGATCAGCGCAGGTACTGCACTGTCAATCTGACATGCAGCGCAGGTAGCCCCTTCGGGACCTGCGTTGCAGCGCAGGTAGCCTTTGCTGCAGCTGCACTGAAGAGACAACTCTCGTCTCTCTCAGATTCCGGGTCACAGTTTGCTCAAAAATCAATGGTTTTTGGCCAAATCAGAGGCTATCAGTCAAGTATACACTAGAGGATGATTAAAGGAAGATGAACACTATCACAAAGAGCTAAAAAGAGTCCTTGTGGATCAGCTCTTCAAATCATAAACATGCCCAACACTGAGCTAGAGTAGCTGCCCTCTACTTTGCATTCGAAGGATTCGAATGCAGTTCGATTCGGTACTCCCTTTGTTTAGGAAATGAATAGCAAGAAACACAAGCTACCAACAAGACACGCTCCCCAGTGGAGTCGCCAGTCCGTTGTGGGTAAAAGTATCCAACACGGAATGACCCTATCCCACTCTAAGGGTGATAGTTCCTTAGCAACAGCTGAAGCAAAGCTATCTAAAGTTACTTCTTTATGACATGCAAGAGATGAAAGGAAGAGATCCATTTACCGATGTCTTGCACAAATGGTTGATCCAATCTCCTCTATTTGTTGCTCGATCCCAGCTCCAAGTCTTCTCACGGGCCCAGCTACACGAGATCCTGCGAACAAGACAAGAAAAGGAAACTACAAGAAGCATGCATTCATAATTGATTCAAGGATTAGCATAAATCAAATACGCAAGTAAGACAATACACCATTGAAACACATGCGAATAGAAGAACCTCAAATGCTTTATTAATATAAGGAAGTAAGGTTCAGGCGGTGATACAACCGTGAGAGGTCCAATCCAGCATCACCTTCCCGACGGAAAGAAATCTCCTCTTCACCTCCCTCAAGCAATCACCCAATACTCACAACTGTAAACCAACAACAATTCTTTGCACCAAATTCCGGCCTCCAGATCCCATGGGATGAGATCCTTATATAGAGTTTTGGAGTGAAGATAAGTCAGCTTGATGTGTGACTTGTTGTCCTCTTCAACTCCAGTTGTTCTTCAGTCCTTGAGTCCACTCGGAGTTTCTACCTTCCACTTGGAGTTTTAGAACCTCTTTACTCATCTTTAGGCGAATCTTCTGATCCAAGTGTCATTTTGGAAGCTTCCTGGGCACTGGCACATTGAGAAAAGATTCCTCCACATGTCAAAGTACGCCCAGCGCAGGTAGCCTTTGTTGCACTTGCTATGCAGCGCAGGTACACCATGAAGCTTTTGTCATTCAGCGCAGATGCTTAGTGGAGCAGCTGCTTTGATCCAAAATTGACCTGTTTTTGAGTGTTTTTCAGTGGAGAACTGATTTGTAGTGCTGTGGTTTGCTGACCTTGTTCCTCTAAGGGTAAGAACAACATGTTTAGGGACTTTGGATCCCTCAGATTATTGACATTCCATGCTCTATGCTGTAAGGCACAAAAATGTCTATAACACTAATGCAACAAGACCAGAGGATCAGGGAATTGGAGAAAGAGCTGGAAGGAGCATTACAAGATAAACAGGGAGAATCCACTTCCCAAGCTCCTCCAACTACTTCGACAACAGCAACAACTTCAGGGGCAGCAGTGGCCCCCACAACAGAAGCAGCAGGAACAACAGCAGCTCCAGATGCCAGCACAAGTGTAGAAGAATTGACCAAGGCCATCAAGGAAATGGAGCTCCAGGCCAATGAAATAAAGAAGGCCAAGGAAAAATTGGCAGAACTGGATGCCAAATATGACAAGTCAAAAGTAACTGTAGCAGAGCAGGGCAGAGAAATAAAGGCCCTAAAGGACAAGATCAAGGCTTTAGAGAAGGAACTGAATCTAGAGACTGCCATGGCCGACATAAAGAGGATTCTATGGGCCAAAATTGGCCATTCCATCAATCAACAATGGAGGTCAATTAAAACAATACATGAACAGATGGACTTAATGGGCCAAGCACAAGCAGAAATCCATAAGGCCAAGACAACACTGGGAGACAAGCCAGAACAGGCCAACAGGATGATAGACTTCCTGAACAGGCAAGAAAAGGAGGAACTGGCAGCAATAGGCATTGCCAACAGAACCGAGGCTGTCCTCACTGCTAAGAAGGTACTAACTCTCAGGAACTATGTACAAACTGTGGAGAGGAAGTGCTATGAGATACAAGTTGAGGTGGAGGAATATAAAGTCAAGATGGCAGTGCTGCAATCAAAGGGACTGCCCAGCCTCCTAAGTGGTGCAGGAAGACTGATCTCTCGAGATCAATTTGCCAACAGAATGGCAACCACTATTGAAAATCAAATTGTTGCATCTGGCAGTACATCTGAGCAAACAGGGCCCCCCACAGGACAGAGCTTGTATGAAAAACTTGAAGCCCTGTTCTTCATTGAAAATGAGGTAAATCATCTGTTTGAAACTCCTCCTAACTTTTATAGGTATACAGAGGCAGATGAGACCCTAATTAAAATTCGGAGACATCAAATGCCTAAGGAGGATTGGTGGCAAGCGATGCTTCAGATTTTGCCACGGTAGCCTCAGTTGTTCGGCCACTGCCAGCTCCAGGTCACTACAAGACAAACAGCATGACAAAGTCAGAAATAAAGGCAGCTGAAAGGGTGACTCAGCATAAGGACAATGACAGCTAGCCTAAAGGATAAGCAAATGCGCATATTTGGACAGCTTAGCCTCAACCGACTTCGACACCCACCAAGTCATCAATTTCTGACTATTTTTGACAGCTAAAGCAACAAAAAGTTACTACAGCTTTTACTTTCTCAGCTACCAAGCTCCAGGAGTTGGCATAACATTTATGAGCCATTAACTCCTTTTCTTGATATTTTTACATGTAAATTTTGTATAAATACTCCCCTTAGTAACGCATAAGGGGTTGGTGATATTTGACTCCAACGAGAATCTATTGTATACTTTCAGTTTTATCTAATACAGAGGGCTAGACCAGCTCAGTGATTTCCTGAAGTATTTGATGTATGGATGATGCTAGATGTGCTGATGCAAAATTCCTGTGCTGTCTGATGAAATAACAAGTTTTTCTCAAATCTCTGTTTCTTGTCTTCTTATGTTTATCAAACCATACTTATGTTGTACTAAGCTAGCAGTAAAGAAAAAGAATAGTACAGGATTTGTTTCATTACACCTTGTGCTCAATTTTTACTGATGTGAATGTTTGTCTTCCGGATTAACGATATACATGAATTCTTAACTGCTCATGTATCTATTAATTCTATATGTGTTAATGTTAACTAGAAATTCTTCATTGCTTCTATATTGACATTCCCACTATCTTTTCTTCAGCAGTTTTCTGTGAGATTCTTAATTGCCTTACATAAACTAAATACCCCACTCAATAACTATTATGATCGTTTTTTCTCAGACACAAACCTGGCTCTGCAGCATCACTAAGGTATCACACAGTATCAAACAAACTAAAGGACCACTGACTCCATGCCCAATGGACTAAGACATGCTAGTAAGTACCTATATATATTAACTGGAATCATCACCAAACACAAAACATAAATAAAAAACCTGAGCATAATAGCTAGCCTAAAATACTATCATAACAGAGACAAATCATAAAGAGAGAGCCCTCTCTGATTGCAGCTTGGCCAGAAGCTGAAATCCAAAGACTGGTTAGTGGTTACCCCGGCCGTATTCCCTTGGGAGTCATAGGGAACAACCTGGGTGTTAACACTGTTCATGAGAGAAGCTTATGTAAATTTTCATTATTTTATTAATAAATTGCCTGCAGTGGCTGCATTGGCTCATGCCATGGACTATTTCCCTATTTGAGGGTTTTAACCACGTCAAGAATACTGGTGTATTGATCTATGATCTGTTTGTGAGTGGTTTCCTTTGGTGTTATGTTTGAGGAACTGACCCTTTAAATTCCTACATGGTATTAGAGTGATTTGAGGGCCACATCAGTTGGTGATCCAAATTTGAAGTTGGTAGAACTGCATTCGACTGTCATTTCCTAGATATATTATTTCTGACTGCTTTCAGGCTGAGGGGACTGCTCTATTGTGTTAGGAGCATCTGTTCCAGTGAGGAACCCCTTTCGTTTGACGCGAAAAGGTTTCCGGTAGCCCTAGCTATGCCATTTTTAAGATCTGGAGGTACAGTGTTTATTTGCAGTTTGTAGCTATTTTCTCTCTGTTTATTTCGGTTTATTTAGCTCTTTGTTTTTTATTATCGGATCTATACCTTTCATTTCTGCGTATGCTCTTTGCCTTGCGACTTTGTGCAATCTGGGAAAATTAGAAATAGAAAGGAAGGTTTTTTCTCATGTGTATGCTCTTTTCCACCGCGCCTTAGTGTGATCTCGGAAAATTAGAAACATTGAGGAAAACATTTAGTTTTCAGGTAAAACTAACTTCAAGCCGTAAGGTTTTTTTTTGTATGTTTGTGTTGGGTTTTGTGCTTTTTGTTTTGTAGGCAAAAAAGATATTTCTCAAGTAAGCATGCACCCCAAAGCTTCAGTGACTTCAAAAAAAAAACCCTTCCACTTTTCCAAAAATTACTAACCTTTTAAACTAGCTCACTTGGTCCAAAGTTACTTTATGAGAATAGAGGTCTTGGGTTCAAGTCTTTCTTTTTGTTGAGTTACTTTTTCAAAAATCACATGTAGCTTATGTTTTAAAGTTACTTTATGTAAAAGTGTTCTCACCCATTATAAAAAGTGAGTCACTTATAATTCTAAAGTCTCTTTATCTTTTATTTAAGTTACAATTTAATGGGTAGCTCATAAAGTACCATTGTAAAAGTGACTTTCACTTATTTATAAAAGTGAGTCACATAATTTTTTTTTTAAAGTGAGATAATTAGATTTATGTTTGGAAAGGGGGGAGATTTTTTTTTAATATAACATTATCATTCATTTCCGCACATTCATGCACTTCGTCGGCATCTTCAACAACTTTTCTTTAAAAAACCATAACTTCTTCATCCAGAAGCCGTTTTTAGAGCCATTTTTCTTAATTAGCTTAATTTTTCGAGATCTTTCCATTGGAACACTTAGTTTCAACATCTACAACTTTAGTTTCTATTAAAATGGAAATTCCATGCCAAGTTATTCTCAACAACAACTACTTCCAATGGTGGTCCTACATTGTGGATTTACTTAGAAGTAAAGGTCTTTACAGAATAGCCTTAGGCTAAGAAAGAAAACCTCAAGATGAAGATAAGGTAGCCAAATGCGAAAATAGGCAAGATCAAGCACGTTGGTTGATAGGGATTTCTATTTCTCCAGACCTTAGATTCCATATCACAGAACTTGATACTCCTAATGAAGCAACGAAACAACTTACTAAAATTTTTGGATTAAAAATGAAATTAGAGCGCATCAACTCCAAAATGAGTTGCTTACATTGGACCCCAATAATTTTTTTTCCATTGAGGATTTTTTGTCCAAGTTCAAGACACTTAGACTTCTCTTGGAAGGTGTTAAGGTTAAGAAAGAAGATGGTAGCCTTATATATTCCATTCTTACTAAGTTGGGACCAACCTACTTTGTGTTTGTTTCCACCTTCCATTCTACTAGAGAAGCTTTTATTTCTCAAGGAAAAGACTACAAGTCCCCCTCTTTTGATGCCTTTTGTGATTCTTTAATAAGAGAACAAGAAAATCTCTTATATCTCGGTCTTCTTAATCTTGAAAACTCTTCTAAGAAAGCCTTATCTACCCATCAACAATGAAATTCAAAGAATCCTAAGAAGCAGTATTCTAAAAAGAATGATCCTAAACCAAACAAGGGTCCTAAGCAATTTCAGTCTCAAAATGAAAAATCATTTCAACAAAATGATAAGGCAAATAAAAACAAAGGGAAGAAGACTGATAGACATTACCAATTTTGCAATCGAGATGGCCACTTAGAATCAAAATTCTTTAAGAAGATGGAAGCATTGGAAGCAACAATGAAGAAGCATAATATACATTTAGAGCACTCTTCAAATTCAACTTCATCTTTAGGAATAACACTTTCTGCATGTGTTTGTCAAGTATCTCAGTCTGGTTATGCACTAAATGTATCATCTTCTTCTCATTCTCATGAGTGGCACATTGATTCTGGAGCTTCTTATCACATGGCAAAAAACAAAGCCATGTTTTCTTCTTTAAATGATTGTAACACCAAAATATATATGTTGGTGATGATAGATCTCTTAGTGTTGTAGGTATTGGAACTGTTCATATAGACAATGGTTAATTTAAAGATGTATTATGTGTTCCAACCTTATCCTGCAACCTTCTATCTGTATATTAGATAACTCATTTAGGTGAAAGTAAAATCATTGAATTTTCACCTCACAATGTTGTAATTAAGGACCTAAGATATCTTAGACAGATTTTAGCTACTGGCATTGCTGATGGTTCTACAAGGTTGTATAAGTTTAACAACTTTGGGTCATCAAATATTCCCTCGGTATTTATTTCTCATAATGATGAAGTGAGCAAACTTTGGCATGAGCGATTTGGTCACTTAAACTATCGCTCCCTTTAGAATCTATGTAAAGAAAATATGGTGAGAGGTCTTCCAATGGTATCTTGCAGAGATGGTGTTTGTTCCGAATGTGTTCTTGGAAAACATCATCGGTATAGTTTTGAAAAATGTGCCTCTTGGCATGCCTCAGCTCCTTTACAACTTGTGCATAGTGATTTATGTGGTCCACTTCTAGTTGTTTCATTCTCTGGACACAAGTATTTCTTAACTTTCATTGATGATTTCTCCAGACGCACTTGGGTATACTTCTTAAAAATCAAGAGTGAAGTATTTAACATGTTCTTGGCCTTTAAAGCTTTTGTTGAAAAAAATCTGGACATCAAATTCTTAAGCTAAGATCTGATAATGGCAGAGAATATGTTAACAACAAATTCATCAACTTTTGCACTGAGAATGGAATTCAAATTCAACATACTGTTCCATATACTCCACAACAAAATGTTGTAGTTGAAAGGAAGAATTGCACCTTAAAGGAAAATGGCTAATTGTAAGCTTCAACCTAAAGGACTTAGTATTAATTTTTGGGTAGAAGCAATTAACTGTGGAAATTACATAGTAAATCACACTCCTACTAAAGTTTTAAAGAATATCACTCCAGAAGAAGCATGGAGTTCAATTAAACCAGATGTAAGTCACTTTCGTGTTTTTGGAAGTGAAGCATGGGCCCATATTCCAGATGAGAAACATAAAGCTTTCGAACCTAAGAGTGAAAAATGTATTTTTGTTGGATATTCTGAAGATGTCAAAGGATATAGACTTATTCCACTTAAGTCCAAAAATGTTATCATTAGAAGAGATGTAAACTTTGCTGAAAATATATCAGCTTACGAGCCTAGTTCGGCGAATGTGCCACCTCTCTCTATCCCTTCTACTTCTGAAAATATTTCTTCTTCAGATGATGAAAACGAGGATGACAATCCTCCCCCACCTTCTCAGTATCCTCCTTCAGCTCCTTAGCTTCCAAAATGGGTCCGTGCTACTCGAGATGCATCAGGTGCTTTTGCCGGTTATCCTACAGATCAACGAAGTACACATTCTCAGTTCGATAGAGCCTCTTCTTTATTGGCTCAAGCTTCAACGAATTATGATCCTGACACCTTTGTAGAAGCTTCAGGCCATCCATATTGGGATGTAGCTATGAATGAAGAATATCATTCAATATTGGCAAATGATACATGGGATCTTGTTCCTCTACCAAAGGGAGCAAAACTTGTTATATGCAAATGGGTTACAGAACCAAGTATGGACCAGATGGAAAAGTTGATAAACATAAAGCTCATCTTATTGCTAAGGGTTTTTCACAAGTTGAAGGCATTGAAAATACTAAAAAATTCTCCCCTATTGCACAAATGAACTCTATCCACCTTGTTCTTTCCCTTGTTTCCTCTTTCAAATGGGAAGTCCATCAGATGGATGTTAAATATTCCTTCTTGCATGGGGACTTGCATGAAGAAATCTATATGGAACAACCTACTAGCTTTATAAAAACAGACTTCAGCCTTGTATGTCGGCTTAAGAAATCCCTTTATGGTCTCAAGCAAGCCCCTTAGGCTTGGTATGCCAAAATGTATAGCTTTCTTTTAGAAACTGGCTTTTCTAGGTGTCATTTTGACAATACTGTCTACACCAAGAAATTGGGCAAGTCTCTTATCATTCTTGTTCTTTATGTTGATGATCCTATCCTTACTAATAGTGATCCCAACCTTATAAACCATGTGAAATCTAGCCTTAAAACGAAGTTTGAAATGACAGAGTTAGGACACTTGCATTATTTCCTTGGTCTTTAAGTCTTGCAATCCAAGGAAGGTATTTCCCTTTCCCAGTCTAAGTATGCATGTGATCTTCTACGCCATTTTCACATGGAAGACTGTAAGCCAGCCCCTTCTCCCTTTTAGTCTGGAGCCAACTTTCAGTCACTTGTACTTCCCTTGAAGTTGATGCTACCTTATACGATCAAATTATAGGAAAACTTTTGTATCTAACCCATACTCGTCCTGACCTTTCCTTTGATGTTGGCCTTATTACTCGATTTATGCAAAACCCACATGAAATTAATTGGAAAGCAACTAAAAGAATACTTCGTTATGTTCGAGGTACAATTCAGTTTGGGATTCATTACAGTGTAGATGCATCTCCTCTATTGGTTGGTTTCACTGATTCCGATTGGGTTGGTGACCCTGATGATTGGAAGTTTACTGCAGGTTATGTGTTCACTCTTGGTTTAGGACCTATTACATGGGCTTGAAAGAAACAAAGTGCCATTTGCTTGCAAGAAACAAAGTGCCATTTGCTTGCAAGAAACAAAGTGCCATTTATCTTTCTTCAGCAGAAGTAGAGTATCGTGGTGTCGTAGAAGCTAGTGAGGAAGCCCTGTGGCTTCGTCAGATCCTGTCAGAGTTTGGATTTCAGCAGCACCATTCGACTACACTTTGGTGTGATAATCAAAGTGTCATTCAACTATGCAAAGATCCAGTCCAACATCAGCGTAGCAAACACATTGAACTGCAGATGCACTTCATCAGAAAGCTCATTCATGACCATGTTCTTGAAATGAAATATTGTTCAACATATGATCAAGTTGCAAAAATCTTTACAAAGGCTCTCACAGAGGCAAATTTTACTAAACCTCAATTTATGGTTGGAGTTCAGGAAGTTGTCACTAAGGGGGGATAGGATCTAATGCCTCCTTCCTTCTCCTATTGTGTTTTATTTGTACATCCTTCAATCCTATCCCAAGTTGTTCTTAAGGGGATGTTAGGATATTCTGACACATAGGAAATAGTTAAGTACAACTTGGTCTAGTGTAGAGTTAGGTAAAGTTTGTTTCTTTACTATGTACTTTTATAACTTACAATCTAACGGTCACGATATGTAGTGATCTGACGGTTCATTCTCTCCTCGGTATTACCGACACTTGATCCATGGCTTGAAACCTGATTGGTCCATGATCTCCATTTAAAGAGCATGGAGGGTCATTTGTAGGGTAACCGTTCATGAGAGAAGCTTATGTAAAATTTCATTCTTTTATTAATAAATTTCTTGCAGTTTCCACGTTGGCTCAAGTTGTGGATTGTTTCCCTCTTTGAGGGTTTTAACCACGTTAAGCATACTGGTGTATTGATCTGTGATCTGTTTGTGAGCGGTGTCCTTTGGTGTTATGTCTAAGGAACTTACCCTGTAAATTCCTACACACAGACATCAAGGAGAATAGAGATCATCATGTAGGAACATGTATTCAATATTTTTCATGTCTTCTCTTGATCATATTAGGGTTATAAATTTGTTGTCAATGCACAAGAGAGAAGGTTTTGTAGGCTGAAGGTGGCTAGTAGTCTTAGCTACCCTCGAATAGTTAAGTGCAACTAACTCCATCATTCATGCAATGTGGAAAATGACAAAAAAGGTAGGGTGATAATTACGAGGAGTGGACTAGCTCACCCAACACACTAAACCCACGACCATAAGAATAATAAAAGGACAAGCCCAAATCTCATTTTTATCGATAAGTTCATTCCTAAAATAGTAAGAGAGGCCCATTAAGACATTGAGAGTCAAGATAGCAATGACTAGGGGTCCCCTAGGGTACTACAAAGAGATACACACTTAATTTGCAGGTGCTACAGGACTGGACACCACTGCTATAGGAGAAACAAAGTTGTTATAGGAGAAACTGAGTTTCTACAGGAAGGGACGATTTGCTACAAGAGAAGATATAGTGCTATAAGAAAGTCTAGAGAGTTGCAAAAAGCCTAATTTTGAGCAACTTTGTCACCAAAACCATATATTTGAAGAGGGACATCTAAGAGAAGGATAAGTACACATTTTCTCTGTAATCTATGGGAAAGAAACTTGCAAAACCTCTCATTCCTTCAACAATGCATCCTGTAACAAAATTATGATAGCAGTTTGAGAATATAAAAATTGAATGAGAATGTTTCTTTTAAGTTAAGTAAGATAATGGAATTGTTTTTTAGATGAATCTGAATTTTTCCTTCCTCTAACTAGTATGGACAAAACTACTCTTTTACCCCTATAGCATATTGGGATTATAGGTTTTCCAAATTTTTGAAAGTCACAATGACAATCATGGCGGGGTTGTTTCAATTGAAGAGAGCCCACATGTAACAGCCTTGGTTAAAAACTCATGTAAAAATATATAAGGCCACGGTGATGGGACATGTATTCCAAGATGAATGGTGGGAAAGATATCCTAGTGGGTGTTCATTTGGTTGTTTATGGCTAAGGAAATTGGCAAAGGAAATGGCTAAGGAATTAAAGAGGCAAAAAGGTATTTTGGCACATTTATTTATGAAAATAATGGAAATTAGGAGGAAAGGAAGGTGAAAGGTCACAAGTTGCATGTGAGGAAGAAAAAGAAGGAAAATAATGGAAAACGAATAAAATAGAGGCCCCATTAATGAAAAGGATTCTGAGCATCAGTGGGTAACCTTTTGTCAGTTCAGTGTTGGAGCTCTCTCTCTCATTACTCTCTCTCTGTCTCATACTCTTGGATACTTAGAGTTTTATTGGAGCACTCTTGGAGGATGTGACATACTTGGATTTTTGGACCAAGAAGGCAAAGGAAGAGTAGGAAAATGTAAGAAGGCATCAACATCAATAGCTACATTAGATTCACTTGCACGTATCGAGTTGCATGTATGATTTCTTCACTAGTTTTAGCATGCATGGTATTTGCACATGATTTTTTTGGTTGTGATCTGCCATTGGCATGGAGGATTTCCTAGATCGACGGTGGATTTCCTAGAGCGACAGTGGATTTCCTAGAGCGACAGTGGATTTCCTAGCCTTGCCATTTCCTGGATAGCCATGGTGATTGTGGGTTTACTTTCATTGCTTGTTTGTTGTTGGTTCTCATGTTTCCTTATCTTGGGTTGAGTTACTAGTCCTGGAGCCTTGGTTGGACAAATGCTCTGGAGCCCTGTACTAGCTTGGGTTGAGTTACTATTCCTGGAGTCCTGGTTGGACAAACGCTCTGGAGCCCAGTAAAAGTTGTGAGTTGAGTTACTAGTCCTGGAGCCTTAGTTGGACAAATGCTCTAGAGCCCTGGAAGGCTTGGACAGAGACCAATCTGATGATGGTTTTGTGATGTACGACTGTGAGGTGGAATCACTGTTTGATGGGTTGAGGTGGATGGCCTCTGGAAGCCATGGATGATTTTTGATTGATGTGTCTTATGCGATGCCACATTCATGTTTAGAATATGGCACGAGGGTGAATGGCTGAAGAGAGATTTGGATCAGCCATTCTACGATTGGGTGGAACGTGGTAGTCTCATCTCCACCTCTTTCATTGCATTCATTAATGAGAAATCATTTCCCTTTATTTCCATGTGTAAAGGTACTGATGTGTTTATGGATTTGATGGCTGTCAAGTTTATTGTATTTTTGTTTCTATTATGTTGGTTATATGCACATTTTATGACAACATTTATGTATGGCTTTCAGCATGTTTTTACCTATATGTGAATGGATAATGTGTCTATGACATAATACATGATAATGCAGAAAATGGAATGAGGGAACAATGGTTCATAGTGATTCTCAAATAAGTATGAGATCCCTACACTTAATTTCGTTGTTTACACCTGTAGGTTACATGCTGATGATATGTTTAACAAAATGCCTGTCATGGCTAGCAGGGATCTAGTGAAGGTCTTGAACAAGTATTTACTTTAGTACTTTCATTTCCATGTTACTTTACTGAATTGAAGAGATGGATTAGTTTTGGGCAGTGTCTTGGGCTTAGAGCCTAAAAAGGGGCTTAAATCCCAGGTTCACTGGCACAACACTGACAATTTTGGTCCACAGTTGCAGGCAGACATGCCTGTGAGTGCGAATTTAGGTTGCTGGTCCCTCCCTTTCCCATAGCATGAGAGTGACTATGGCCCAAGAGACCTAAAACAACAGTGGGACCCAGGGACAAGCTGTCTGAGTGGCTGACTTTCCCTATGAGGGTTTTGTTGATGATTTTGGATGTTTGTATGGTGTGTTTCTAGTGGTTACACTTCCTTAATGTGACTTAGGAGGTCGAATCATATCATAGTGGTCTCTCGTCGCATGTTTACTCCAGCTGGTCAGTTGCTTGGGTAGATGTGGGAGGAGGGTGTTACAAAGTGGTATCAGAGCGTGGTTACGCTCTCCTTTGGCTATGTGTTGATCATGATTTCATGATTGGTTGCATACGTGTTCCTTATGCATGTAGTCCATGTGCTTGTTGCATTTGCATGGTGGTTATCATGATTGTAGTGATGTTGCCATGTGAAGGTTGAAGGTGTTATCATGGAGCATGTCTTCATGTGTGTATGGTTGATTATGCATTGTTATTCACGTCATTGATCACATATTATCAAGTGCATGTGAGGTGGTTGTTGTTGTCATGCATGAGGTCATGGTGTGTGTAGTTGGTATGATCATGCATTGATGACTGGACTCTAGCTAGAATGGTGTGTATATGGTTTTGTACTCATGTGTTATATGTACATATGCAGTTGTTATGCATGTATGGTCTTGATTATAGTTATGCATGAATAGTAGGTCAAATATGCCTTGTGAAGTCATTGTATGAAATTCAGGTCATCGTGATGCTATTGGTTTTTATGATGATAATGTGTTGGTTGAGATAGAGTCAGAGATGTAGACTATCAAAGTGAGGCTATATCATTAGACTCTGGGGTAAGAGTAGACCACCATACTACTATGGTATGTTTGGCATCCATATATGTAAGTTAAGTATCTTTATATGCATTAGGTTTATATACATTAGGTTTATGTACATGTCTTTTGATGTTATGGTTACATTTATGATATATGTTATTTGATCAGTGTAGTTATATGCACATGTGTCGAATAGTCAAGGATGGTAGTAAATTGTGGTTGTATGCATTGATATTTTTGTTTTATGCTAGATAACTTGATGATCATGTTATACGTTGTTGATGAGCATGTTATATGTTAATTGATTATTGTTATATGTTAGTTAACTTGATAATTTGAGTTATTTCATTGAGATCTTGATGTTGTAATTTGGACTGGTCATATGCGTGATGGTTATGTTCATTGCATTGAAGACCTTGATGTTATATGTATTGTGTTAACTTGGTTTGACCTATGCAGATGGTTATGGTTGCGATATTCACGTATGAGCTGATATATTTGTGATACGGTGTCATACTAATCTATACTGATCATGCATATGTGATTGTTATGCATGAACGACAAATGCTTATGAGCTTATGATGTGAACATGTTAGTTAGTTACTACTATGGATATCATGATTTAGGTTTGAGTTGATGTTGTGAAGTTGTATCATGCTAAACTAGGTTGATTGTGCAGACAAGATAACCTCCCATGAAATACACTAAGGTATGAGTTTTCTTGTGTCATATATTTGGTGCTTCATTGTTTGATTATGTCATCTATTTGGTGTTTGAATGTTTGATGTCTATTACGTCGTTTGGTTCATTCATTTAATATGGTATGTTTGCAATTTGGTTGAATGTTTGATGAATTTCATAATATGAGTATGTGTTCCAATGATCTTGTTTTAAGATGATTGTACTAATACATATGTGTTGAGACAGTTGACAGGTACTTAAGTGTAGTAGGTGATATTGTAGCATTATGTCTAATGACTATGAGTTGACTATGGATTATGACATGTTTGTTAGTCTTGGTAAAGGTTGATTTCAATCGATAGATATGATTGTCTTGATATTTGGAACATGTGGTTGAAATGTGTGAACAATTGTAGGAAACATTCTTGGTATTAGTGTGACGAAGTAATAATTAATGTGTTTATGTTATGAAACCAAATCACAAAATATAAGAAGAGATAGATCAACGACTTCAAAATAAGCCTTTTCGAGGGGGAAACTTCCTTTACATTACACAAATGAACAATTCTTGGATGATAAAAATGACAAGAGTTCCTTTCTATATATAGGAGTCTAAGGGGTTAGAATATAATCAGAGCTGACATAACAATAATATTGTAAGGGAACAACAATAACAATAGTGGGTTTCTATGGGGCATAATAATAACAATATGGGGACTATATGGGCACAACAATACAATAAGGAGGTTGTACTAATAACAATAATGGGATACACTAGTAGAATAGGGACCTAACATGCCCCTCTCCCCCAAAAAGTGTTGTCCTCAATACTTGAGTAGTTCTGGATGCTTCTGTATAAAATTATCATCCTCCCATGTAAAATCTTCAGCAGGTAAGTTCTTCCACTTGATGAGATACTTTGAAATTGATCAATTTCGTAATCGTCGGGTTCTTGTTTCCGTGACTGCTTCAAGTTCCACTATGATTTTTCCTTCCTCCTCAAGTTTCGACAATATTGTTTGAATTGGGAGATTGTCACCTATAACCTTCTTTAAACATGGAACGTGGAAAAATGGGTGCACTCAGGAAGATATAGGAAGCTCCAATTTGTATGCCATAGTACCAATATTTTGCAACACCTTTTAAGGACCATAGTAACTTGGTGATAATTTATTATCCTTTTTAGCTTGCCTGATGTGATCTTCCATTACTTGAACCTTATAATTTTCTCTTAAAGATGATGTGATGGATGGTGTATGATATCCATAAAGTGCCATAAATGGGGTCATTTTTGCTGAAGTCTTATACCACTCTTCAACCAGAGGTAACCACTTGACCCATTGCATTTTTTTATCGGATACAAATCAACGAAGATATCCTTCCAAACATTTGTTCACTATCTCTGTTTGTCCATCTATCTTGAGAGTTTTAGGAGTGGTAATTCTTGCCAATGCACTACAAGATATGGTCAGATTCATTTCTTCTTTCTGTGGTGTTGGTTCCTAGTGTATATCCTCTTCTTTTGACATTTCTATTTCCTTTTTTTTCCTCATCTTTTCAATCTATGTAAATTAATTTCTTCTCATTACACTTATGACCTTGAGTGTATTTGCTATCATAACTGTAACAATGCCCTTTTGCTCTTTTTTCTTCCAATTGTTGTGGTATTAACCTTGTAGGTTGTGGAAGACTAGGAGCAACAACACTTCCATCTTTATAGTGATGAGTGGTAGACTTCCTTGTTGCCATAATTTGCCACCGTGAATGCCTTATCCAATGAATCAAGTTCCCAAAGGTGAACCTCATGCTAGATGTTATCTTTTAAAGTCCCTATGAATACATGAATCCTATTCTCCTCTAGAATATCGGTTACCCTAATATTCATTTTTTGGAATTCCTCAATGTGCTCTGCCATTGAACCGTTTTGTTTGAGATTTATCAATTGGCTAAAGAAGGTGTTGCTCTTTGTATCCTCATAATGTGTTATCATTTCCTCCATAAAAATGGACCGAGTAACCATTTGTTTATGAGAGAAAAGCGATCGATACCATGAAAATTGATTGGGTTCTAAATATAAAGTTGCAAAACATACCTTCTGTGTGTTTTGCACATTATGGAGATTGAAATATTTCTCCATCTGTAGTATCCATGTTACGAGATCCTTGCCATCAAACTTCCGCTTATCGATCTTTGGAATATGGTGGGTCTTCAATCCAATGTTAGATTCTATGAAATCATGATTAACATTTCTTTTTTTCTCATCATGAGTTTCCTCTACTACCTTTTCACCATTAGGAGGACTTTCTTGTAGTAGCTTTGCCCCACCTTCCTTCAAACCTTCCATGTCTTTCTTCAAACCTTCATGCCTTTCTTCAAAACTGCTTCCATACGATTGATATTAGCTTCCATGGCATATATAAAACTATTTATCTTATCTTCTATCACATTCTTCAAATCATCCATCTAATTTTGCTTACTAGGTGTTTCTATTTTATTGATTCAGTTCATTCTTTTTCTTGCTTTTAGGATCTCAACATTTAAACGCCTATAACTCTCTAATTTCGCATCTCCAAGTTCTAAAATATTGGTCTGTGGTAGCCCTCTGAGTCCTCTTTCCAATGCCACAAGTATAATCAAAATTGGATTCTCTAAGAAATAGTTATGCACAATCTCCCAAGATGGCCTGATTATATAAGTTTTCAGTGGAGTGAATTTGTACGAAGTTCCACGTGTTACTGTTTTGACCTTCGCCTCAAAAAGATACCCAACAAACTAAAGTCCATCATCTTCTTGTAACTTTTTAAAGAATTTGAATCCGATGTTCAAAGTGAAAGTTATGACGATTTTCCCACAGTTACATGTTTGAGATGGAATTCAGGAGCCTGCAAAACCTTAACTTCCTCAGATCATATCTTCGAAACTATAGCGAGCCAATGCTTGTTTGAGATGGAATTCTGGAGCCTTCAAAAACCATAACTTCCTCATCTCATATCTCCGAAAATATAGCGATACAAGATCTGAAATTCTGACACAAGGTTCAAAAAGCTTTCCTCTCAAATGGTTTTTAATTTCAACTTATGAAACTTCGTTGAACAAAAGTTATAGCGAAAATGCCACGATGGCCTGTTTGAAGCAATGAAACCCTAGAATCCAAAGCTTTGATACGAAATGTTATGAAACCATCTCACAAAATATAAGAAGAGATGGATCAACGACTTCAAAATAAGCCTCTTCGAGGGGGCAACCTGCTTTACATTACACAAATGAACAATTCTTGGATGATACAAATGACAATACTTCCTTTCTATATATAGGAGTCTGAGGGGTCACAATATAATCAGAGCCGACATAACAATAATATTGTAAGGGCACAAAAATAACAATAGTGGGTTTCTATGGGGCACAATAATAACAATATGGGGACTACATTGGCACAACAATATAATAAGGGGGTTGCACTAATAACAATAAAGGGCTACACTAGTAGTATAGGGACCTAATAGTCTATATAACTAATAGTTGGGTGACGTGATAGTATATAGTGAGACTCAGTTGCAATAGGGTAAAGGTAAAAGAAAGGAATGGGTAAGAATTCCTTTGGCTATGTTTGGAAACCCTAATCATTAGGGGAATTTTGAATTCTAAAGTGGGCCTCCTAAGAAAAATGTACAACCAAAATAAAATTTATAAGAACCAATAGGATTCAAGATGATGATGTCAACCATGGGGGATGATTCACCATTTTTGGAGTAAAAAAGTAAAAATATAAAAAAATAAAAAAATAATAAAACTACTTTTTCAACTTGTACTTTCAACTTATATCCTTAAGTTTTTACTCAAATTTCGAGGGAGAGTTTAATTCTTCATCCAAGGAGTACCCATGTTGCATACTTTTGATGGACCTTGCTACACGAAAAATGAGAAATATATGAAAAAATGTGATTGTAATCACATTTTTCATGTATTTCTCATTTTTCGTGTAGCATGATCCATCAAAAGTATGCAACATGGGTACTCCTTGGGTGAGGAATCAAATTATGCATCCAACAAGTGTTTCTGCTTGAAATTTGAGTTAACCCATAGGGAGATAAGTTGAAAAATAGTTTTTATTTTTATTTTTTTTCCCTCTAAAATTTGATGATGTAATGTAATCTTATTTTATTATTTCCACTATTATTTTATAATTTCCTTAGGAGGCCCTTTTAAGACCTCAAAATTCCCCCTAATGTCGAAACGAACGAGTGCTTTGCATACAAGGAGTCTTTTTAACCTTGATTTTGTTTGAAATTATGTGGATATGTGCTAGATTCATGAACATGTACTTGACAGGTATATTAGCTAGTCTCTAGTTACAGGTGGATCTGTCAAAGGATTGGAGTCACTTGAGAGATAGCATGGATGTGTTCAATTGCAAGTAACATGTTCTGGGATGGGTGACCTCCTGGGAAGTCCTGGTTACCGGGTGCAAGCCCCGGAAGTGATGATTGATGCTATGTGATTCGTTCTCCACATTTCACTAGTTTCAATCCGACTTCTTCACCCCTGTGAGCATCACTCGATGCAATGAGTGCTAAGTGAACTATTCAAAAATCATGAGAAATTAGTCAGTTACGACTACCTCTCATGGAAATGGTCATACGCGAATGATCTTACTTAACGCAGTTGAATCCCAAAATGATATCTAACTAATGTATTGTTATGTTTATTTATGCACTGATAGTTATGTGTTTATGGAAGTATAATGCAAGGAGTTTCATGGCAAGAGAGGTTGCCATGAAATCTTGAAGAAGGCTCTGGTCGAGTTTCCTTGGGAACCATGGGGATTGAGTCATGATATTTGTTGCTAGTCTTGTTCTCTTGGTATTTTGCGATTGTTCTGATTGATTTGTGATTTTGATTGTGTCTGGTGCATAACTATGCCACTTTGGTTGTGGTGTTGTATTGTTGTTATCGGTTTTCATGATCTTCCTTGTTTGTTTCTTGGCTTGCCTTTTATGTTTTGAGTCTTGGGAATTGGTTGGGAAAGGAGGAAATTTAATGGAGCTTGGGGAGAGATGTATGGTACCCAATAGGTAATGTAAGACATAGATGAGACTCGGTGCATGAGTAAGCACAATGGAAGGTAAGCTATGACTGCTAGTTGGACTAGTTGGGTCCATTGGTGTAAATGGACAATGGCAGTATAGTCATGAGAAAGGTAACTAGAAAAGGTAAAGTAAATGGATCTGAGGTGTTAGATGCCTTGGCTATGATTGGGAATGATTGTTCTCAATGTTGTGCATGAATAAATGAAGTTCTCTTAACCTAGACCTTATGTTATCTAATAATTATGTTATGATCATGATTATGTTGATGTTTATATATGTATACATGTATGTATGTATGTCATTGTCTAACATGATGATGATTGTTTTATATTGATGATTATATATGTATGTATCCATGTATCTATGTTACTGTTTGACAGGTTGTCAGGGATCATTCTTGTGGAGGAATGATTTCATATGCAGGTCAATGACATGAAGAGGTTCCTGGTTTATGAGGAATCAAGTGGAAGAATATCCATGAGTTGATATTATGTGATTATATTATGTCTATGTTATGGATAGGCTATACCAAGGGATACATTAGTGAAATGAAATCAGTGTTTGCGGCATGTTAGGACAAGCATGGATAAAACACTGGAAGCAAGGTTTCTTAGTAGAGGTAGTGTGGTATTATTGTTGTGCATATATCGTACATGTTGTACAAGTTGCATCTATGATTATTGTGTGCATGCAGTGTTGTGCATATGTAGTGTGTGTACATGTTGTTTATGTAATATTATGTACAAGATGTTAGTACAAATAATTTTGTATGAATGTTGCATATTTAGTGCTGGGTATATATGGTGTTATGTACATGTTGGATATACAATGTTGTGTACATATTGTATTGTGTGCATGATGGATATGTGGTGTTGTATGCATATGGTGTTGTGCACATGTTGGATATGCAGTGATGTGTAAATATGATGTTATGTACATGCAGTGCTATGTACATGTGGTGTTGCATATGTTGTACATGTGGCGTTATGTACATATGGTGTGGTGTGCATGATTGTACAAGTGGCGATGTGTGCATGTGGTGCTGTGTACATGTTGTACAAGTGATGTAGTGCACATGTGGCATTGCGTACACGTTGTGTAGGTGGCACTGTGTATATGTGATGTTGTGCACACGTTGTGTAGGTGGTGCGGTGTATAGGTGGTACTGTGTACATGTTGTACCTATGGTACTTGGTGCACATGTGGTATTGTGTGCATGTCATATATGTTGTGTTGAGGGCATGTGGTACTATGCATGTAAATTATGTATGTGCATGTATTGTGTTGTGTTGTACGCAAGGTGTAGGTGTATGTATTGTGTTATGCACTCGACGTAGGCGTATGTGTTGTATGTTAGGTGTAGGTGCATGTATTGCATGGAGTTGTAAGTCATGTGTGGTTGTATTTGTTGATGCACACCATGCATATGTGCACCGGGTTGGGGAGAAGGAATCGTGCATTTGTCGGGTGTGGCAACCGATCCAGTGTGCATACAAAATAAGAACAAGGTAGAAGCTAAGGATTTGATGAAAGGATAAGTATCGGTATATTATTTCAGTTTTATTATGCATGTGATTTATGATTATGGTTTATGATGATTACAGGTGATCTATGATTCTGGTTTATGAGGGTTACATGTGATTTATGATTTTGATATATGATGGTTTGTTTTGAGCTAACCTGATGTGATGTTTCTGTACATGATGCTAGTTTGACTTGTCGCAACAAGAAGTAAACATGATTGCAAGTGTACCTTATTGACGAGATGCCAATGAGGTATGATTTGAAGTTATGTCAATTTATTTTGAATATAATTGAAGTTATGTTCTTGGTACAGGAAGCATGTAAATGATTGGTGGGGTGGTTAAAATCAACTACAAGAATTAGGAGCAACAATGAAAGAAATTGGAACATGCAGCAGTATGTTGGTAGAGCACTTCAGGGATAGGGCCATTGTGGGACACTAGTACCCAATAGTGTACATTGATTTCCATGAGCATGCTATGACCCATGAAGCCTTGCCTTGGTTTTTGTATCTTTTGATGCGATGAAGCCTTGCCAAGGGATGGACTACTCGGGATGGGGGTGCCAATGGAACTTGGAAGGTGAGTGACTGCATGGAAGGGGTGACCGAAGTGCCCGAGGGACTATGTAGTAGAGAAGGGAAGGTCGGGGATGGATTTGTTTTGGTCATTAGAATTTCCAGATGGAAGCATATGCACATTGGGAGAGCACCATGGAACAATGAGTCGGTAACTGTCCATTGAGAGGACAAGTTGCGCAAAATTGTGGCGCTAGAAATTGGATGCAGATTTGACTTTGTAGTGGATTCTGGACTTCCTGGGAAGGAGGTGAATCTTGGTATTACCTTGAGGGTGGAGGTGTGAGCCTCTGGATTCCCTTTTTGTGGATGCATGCATCATATCCTTTTATTTGTTAGTCGAGTAGATGCATATATATGTGTATGTTCACATTATTGTAAATAGTGTATCGAGCTGGATTTATAAATCTCCATAGACAATATGGTTATTTGCTGGTTGAAGCAAATGTGCATGTGTATATGTGGTTATTGTAAATACCGTAATGAGATGTGTTATAAATCTCCAATAAACAATATGTTGGTCATGTTTTAGTAGATGGTCATTGTAAATACTGCAACGAGCTGTGTTATAAAGCTCCATGGGCAGTATGTTTTGTTTACAACAATCTTGTTGGTATAGGTGTTATTGAACACTGGGGAGGGTGTTCCCCCAAGGGGAGGGTTGTATAACAAACTTGGTTAAAAAATCATGTAAAAATATATAAGGCCATAGTGATGGGACACATATTCCAAGGTGAATGGTAAGAAGGACATCCTAGTGGGTGTTCATTTGGTTGTTTGTGGCTAAGGAAATTGGCAAAGACAATGACTAAGGAATTAAAGAGGAAAAAAGGTATTTTGACACATTTATTTATGAAAATAATGGAAATTAGGAGAAAAGGAAGGTGAAAGGTCACAGGTTGCATGTGAGGAGGAAATTGAAGGAAAATAATGGAAAATGAAAAAAATAGAGGCCTCATTAATAAAAAGGCTTCTGAGGATAAGTAGGTAACCTTTTGTCAATCCAATGTTTGAGTTCTCTCTCTCTCATACTCTTGGATACTTTGAATTTTCTTGGAGCACTCTTGGAGGGTGTGACATACTTGGATTTTTGGAGCATGAAGGAAAATGAGGAGTAGGAAAGCACAAGAAGGCATCGACATCAGTAGCTACATTAGATTTGATTGCACGTACTGAGTTGCATGTATGATTTCTTCACTAGTTTTGGCATGCATGGCATATGCATGTGGTTTCTTGGTTGTGATCCATCATTGACATGGAGGATTTCCTAGATCAATAGTGGATTACTTAGCATTTCCATTTCCTGGATAGACATGGTGATTGTGGGTTTACTTTCATTGATTTTATTGGTTAGTTGTCATGTTTCCTTATCTTGGGTTGAGTTACTAGTCCTGGAGCCTTGGTTGGAAAAACACTCTTGAGCCCTTGGTGGGTTGATTTACTAGTCTTGGGGCCTTGGTTGGAAAAACACTCTGGAGCCTGGTAAAAGTTGTGGGTTGAGTTACTAGTCCTGGAGCCTTGGTTGGACAAATGCTCTAGAGCCTTTGTTATAGATCTAACCCAAAAATATATGATAATGGAAATAAACCCAGAAACAATAAGATAGAAATAGATAGAAATGCTTCTTTATTATCAAAACCATTAAGGTAGGGCAACACCATACATTCACTCCTTAAGGAAGGAGAGCACTCCACAAGCCATATGCCTGTTCATACAATAATCCTTGACTATCTCCCATGTGGAGTCTCTAGCCTCTATATAGGCCTCATACATACAATACCATGGATCATTACCATGGTTCCCTCATACCATCAAACTAATACCATGGGCCCATTACATTATTATTAACTACTTGTGGTCCCTTACATGACATGGGTTAACCACCTTATCTATTACTATGGCCCATCCCATTATTACATTATTACCTTGGGTACCTCCCTTGGTACCCCATATTATCCCCCCTAGGTATATAACAGCCTTGGAAGGCTTGGATAGAGACATATCTGATGATGGTTTTGTGATGTCCAACCATGAGGTGGAATCACTGTTTGATGGGTTGAGGTGGATGGCCTCTAGAATCTCTGGATGAGTTTTGGTTGATGTGTTTTATGAGATCCTATATCCATGCTTGGAATATGGCACGGGGGTGAATGGCTGAAGAGATATTTGGCTCAACCATTCTACGGTTGGGTGGAATGTGGTAGTCCCATCTCTGGTTAGTTCATTACATTCATTAATGAGAAATCCTTTCCCTTGATTTCCATGTGTAAAGGTACTGGTGTATTTATGGATTTGATGGTTGTCATGTTTATAATATTTCTCTTCCTATTATGCTAGTTATATGCACATTTTATGACAACACTTATGTTTGGATTTTAGCATGTTTTTACTTGTATGCGAATGGATAATGTCTCTATGACCTAATAGATGATAATGCAGAAAATGGCATGAGGGAACAATGGTTTATAGCGATTCTCAGATAAGTATGAGATCCCTACATTTAATTATGTTGTTTACACCTGTAGGTTACATGTCAATGATATGTTTGACAAAATGCCTATCATGGCTAGTAGGGATCCAGTCAAGGTCTTGAACAAGTATTTTATTTAGTACTTTCATTTCCATGTTACTTTACTGATCTGAAGAGATGGATCAGTTCTGGGCTCAGAGCTTGAAAAAGTGGCTTAAATCTCAGGGTTGTTGGCACAACACTGACAATTTTGGTCCACAGTCGCTGGCAGGCAGGCTTGTGAGAGTGACTTTAGGATTTTTGCCACTCCCTTGCCCATATCATGAGAGAGACTATGGCCCAAGAGACCTAAAAAAATAGTGGGACCCAAGGACAGGTTGTATGAGTGGCTGAGTTTCCCTCTGAGGGTTTTGTTGATGGTGTTGGATGTATGTATGGTGTGTTTCTATTGGTTCCACTTCCTTAAAGTGACATAGGAGGTTGACTTATATCATAGTGGCCTCTCATCGCATATTTAACCCAAATGGTTGGTTGCTTGCGTAGATGTGGGAGGAGGGTGTTACAACACATACTCATCAAGGATGTCAATTATCATATATTTTGTGGAGAATGTTTGAAAACTTGTGGACAGAGACAAGGAGACTTTTCTTAAGACATAAGCACACACCTAATTAGAACTTAGAGAAAAGGATGGGTCTACAAAAGAAGAAGCTAGAGAATACGAGGAAGAGGATGGAATAAGAGATGTGGAAAAATTCCTTATGAGGTAGCCGTGGATGTTCAGGTGTCCACCAGGGCCATGAATGAGGCACATATAGGTCACATATAGGCACATATAGGATGAGCAACACTTTCAGTAGGGGGTATGATGAGCCTCCAAATTAGGCATAAATTAAGGCCCATCTGACCATCCTTCAACACATTAAACCTCTCTTTTTGTATTAGATGACATATTTTTAGATTTAATATGTTCATTAGGAAGGTTTTTAGATAATTGCATATTTGTGCCTAATATTATTTATTTTGTAGAATATTGTGGGAATATTGGGGAGATTATGAAGATTTGGAGGATGAGATAATATAGGGACTTGCTTCCTGCTACAAGCAGACCATGATTGGATACTAAATGAACATGATCTTATGAAATTAATGCACAAGTTTTGGATCTATAGTGATTGAGAAAATCTAGGAATGTGTTCCCTGTCATTTAATGAAGATTCCTAGTGTTGGGAACCATATCCACTTTTTGAGGGATTTTGGAGGGGAAAGTTGCCTCCTTTCAAGGAGGATGCTTCCCCATCTATTTGTATAATTACCAGTTCAAATTTTCCTCTAGAGGCATGTATTCATTAGTCTTCTTGTGAAGAAAACTTGTTATTTAGCAGCTCCATTTTCATTTCTAGCAGGGATGTACTTGGATTGATTCAAATAATGAAGTTTGGTGCCATTTTTAGCTTCTAAAGCTTGGTTTCCTTCATAGGAATTTGAGTTTCCTTGGGCTTGGCCATCCTAGGAGTCTCATAGCCCTCTTGTACCATTAGAGGAAATTTCAGCCTAAATGTGCCCATGAAATTTTCATGTACATAATATGTAAACAAATCAAAATCCTTTAAATTTAAAAAGAGGTACATGTAAATATTTTGGAGGGAAAATAATATATATATCTATATCTATATATATATATATATATATATATATATATATATATATATATATATATATATATATATATTGTATTTTTGGCTTATCTCCTTGTAGGTTTACTCAAATTTCAAGTGTAGACACTTGTTGTATGCAAAATTATATTTTCATCCAACGAGTACCCATTATGCATACTTTTGAGAAGATCCATATTGATAAAAATTGAAGATACATTACAAAATGCGTTGAACACACTTTTTTAGTGTATATTCAATTTTTATCGATGCAAGTCTTCTTAGAAGTATGTATAGTGGGTACTCATTGGATCCAAAATTAAATTCTGCATTCGACGAGTGCCTACACTTGAAATTTGAGTAAACCTATAAGGAAATAAGCCAAAAAAAGTAGTTTTCTTCTTTTCCCTCCTAATGTCAACTCTTGTTTTATTATTTTCCTATTATTTTATTATTTTTTCTTAGGAGGAAACTTTTAGGCTTAAATTTCATCTAATGAATTTCTTTATTTCCTTTGAATGTCTTTTTCACTTGCATGTCTTATTTCTCAATTGACTGTTCATGCTTCTTTTGTTGTAGGTCGCATTGATTAAATGATTGAAATGAGTTCTTTTCAAGGTTATTTACAGAATTACAAGAATGATTCATCCTTATAATATATTTGTAAGGTCATATTCATCATTGAGCTACTTGGATTGGTTTACTAGTTCACAAATTTAGAAATTCTAGAAGTTCCTTATAGCAAAATGGTAGTAATTTTATGCTATTTTTAAGAACGTGTTAATGAGGTTCATTTGATTTGATTCAACTTGTATTGAGACATAAAAACATTCAAGTTAATAACAAAATTTACCCCATATAATTTGCACTTGATTAGGCTAGGCATTTGGTAGGTTAGCTAACTCACTAATTTTTGAATTTTCTGTTTTTAGAGTAGCAATTTTCTACTATTTTTTAGCACATGTTAATAGGGGTATTTTGGAGTGATTCCACTTGGAACAGAGTCCTAGGACATCTTGATTAATAGAGAAATTTTTTCCCATTTCATTTGCATTTGATTTACTTGGTCATTTGGCAAGTTATCGCACTCCTGTAGTAATCCTTCCACTCCTATAACAACACTTGTATCACTATTGTAGCACATGTAAACTTGACCATATTTACTCCAAAAGCTTGGTTTATGCTTTTTAGGCTTGAATAATGACCCCTAGGCTCTGAAACCATGATTGAGTAAGACCAAAAACCTCTTAAACCTTGCCTCTTCTCCATTGCAATTCACCTCTGCAGTTATGGTTAGTGGACAAATTCATGACTCGAAGAGAATAATGATAATTAGTTTATGAAGCATCTTATGAAATTTGTTGACAAAATATCTCTTGAATGCAGTGATTGAAGAATGATTTATTTATTTTTCATACATCTTAAGCTATGATTTCCATTTCCAACATTTTTATTTCTATTGCATAGACTATGCTTCCTTTTGATGTACCATTTATCATATGTAAATAGCTTAATGTTTAAATTTCTGCAAGTAAGATACGCATTTGCATTCATGCAAATTAGAATAGCCTTTTCTTTCTGCAAAAGTAACTAGGATATCCTTATAGAGTTTCTAAATTGTCTTCAAAATATCATCCACTTTCACCTTTATTGCCACCATTTCACTCACATGTTGCAACTCTGTAGCCATATAATCTTTCATTAGCCTCCATTTTCATGATTACATGGGGTTACCTTTGTGTTTTCCAAAAGCTAATGATTTCTAGTATTTTAAGTGAATTTACGGTTAAAACTTAGAAAAATGACATATACTTGCTAATGCTTAAAAGTGGCTTGAGTTTCATGACATGTGTAGGTCATTTGGAAGCTTCTAAGGCACCCTTATGTGGCCTCCAATGCTCAAATTCGAATTCTATTCAAGATATGGAAGAAGATTTGGATAAAGGTCAAAGAGGATATGTGTCTCACCATTACCTATTTGAGTTGTAACTCTATGAGATTTTCTAGGGATCTAGGGAGAGAATAATAGACTGATCCAGATTTAAACAGGAACACAACAAATTACAGAGATAACCATAAACACAAAGATGCAGTGGAAATAATACTTCATTTCATTAATGAGAAATACTGAAATATGCTTACAAACAGTAATGGAAATAAACTAGCTAGGGCGATGGTAGCTTATTTCTGAGAAGAGATGTGGCGGCCACATGCCTCTGAACTGTGTTACAATGAGGCTCGAAGGCCTATTTATTGTTGAGAAATAATGGAAAACCCTTAACATTCCAAAACCTAACCCTAGAAGATGAGACGCCAAACTGTGGGCCCCCTTTGGGTAAATTGGTACATCAACTTTCCGGGGTCGTAACTTTGGCATACGATCTTCGTTTGATGCATACAATAGCTTGTTAGAAAGATCTATCCGAGCACTGCCACTTTGGGAAGGAAAACATTGGGCCATGGTCCCATGTTGCACCCAGATTTCCCAAAAAATGTCATTTAGGGCCTCAAAATGGCTCCAGAAGTTCAGGACCCGAAAAACTGCTCAAAATAGTAAGTTGTGCTACAATTAAGGAAACTGAAAATGCTGAGAGAAACAATGGTGGGGGTCCAGGTGGACTTGGTAGGTGGCCACCAATATCCACTTGGATCATTCCTCCCCCCTTAGGAAGCAATGGTCCCTCTTGCATTGAGTTCCTCCATGAGATGAGGAAACTTTTGCTGAACTTGGTCCCTGGTGAGCCACTTGCCTTAGTGAAGGAGTTGGCCTGCTTTGACAACTCGATACAGTTGGATATTCTATTGGTGAGTGTTCTTGATCTATGTGTCCATGATCCGATCAGTTGCAACTTGTTCCATGCAATCTGGATTTAATTCTGTGGGTGTGAGTTGTTCTGCAATGTCAGATGTGTCTAGCAATGGTGGAAAGTATGGCTGAAGGTGGTCCACATTGAACATTGGGTGCAGGCCAAGGAATGGGGAAATGCTGAGCTCAAATGTATTGTCTCCCATAGCCTTAGTAATGGTGTAAGGACCATATCAGAGTGGTCTCAGTTTTCGATAGGCTCCAATAAGGTGTTCCTTTTGCAAATGCAACCAGACTTTGTTGCCCACCTGAAACTTGTGTGGCACCCGATGTTGATCATGTCACTGCTTGTACTTGGCATTTGATTTCTCCAGAATGTCATGGACTTGCTGGAAAATATGTTGGATGTGCTCAATGAAGTTGTTTGCCTTATCTGTTTCGGACTGGACATGAGCTGAATCTATGTGAGTAGCTGCAAGTGGCATGGCCACGTCAATGGGGCATAGTGGCTGGAATCCCAAGCCCACCTAAAAAGGGTTGTGGCCAGTCGAGCTGTGAAGAGCTCGGTTGTAGCTGTGCTGAACATAGGGGAGGCTCTCAACCCATGTGTGTGGATGCTTTGAGTTGTACATGCACATAATGTGCACACTCATCCTATTGACAACCTTTGTCTGGCCATCAGTTTGAGGATGGAAGGCTGTGGACTTAGTGAGTTTGGTGTCCAGCATTGACCAGAGACTGGACCAAAATGTACTGAGGAACCGACTGTCTCTATCTGAGATGATAGACTGTGGGATCCCAAAGTGCACCCACACTCATTCAAAGAAGAGTTTAGCAGTGGCTTCTGTTGTGATATTCTTCTTGCAGGCCGCCATAATAGCCATCTTCGAGAACCTATCGACGACCACAAAAACACAGTCATTTCCATGCTTAGTGAAAGGAAGGCTTGACATGTAATCCATGGAGATGGATTCCCAAGGTCGATTAGGGGTAGGCAGTGGGGCATAGAGGCCTTGCTTCTTGATGGTCGGTTTGGCAATGGCACAGGTAGTACATGATCTGATGTACTTCCCAACATCCTGTCGAAGATTCGTCCAATAGAAATACTTTTGTAGTACTGCCACTGTTTTCTCGACACCGAAATGCCTAGCAGCCCAACTGTAGTGTGCTTCCCAAATCATCTTGGCACGTTCGCTTGAAGGAACACAAAGGTGACCCAGGTGGCATAATAGGGCATCCTGGAGGTGAAAATCTAGAACATGTTGACCCACCAAGAGTGTTTGGTATGTGTGGCTGAATTCTGGGTCGCTTTTGTAGAGAAGTGGCCAATTAGAAGTCTCGTGCCCACAAGAGTTCAACACGGTGGTTAACGCCATGATCGGTGGTCGACTGAGGCAATCTGCGACATTATTGGTGCTGCCCTTCTTATACTTGATATTCAAATGGAACTGTTCTAGGTATGTAGACCACTTCTGATGGCGACCATTTTGCAATTTCCCTTGGGTTTGTATGAACTTCAAGGGTCGGTGGTCTGTGTGGATGACCGTTTCCTTCCCCAAAATGTAATGCTTCCATTGTCAGCAGGCCTACACAATGGAATACATCTCTTTGTCATAAGTGGGATACTTTCGGACTATGTCTAAAAGTGTTTCGCCGTGATATGCCACTGGATGCCCGTGTTGAGTAAGGACTGCCCCAATAGCATAGTCAGAGACATCTGTCTCGACCTCAAATGGTTGTTGTAAATTTGGTAACGCCAGCACTGGTGTCGTGCATAGGCGATCTTTCAACCCTATGAATGCCTTCTGTTGAGATTCATACCAAAAGAATTTTGCTTTCGCTCCTCCCTTGGTGACTTGACTCAAGGGCCAAGTGATATGAGAAAACCACAACACGAACCTGCGATAGAAGTTGGCAAGACCTAGAAAGCTACGAGCTCTATCAGAGTGGTTGGAGATGATCAATCCCGAATGACTTTGATTTTCGCTGGATCCACATGCACCCCCTATTCATCAATAATGTATCCCAGATACTAAACCTGGGTCATGCCAAAAGTGCATTTCTCCAAATTGGCACATAGCTTGTGTTTCCGCAGTGTTTGGAGAACCTGTCGGGTATGGTGGAGGTGCTCTTCCCAACTCTGGCTGAAGATTAGAATGTCATCCAAGAATACCACTACAAATGAGTTGGTGAACGGCCGCAAGATGTCATCCATTAGCCTCATGAAGGTTGCAGGAGCATTCGTCAATCCGAAAGGCATAACCAACCATTCGAAAAGGCCATCTTTGGCTTTGAAGGCAGTCTTCCACACATCAGAGGGTTCGATTGGTACCTGGTGATACCCTGACTTCAGATCGATCTTGCTGAAATATCTCGCCCCCTTTAGTTGGTCTAGGAGGTCATCAATCCATGGGATCGGGTACCTATTACAGACAGTGATCTTGTTCAGTGCTCGATATTCAATACAAAGTCTCCAAGTCCCAACCTTCTTCTGTACCAACACGATCAGGCTCCCACAAGGCGATGAACTCGGACGGCTGTGACCTTTCTGCAGGAGCTCCTGAATCTGCCTCTTGATTTCATCGTTCTCCAGAACGGAGCACCGATAAATTGGTCCATTGGGTAGCGGTGCACCTGGGGTTAGATCGATGGAGTGCTTGACCTGACAGTGCAAAGGAACCCGTGCGGGGGAGGTGAAGATGTCCTCATACTCCTCCACGATCTTGTCCATTTGTAGTTGTCGTGTGGAGGGGCCCTGTCTGGAGGCTGCAGCCACCATCTTCTTCTTTCCTTGAGGGCGTATCATCAGGAAAATAAATTTCCCGGTTTTGGAAATGAGCTTACTGCATTGTTTTGTAGTAATCAAAGAGATGGTGGTAGGCGGTGCTACCTCTGGTATCCTGTACAACTTATTTCCCAATGTAACAATAACAGCACAGGGCCTTGATTCATACATAGCATGTCTCTTCCACAAGTATGGTTGTCCTAATAATACATCACAAACGTCAAGGGGAGCAATGTCACACAATACCTCATCTGTGAAGGGCTTGATGTTGTATGGAAGGCGACACTGTTGGCTCACGCGAAGATCCCGTCCTTGTTGAAGCCACCTGATGGTGTATGGTTGTGGATGTGCTATGGTGGGTAAGCCCAACCACTTCACGGCCTCTGCCAAAATGAGGTTCTTTTGGCTCCCGCTATCAATAATGAACTGTAGCGGGGAGCCCTTTACCCACATCTGGGAGCTGAAGAGACGCTCCCCCTCATCTGGATCTTCGGGTTCATTTTTCTAGATCTTGGCGGTAGCAACAGTGGCATTGGGATCTGCATCAATGATCTGCTTCCCTTTGTCATTCCCCTTTTCGGGTTTTGACTCAGAGTCAGAACATGCATATGATTCTGAAACCTTTAGCTCAGCCACCAGTGACTGCTTGGCCTGACACTCACTTGTGTTGTGAGTGGAGCTCTTATGGAACTCACACCATTTTCCCGTGTCCTTTTTCAGCTTCGCGGCGCTGTTCTTTGCTTGCAGCTTCGACAGGTTGTCTTGGGCTACCCCGCCTTGCTTTGTCCTTTGTTCTGTGGTTTAGGGGTACCTTTCCCTTGCTTTGGATTCACAGATCCAAAGTCTTGCTTCTTTTGTTTAAACTTCTGCTCGACCTTGACGGCATATCAGTATGCTGTGCCGAGCGAGGAGATGTTCAGGAATTGTATTTCTTCCTGGATGTACTTGTGCAGGCAGCCGTGATATTTGAGTATCAAATGCTGCTCCGAGTCCTTGATACCTAACTTTGTGCGAAGGGTATGGAAAAGGTTGGTGAACTCCGGCATGTCTTGGTCCCTTCCCTGCCGCAGCGTGGTCCACTTTATGTATTCATACTCATAGCTTCCGACAGGGTAGTACTACTCCTTGATGGCATCCCGGAATGAATTCCAGGTGGGTGCGACTGAAAATAGTGAGCCGGTACTTTAATCCTTCTGCTCATAGTAGGTTTCCAACTAGTCCTTGACGTGGGGGGTGCTTTGAGAAGAGCGAAAACAATCTTTTCTCGACTCGAAAAATTCATGAACAGAAAAATAACCCTATAGCAGATTTAACCATTTATGTACGACATCTGCATCTATCTGACCCTCGAATATGGGGATTTTAGAATTAACTTGTACCTTAAAGGGCGTGGCGTTTCCAGAGGAGCTGTTGGAAGTCGATGCGTCACTTCTGGGTAGCCGCTGAAGGATTTGTGCAAAGCTATCCATCACCGCATTCCTTTGTCGCTCGAGGTTTCTTTGAGCAAGATTTTGATAGGATCTCCTGCCCCCTCGTCTTTATTCTCATCTGCCATGGGTGGCCGTCGGGATTTGTGAGGCTGGTCTTGCAAAGGTTCGACTAGTTCAAGCCCTAACTCCTTATATCCTGACCTCGTTGGGGACATGCAAATAAAAACAGAGAAAAAACAGACCACTCTGATACCACTGATCCGGATTTAAACAGGAACACAACAAATTACGGAGATAACCATAAACACAAAGAGGCAGTGGAAATAATACTGCATTTCATTAATGGGAAATACTGAAATATGCTTACAAATAGTAATGGAAATAAACTAGCTAGGGCGATGGTAGCTTATCTCTAAGTAGAGATGTGGCGGCCACATGCCTCTGAGATATGTTACAATGAGGCTCGAAGGCCTATTTATTGTTGAGAAACAATGGAAAACCCTTAACATTCCAAAACCTAACCCTAGAAGATGAAATGCCAAACTGTGGGCCCCGTTTGGGTAAATTGGTACATCAACTTCCCGGGGTCGTAACTTTGGCATACGATCTCCGTTTCACACGTACAATAGCTTGTTAGAAAGATCTATCTGAGCACTGCCACTTCGGGAAGGGCAACATCGGTCCATGGACCCATGTTGCCAACATATTTCCCAAAAAACGTCGTTTAGGGCCTTAAAACGGCTCCGGAAGTTCAGGTCCCGAAAAACTGCTAAAAATAGTAAGTTGTGCTACAATTAAGGAAACTTAAAATGCTCAGAGAAACAATGGTGGGGGTATAGGTGGACTTGGCAGGTGGCCACCAATATCCACCTAGATCATGGACCTCTATTAATGAGTTATCTTTTTATGTTTTTGTATAAATAGGAAAACCTCCTCCTTTCAAAGGCATGTGTAAAGTTGGAGATGCTCGAGTGTCCATGTTAATATTACTCATGAATGGAATTTAGATTTAACACCATGCTCATGAGTGATGTTCACTTGTTTCTGGTAATATGTTGGCCACCTATAATATCTGAGATTTATTGTTTTTCATAGATTAAGATTTATTGCTTTCATATCTTTTCCTGTGTGAGAGGTTAAGAATGATTGTTTTTGCTTTCATTTCATGTCATGTGGTTTTGATTATTCATTTGATAGGATCTTGATTTGATAATGCACACATGATCCCTTAGAGTAGATCTCATTTCATGCAATTTTATTTCTGAAAGAATGGTGTGCTTTTCAATTCCTGCAAGTGTGGTAGATTAAGATTTCAATTCCTGCAAGTGTGGTATATTAAGATTTCAATTCCTACAAGTGTGAAAGATTAAGCTTTCAATTCCGCATGCTGTACTATAATTTATTTTGAATTGATTGTTGAATTAGAATAGGTGAATTTGGTTTTTTGTTATTTGGTTTCGTAGTTAGATTGATCTAAATTGGAAGATAATTTCTAGCATATACAATGCACACACACTTCGCAAGTTTTACGAAACCCCCGAGTTGACAATTAAATGATAGGTAATTAATTTTCCTCAACATTTTGGTGTCATTGTCGAGGATGTGTGCATAGAAACTAGTTTTCAGTCTAGAGTTCATTTTTCAGTTTTTTCCTAGATGCATGATTAAAGCATGTAGATGCATAAATCATTTAGCTGCATATCATTTTTATAATTTTTTTTTTTTTTTTTTCGATACTAACCATTTATGGATGAAAGATCTAGAATGCAGATCAAACATTCTTTAGAGCACAAAGACTATAAGGAGGAATGGTATCAAAATGCAATTGCACCATGACATTCATCCACTATTCAAAAGATCTTTGTAGCAAATATAAAGGTTAAAATGATTTCTCATGTCCTCATACACAATCAGGTACATTTTTCAAATTTGGATATGAACATTTTAGAAAGTCTAATCTGTAAATGGCTCCATTGGAAACATTCACACACACACAGATATATATATATATATATATATATATATATATATATATATATATATATATATATATATATATATATATATATATAACTTTCAAGTAGATAAATTAGGAAAATTAAAATCAAGCTTGATTGCATTTTTTTAAGTTCTTGATTGCCTTTTTATTTAGAATTTAGAATTTTTAGATTGTATTTATTTTATTTCATTTCAATAATTTGACAAAAATATTTTTAGTAAAAAATATATTAAAAAAAATCTATTTTTTTAAGTCATTAAAAATAAACCAAAAACAAAACACAAATATATATATATATATATATATATATATATATATATATATATATATATATATTAAAAACATAATTATTTAAAAAATTAATAAATAAAAAAACACAAAACCAAAACAACATTAAAAAACAAAACAATAATAAAAATAAATAAAAACACAAAAACGAAAATGAAAATAAAACAAATTTAAACAAATAAAACAAAACAATTAACAAAACCCAACACAATTAAAAATAAAAAAAACAATTTCATGTAAGCCAACGACAACGAATTGACACAAACATTGTTTGAGAGTTTGAAAAAAACGAAGGTGAAGAAAGATAGTTGTGCATTCTCCCCACTGATCTATGTGACCGAGAATTGGGCAGGGCTGACCTATTCTTGTTCTCCTCCTCCAAGTTATTTGTCGTTTCCAAAATTTTCCTTGCAACAAAGGAGATGTGTTTCACTAGAGTTACCGCCTGTGGGAGGTTAATTTAGCAAGGCAATAAGTGATGCATCTTTACTCGTCTCATCTCAATCGGCGCCTGAATCTCCCCCCAGTAAGGCACCCATAATTGTGCAAGACTTTGGCTTAGATGTTGTGTCTGCCACTAAGGATTTAAGGCAGATACTGAATCTGGATTTCGATGACTGATGAAGAAAAATATTGAAACATGTATAGTTGTAAATCACTAAAAATTCCATTCTTATTGATCATGCATTTGTAAAATAGTGCTCCATTTATTTTAGTAGATTGTATTTTGTACACGGATTACAAAGCTCGTGAATTGTCTGGATCATGAACATTGTTCCAGGAATTCAATTTTGTACTGCAGAAAATAAAAAAATGAACTTCACCCAGTAGTTACCTTAGCAGAGGCCAAATATGCAGAGGTTAAAAACGTAATTTTTAAAACGCATTTTGTGACCAAATGAAAATGAATCTCAAAAAAATAAAACATGGGTTTTTTCTCAGAATGAGGTGGATTATGTTTAGCGTGAGTGATTTCCTCAAAATTCATAACTGTTTGAGATATTTTCGTGCTTCTATGGAGCCTTATTTGCCAGATTCTGTGAGAAAAACAGATTTTCAATTAAATGCACATACATCAATTATGTCCATGATCCGATTTCCCTGATCTACAAGAGGAAGATCCGCTAAGATTCGATCTCCTTAATCTATAGGAGGCATGGAGTATCGTCCACACTTGATGAATCCTTCAACAATGTATGCAATAAAGACGAGTCTGTGATGTAGAGGACTATGGAAAAGGCTCCATGCATACACCAAATGGTTAAAAGACAGAATATGTTACATATTTGATTCCATGTAGCACACCTACTAAACTTGTGCTTCCAATAACATCATCGACATATAAGACTGCAAGAAAATCTCATGGCATACAAAGTGCAGTTGATGGGCTATGGCAAAGATACAAGCGTACTGCATTAATTGATCCGAGGTGAATTCTTTTATTGTTTGCAACACTGTCCAGCATGGGGATAATGACAGTGATATATTTTACTCTGCAATCAGAAAAATTAGTTTTCTTATTCACTTAGGAACGTCTAGTGTAATGTACAAATTTTTATTGCGCTATTTTTATGAGTCATCCATTCTTTGATTCAAGTTTTTGACTATACTCTTTGCATAAAGCACAATATCGTGATTTTTGTAAATGCTTCAAATAGGGAAGTCAACTGTAGACTGATTTCATATTTTTATTGTCAAGTATTTTCTTCTAATTTATCACTCTCATACGAGACAAGAACAAAAAACAAGGCTACAACATCAACAAACTAAAAATCTCTCTGCCACTGTTAATCTAAAGAAGGTTTACAGGTAAAAATAAGCAGATAAGAATTACCTTGCCTTTAAAAAAAATGTTCTATTTTCTAATTTTTCTGGAAGAGGTATTGATTAATTTGAAAATTGGACTAGTTATTTGTTCATAACAAAAATGCATAGTTTTGTGTACTTAACTATCTGTTCATGATTTTAGCAACAAAAATTGCGCAATTCTGCAGTTGGACAACAATTTTGCAGCTCTATATTTAATTTAATGATCTGTTCTATGACAACGCATTCTAATCAAAATTCATGAGAAACATGCCATCTAATATGTCTACTTCATCCTTCACATCAACACCATGTTCCCATGCCACACTTAAGCATGACAATTTTTCACTATTTCACAGAAAATTCAAACAAGCATAACTTTCTCATACGACATTGGTTTTCAATGATTCAAACATCTTCAGAAATATCTTGACAAGATCTACACAATGATAAAGCTTTCAATATAATTTGAAACAGTGAAAGAATGAAGAAATTGCTGACAAGACATGACAGGTAACCTGGGGCACTAGTTTTAAAATAGGTAAAATTCATTTGATTTTCTTTCGCGAATTTATTTTATTAGTACCAATTCTTGGTTTTTTGTGTACATGTCATAAATAGAGAGATTGATCACCTCTCTCTTTTGATAATATTACATTTCATTGCAAGAAAAGTACTAAGTTTTTGTAGGTTCTGGGAAGATAAGTAGATGGACACAAACAAACAGTGTCTCTCAAAGAACACATTTCTTTCAAAAGAACTATTGGGCCTTAGAAATGCCCTCATTTTCAACATATAAAGTTATCGTTTATAAAGAATATTCCTACACTTTCTACCATATTCATATCCATTTCCCGTAACTCATGCCTTAAACCATCATTTTCATATCATGGTTAAATATCATAGTTTTATTGTGTTTTTAGTGGCTTAAGGATTATTTTACCATGATTTACTAATGACGGTTTCACTAAGTTCATTTTTCGCAGAATTCCATCGCTGAAATTCTTCGCAAGGCAGTTAAACTAGTTACTGCAGAGTTGAGTACGGAATGAGATTGTTGTAGGTGAAAATATGAATTTTGTGACCAAATGGTGAAGAATATAAACATTCTTAGACTTGCATCGTGCTCAAAATACCCTCTTTCATATAACCCAGAAACCGTTCAGGAAAATTCATCACCAAAAGGAAGTTAAGGTCAAAATAGATCTTAAGTATAGAATTCCTGAACATGAATAGTTTCGGTTTTGAACGGTTTTGGTTCTGAATGGTTGTGCAGCCACGTGGAGGATGGGGTTTGAATATCTAGAAGGAAAACTCATCCAGTCTGTTATCACAAAACCTTCTCCTAATAGGCTGCTGACCAGGAAGACCTTGAGTAACTATTTCAAACCAACTTTTGGCTAAGGCTTAGCCTCCCCAACCTGAGAGGGCTCTCTCACTAGGTTAAAGATTTTAGTAAAAGATCAGATGGCTAACTCTATGAAACAAGTAAAGAAGTATGTGATGAACCCCAGAAATGGGTAATTATATGGGCTCATTTTTGCCTCTTAATTTGACTTAATCCAATATTGTCATTAGTTTATTGCATGTTTTTTATTATATTTATGCTAATAGAGTGAATTGGATTAGTCATTATGCCATGAAGTCTAATGTGTGCTTTATGCAGATTTTTTGGTCAATTTTGGACAAAGTTAAAGGATTTGTGAGTATTTGGCAGCCAATATTTGAGGAAAACAGGGAAGAGGATTTGTAGGGGGGTGTCCCCTTCATTTATGAACCCTTACCTTGAATTCTCCATCAGAAACTTGGAGCACAAGTAGCCACATTAGTGCATCCAAGGGGCAGTCGAGCAAGTAAAGAAGGACTGCTGTTTATCTACAGTTTTGGGAAGCTGAGCTCCTTGATTTTAGGAGGGCTATTAAAGGATTCCATTTGTATAAATAGGGGGGCTTAGAGCTTCAGTAGGTTAGCAAGTTATTAGTAGAATTCTCACACTTTTGTGCAGCTCTTGTTCAACTCATTTTCGAGCTTATTTTTGTGAACAGTTGATGTAATGTGACTTTTATTTTGATAATGGAGATGACATATTTTCTGAGCCAGCACTGATTTCTGTCAGAGGGTTGAAGCTCTTGGGTTAGGGCCCAACCCAAGCTATCCAACACCTCTTGCCTTGTACTTATATGTTTTTTTCTTGGGTTCATGAGTTAATTGTTGTTACATGAATGCATTTTACCTTGTTTAGATTAGGTTGCTTTTGATGGTTTGCATAGCTGCTTTTGTTTTAGTTTCTGAAGTAGGTTCACAAAGTGATAGGCTAAGATTCAAAAAGGCAAAAAACAGGCCTTGATCTCTTTTCTCCCTTCCTGGGATCATGATTTGAGGTCATGGCACCATTGCTGCACCAATAACACAGTTTTTCTCCTCCATGCAATTTCTAGTGTGATGACTTGATTTGAAAGTTAATGTATTACTTCAGATTCAGTTTGCCAAGATCATTTCCTATTTTTGCAATAGATCTCTTTGCATGCTTTTTTGTTCAAAGGTTATTGTTCAGCATTTTCTATTTTTAGGTCAGAAATTAGGTCACTTAGAGATTTTTTTGTTTTCATGGTATAACTAGTCCTTTCTTTGATCAGTTTTTGTAAGTAGATGTGCAGATATCCTGCAGGACACCTCCACTCACCATACATCCATGAAGCAACCAACATCAACTCACTTCTCAGATATTTCCCAAGTCATTTGCAACATTTCACCAATCTACCCTAATTTATGCATTTTTTCCATAAGCTTCCCTCTTGCCATTTGAACAAATCCAACCATCCTCTTCTTTCTTGATCTTCCTTAACAAGCTCGAGACACCTCAACTTATCCCTCTAGTCTTCAGCTACCCTTTCCCACCATTTTTCCACTCTTAAAACCTCTAAAAATAGCTCTCAGAATTCTCATGTAGATCCTCCTATAGAACCCCTGTAGCCTCTTGTAGAATTTCCTGTAAGTGATTTTTCGAAATCCGATTGCAAAGGAAGACTTCAGAAGGGTGCTAGAGGCTTCTTAGGACTCCTCCACACCTTCCTACACCCCTGCAAAACCCAGATCCACCCTCCATCGCCACCAAACCTCTGCCACAATCACAACAAATAAATTACAAGCATAATAATTTCACATAAAAACACAAAAATAGTTTTTCTTCTCATTTCCTTTCAGAAGTAGCTTGAATAGATGCAATTTACCTTTTTAGTAGTCAATGGCACTCATTTCATCATTTTTCATCTCTTTTATTGCAAAAGTAGGGTTAGTTGGAAAAAATAGGGTGCTAGGGTTTACGTTACACTTCAGTCTTCTTTCTTTTTCTGCAAGTAGAATAGTCTCTGTAGAGTTAGCTTTCTTTCATCATAGTTAAAAGCTTCTTTTGGAAACTCATAGAAGTTTTCTTGAGCTCCTAGTGATATTGCGTCAGTTGACCAAGTGCCAGCCTACAGTGAGAGCTAGTACTTGTGCATACAACACTGTCGCTTCCAAGTTTGTTACGAACTACTGGGTTGATAAAAGTAAAGTAGGAAGCCCCAGGAGTTGCAGCATTATTGCTGCAATACTGGTGCTTACCACTTTTTGGCACCATTGCCGGGGAAGCATCAAAGTATTTTGTGATTACTGCTTTTCTTCTATTTTCTACTACAACATTCTGCTAAGTAGTTCATTTTAGCAAAAATAGATTGGCCCCTTCAATTCTGCAATTTCCATTTCATCAAAAGTATATTAGCCATTTCCTTTCTTTCATTTCAATTCTGCAATTTCCATTCTAGCACAAATAGATTAGTCATTCCCTTGCTTTCATTTCAATTTCTGCAATTTCCATTTCAGCACAAGTAGATTAGTCCTTTCAATTCAACAATTTCCATTTCAGCAAAAGTAGATTAGTCCTTTCAATTTCTCCAATTTCCATTTCAACTAAAGTAGATTAGTCCTTTCAATTTCTGCAATTTCCATTTCAGCACAAGTAGATTAGTCCTTTCAATTTTTCAATTTTCATTTCAGCAAAATTAGATTAGCCCTTTCCTTGCTTACATTTCAACTCTACAATTTCCATTTCAGCAAGTTCATTTCAGTTAGTTGCAATTTTTTTTTCTTAGTCAATTTCAGTTTTGCAGGTACTATCAGTGTAGGGAAAAGAAAAAAAACAACCAAAAATATTTCCTTTCATGTCTCGTAGGAATAGAGATAATTCAGGAAAATGTTTGCCCAACACCCCCACTGCTTCACACAGCCAACCTTCTCTCTTCTTCGGTGGCCGCAATCAAGAAAAACCATTAGGTAACAACCAAACATATTTGAGGAACCTATAGGGGAAAAATAAGAAGAAAACATTCCTCTAAAGCCAATGGCTGAAAATAGAAATGTTGGGAGCAGTACCTTTTCTTCCAACTCATCCATTAAAGGTGAAATTGGAAGCATGCTAGAAGACCTCAAGAGTGAGATGCTACAGATTCTTGCCATGAAAATGGATTCCTTACATATCAAAAGGAAACAAGAGGAAGCAGAGAGGGCTTTGGCCATTTTTTTTCCTAGATGAACTAGGAGGCATCCTAGGAATGAATGCCCATTGAACTTTATAAAGGTTTGTTCAATCTATGAAAAAAATAATTCTATAGACAAGTGCCCGTCATTGCCCGGACTTAAAACTATATACCAAGGGGTCGCAGGAGTCACTGAACAGATCTATGACATAAACCAAAAGAGGCCGCATGGACCTAGACCATACTAGCAACAGATGCAAGGGACATCTCAAGCATACTGCAACCCCAACCAAGTCTCCTCCATACCTTCTTGGGGCCCCCCTGCTCATCCTTCCTGGTCCACACCTCCTGCCTGGTCCTTCACATCTCCATATCATGCCCAACCATCCACCCATTCATTTCAACCCTATGCTCAGCTACAACCTTAGTGGAATGCATCTCACCAGAGGTGGAGGCCCCAATACAACTCTCTTCCTCCTCTTTTGCCTCCACCACCTGTTCAACCACAACCATTACCTCCTGCTCCACCAAGGCAACCCCAAATGCTTGCCCATTCAAAATCGAACTTGAACAATAGATAGGCCCAACAAGTATATAGTGGGGAACCACCATTTCCAAACCCGCACATTGGAGTAGATCAACCCAATTACAATGCTGAGGTACAACACTTCCCAACAACTCCTCTTGAGCTCAATGATATTCACCATAGATCAGGACGAGTATTGCAAAAAAGAGATTATATCAATATCATTGAAGGACCACATCCAACAGAAGAATATGCAAAAGAGAAGATCAAAGAACCATGGGCCGCACTTGATGAAGAGAAGACATCAGAATTAGAGATCGAGAGAGCTCCCTCATGGTTACCATCAAATCCTCCATGTATTCAAGAGAAAAATCAGCAAAAAGAGGAAGATGTGAAGGTCATGATAGAAGAATACATGAAGAATCATCCAGATCAGAAAAAGGACCAAGGAAATCACAACTATATTCAAATATGGTTCCAGGCAGTCATTAAGTTGCAGCAGTACTCTCTTCCTCAACTATGCTTGATCCCTTCAAAGTTAAATCATTTGGTCTCTAAAATCCAGATACATGTCAAAGCATACATTTCAAGCCTCCACATCATTTTGTCTATTATCTCGATGTGCACATGGCTCCATTGGAAGTATTCTTATACTTGACAATGATTTGGTTTTTCAAGTAGGGTAAGGTAGAGACAAAAAGAAAAAGGAAAAAATGAAAAATAAGAGAAAAAAATAAAAATCTCCAGTGAAAACCTCCTTGGAGGTGCCTCAGATTGGCTCATTGATTGAAAACCTACATGAGGTGGTCAATGGGTTGGAAAGAAGAGAAAAGAAAAAGAGAATAAGATCCCTGTGTGAAAACCTCCCTTGGAGGTGCCCAGGGCAGGCAATTAGGGTGAAAACCTCCTTGAGGCGCACTGGTTTTCAAAAAAAAAAAAAGAATTTCCAGTTGTATTGTAGGAGAAATTCATGAAGCAACAGCAAGTGCCAAAAAAGTTCTGAAACCAATAACAACACCTATCCTACCTTCCCTCACCTTTCTCCATCATTCTTGACATTCTTTCCACCTCACTGTGCTTCTTCTCCGAAAACTGTGTTTTCTACAGGAGGCTCCTGTAGAAATTACAGAGAGCTAGAAATAGATTTTAAAAGTAGTTTGAGGAACAGGGAAGCTTCATAAAAGGTTTATAAATCCTCTTGCTGTCTTCAAACCTTTCTTCCATCATTTCCAAGCTTGCATCACACCCCAAGCTCATTTTTCTTACTGGCCAAAAACTGTAGGATGGTCCGATACAAAAATATATAGAGCATATTTTTTTTTTCTTTCTCTAACTTGAATACTGTGCATCCATTTAAAAAACTGTTTCGTGGGGAGTTGCATAGGGATGATGGAAACATGCCCAAGCAATTTCAGCCAATTCCAGTGCACAGTTTCCAAGAAAGGAGCCTCCATCACCTTCAGCCATTTTTGCATTTTCTCCATATTCGTGCATCCATTTAAAAACCTATTTCATGGGGAGATGCATATGGGCGATAGTAACATGCCCAAGCAATTTTAGCCAATTCCAGTGCACGGTTTCCAAGAAATAGGCCTCCATCACCTTTAGCCATTCTCAATTTTTAATGAAATTCATGCATCCATTGACCACAATTTTTCTATGGGAGGTGCATAATGATGATGGAAACATGCTCAAATTTTTTTAGGTCAATCCAATCTACCGTTTTGTAGATATGGACAAAACAAGTCACTTTTCCATTAAAATCTAGCATCAGTAGCATGGGGGTGCAAATCTGAAGGTTGAAGTAGACTCCTGCAGCTTAGATCCAGCCAGAGGATACCTGCACAAGAAAAATAGCCACACATTAGAAAGCAGAGAGCATGCAACAAGGGAAATACAAGCATGCAGCAGTCAAAGGAGCCATAGCACCTCATAGCAAACGCATTCGGATCTCAGGTAAGTGACTAACCTGCTCCTCTGTTTGCATTGGTATGATAAAAAACTGCATGAATGAATGAAACGGTTGGGATTAAACCAAAAAGGTGGCCAGTTAACTGGCTACCCTCATCTAGTTTGACTGCACTCATCCGAAGTTCACTCTACACATGTGTCTAATCAATTCATGAGAATCTAAAAACTGGTAGTGGTGGATGTTTTGAACTCCAATGCGAATGGTGGGTTGTGGGCATGCAGCATAAAGTTTCATGATAGCACTACAGTGGGGACCAACCGTTTGAATGGGGCCAACGTATACTTGGCCAGCTCACCCTCCATCACCGGAAGTCTCCATAAACAGTCATAAGAACTCCTCCTTGAAACACTCTCACCACCTTCGCTTTCATTTGTATCGTCATGTTCTCGACTGCAGCAAGCTACCTACTACCTTCAGAGCCTAAAAATAGTTGCTCTTTGCCATTTTCAGAACCCTTCTGCTTATTGGATTTTACAGGAAATTATCAGGATCTACAGGAGCATAAATAGGTCCTACAAGAGCCCTTTCTACACGAGGGCCAGTGAGTAGTCTCGCAGAGAAAAAACTGAGGTTTTCCTGGCAAATTCGAGCTCAAAGAGGTAGGCTCTATGTAAACCCACTTTGCATATTCATATACAAAAAGGGTGATGTGATTTCTAGCAAGTATTGAGTTGAAAAGGAAGGAGAATTAAAATCGAAATTCTGCCTGTTTCTTTTAAAAAAAAATAAACACAGTCTTTTTATTTGCTCTTTGTGATGAAGTATTACATCCTTCTCCACTGTGGTATTCACATCTATGAATAGGAGTGATGCAACTATAGAGAAATTAAGCCTATAAAAGAGGAAATTTCATTCAAAATTCTGCCTATTTCTTAAAAAAAAAACAGTTTATCTGCTCTCTGTTTTGAGATATTGGCTCCTTCACCACCTTCATACTCACATATACAATGGAGTAACGCAATTTTAGTAAGGAGAAACATGACACCAAGGAAGATAAGGCTAAAACAGAAAAGAAGAAGGAACCAAGAATAGAGAAGAACAAGACCACAACAGAGAAAAAGAAGAGGCCTGGAACAGAAAGGAAAAAGCCTAAGACAATACAGAAAAAGGCTACCACAGAGAAGGCAGAAACTAAGCAGGAAGAGGAACAAACCAAAATAGGTATAGAAGAAACAAAGCCAACAGAGACAGGAAAGACCACAGATGAAGAAACAAAGGGAACCCCAGGTAGAAAATGAGATATTAATCTTAAGAAGACAACTACAGGAAAGAGAAGCCCAATTAGCCTACATGGCCAGCTGGGCTATGGAGGCACTACAGTGTAGGCAGCCAGCTAAATCATATGTAGCGTACCTCAAGGATCAATGGCTCCAATTTTAGATCAAGACCCTGGCCCAGAGGGGCACAATACCTTGTGTGAACAAAGTTCAGTAGAGGACTGTTTGGTCAATTTAGTGATGTCTAAATTGCAACTTTTAAATGTCAACCCGGGGCTCGTAAGCTGATGAAGTGAGGTGTACTATATGTACTTAGGTAACCGTTTTCTTAGTCTTTTGTCGTTTTTAGCTTTTTTTAAGTTTGTTTTCGAATGTATCTTTCCTACTGTGATGTGATGGAAATGTAATAAAGCAAGTGAAATGTGGATGATTGTGGTGATCTCTAAATGATTTCTCAAAACTTAAAAAGTATTCTACAAGAAAGCTTGAACAACAACTGCAATAAAATCAACTCTTAAAGGAAAATAAAGACATCAAATAAAGGACTAATGACATCGGCCCAGTATCTCTGCTGCTGAATGAAAATGAAAATGAAATCTATATTAAATCCAACTAAAAGTAAGAACAACTATCTCACACTATTTCAACTCTTCAACTTAATCTTCTCTATGAAAAGATATCATGAAATGTTAAGCAATGTGAAATCTAAGTGAAACTACATAAAAGAGACTAGTCACAATACTTTAACTTTCTCTTAACCTTTTGCCTTTCAGCTGAATTTATCATGTAAGAAACAGTTATGAATAAGTCAAGTAATGTGAGTTCTAAAGCAAACTAAATCAAGCTATACTAAGTGATATTTTGGCTCCCAATAAAGTTATTTGATTATGGAAAAGGAACCATCAATAGATGAACAACTTGATATCTAAGAGCAGAAAGTAAATATGCAAGTTAAAGAAATGACAGTAAGGAAAATCAAAACTGCAAAACAATGAAGGTCAGCAACATAGACAAGATGATCACGCATGCCACTAGTTATGAAAAGAAAAGAAGGAAAACTGTCCCGGGCTTGGCTAAGAAACCTGCATAACACACTGATCAGTCATGAACATAAAAGTGCAGAAATGTAAATCAACAGAAATCAAAGTTTATGTACAGCTAATATACATGTTGAAAAGAAATAAAAACGCAGTAATTTAAAAGACATTTGTACAGCTAATATACATGAAACAAGAAAAAGAAATGCAGGAAATTAAAGGTTACTGTACAGGGCTTCAGAAAACAGGGGCCCTCTGCCTACTTCAGCCGGTTCAAGGAGCAGTTATACGCTTAAATGCAAAACAGTCTTCTCATGTATTGACAGCAAATGTAAAAGTACAGTGGGGAGCTCAAAATTACATTAAAAACGATTACAAAACGATTAACTCTACAGCGTTCAAGGACGCTTTATTTATAAGGAGAAAGCAAACTACTTTAACGAGATCTATGTTATTCAACCAGCTGTTTAAAAACACGTGAATCCTCTGCGTCCCCGGATCTAGGTAACTGTCATCGTGTTCATTCAATCTGGAGAGTATGGCTGTTGGATTCGTGCTTCTAGATTGTCTCCGTGGCTGAGGATGATGCCACCTAGCTTCACGTGCCCAAAAACAGAGCAACGCAGAGCCGTGCCACCGCTGAACACTTCTGTTGACCGGTATTTGCCTCCTCGTTGACCGCGGGCTTTTATGGCTGTTCTGGGTGATCTGGAGGGACACGTCCCATGTCCTTGACTCCTAGAACTTGCCCATGTGGCTCATATTCTCGGAGGACACCTGTAACATATCATTTAATAAAACAGCTGCGGAATCCTGTGCTGGCTGTAGAAACCTGTATCAGCTGCGGAAACCTGTGTTGGCTGCGGAAATGCAGCACTCTGAACCAAAATTCTAAACCAAACAACAGTCATTAGCATAGTTAGAAAACCATGTAAAAAGTCCTAAAATACAATGACTTAAGCAACTTGATGGATGAAATGAGTGGGAAAAGAAGGAAATGAATGGGAAAAGAAGGCTGAGAGGGTGTGTAAGGAGGTACAGGTTCAAGGCTCTACATACCCCCACTGTGAAGGTGTTGCATGTCCTCATGCAACCAAAACTTAGTTCTTTTCCTCAATCCATGTGTTCTGATGCTTCTGCGAGAACATCCAGCCTTCTTCTCTTTCTCCTTGATGCCAAAATGGTCCTTGGTTTCTTGACTAGACACCTGAACTTCAAATTAATCAATGCCCTGCTCAGCTTCTTACACTTTTTCTTCAACTTTCTATTCTTCTTCTGCCACAGTCCTAAGTGAAGCATGGTATTGTCATGGACAATCTTGTCCACTTTACTTTGCTCTTTTAATGCTTCATTTTCTTGTTTAATGTGCCTGTTTAGGACTTCTAGCTCAAACACTTCCTGTTTTAAAGACTGCACTTGTGCATCAAGTGGCAAGGTGGTGCTTGGTCCTGCAGCTGATTGTTCCAAGGACTCTAGGTAGTTATATGCTTCTTGCTGGTTGGAATCTACCTCAGGTGTTTTTCTCGGCCTGAACTCAAATTCTGGTGAAGGAGGACTGTTTTCTCTTTCCTGCTGAAAAGGGCTTTCCTCACGTGGAGGACTTGGCTCAATGATTGGCTTTGGAGATTTCTCAAGTGTCTCTTTATCCAAATCAATAAAATGAGACTGTTTTTCTTTGGTTTTATTCCCCTTCCCTTTTAGCCTAGTGCTCCTTCTCAGGTATGGACTAGTGCTCTCTTTCTGGGCACTCTGTTTTTCTTTTTGTTTTCTCTTTTTGATGGCAGCAGCATGAAGATGTGCTAATATATTGGCCAGAGTTTGAGACTCTTCTTCTACAGATGGTTCAGGGGATGGATATGTCTCTTGAATAGTTATTTTACCTTTGTCCTTTTTCTGCTTCTTATTTCTAGCTCCCTCCTCTTCTTCCTCCTGAACAGTTTCCTGAGTGTCTACTGTAGGAAGGTCCTGGGCTGTAACATTTCTTTCTTTCCTCCTACTTCTTTTTGGGATTTTTGGGGAACTGCTGGCAGAGGCTTCAGTCACTTCTTGGAAGTGATTTCTGATCAAAAACTTTTCCCAAGTATCCTTATTATTTTTCAATTGATCTTCAATGAGAATTCTGATGAGCCCGTGATGGTAAAGGTGGGATTCAATATGGCCTACATGTTTCTGAACAGTAGAGCTCATTTTCTTCAGGCTTGCTAACAGAAAGTAATGTAAATTAAGGGCATGGCCTTCCATAAAATTCATCATAATCCTTGCATGATACATGTACATGGTGCCAAAACGACCCTCGCATGTAATAAACTTCTGAACAAGTAATAACAGCGTAGACCATTTCTCTTTGATTACATGTACCGGAATTCCTTTAGTAAATATAGAAGTATCCATACCTGGGTTTTTGAGCATGACTTTCCATCCTTGATCATCCAGACCTCTGTTTTTAAACCATCTGTCTCCCTCTTGTGGTAAACTGGTTGCTGCTGCTATTGTGGCCTCTGTTATTGTAAATTTCAAGTCCCCTACCTCCACTACGTGTCCATTAAAGGACCGAGCAAAGGTTTTAGTGACTTCCTTATTATAACCTCTGAACTTTTGAATAAATTTCAGCCACTTTGCTTTCTTCAATGACTCCTTCGTCTGCGGATACCCCTCCAGGTATTTTGGGCCCTCAGGTTCAGCTCTGAGTAACTTTCCCATTCTCGGCTTTCAACCCCGGCTGAAAATTTTACCGTGTGTGGACATTCAAGGGAAAAACGAGCTGATTACGGGATTCTTAAGGTAAGTGGAGTGGCCGTAATCGAAATGCAAAGCGTATGCAGTGACTGTAATCAGGGTTTAGAGCAAAGCTTATGGAGGTTGCAACGGAAATGGAGAGTAGGAAATAGTATGAGTACGAGGGAGTAAAGGATAAATAACAGAAACGAGTTCAATGCATGTAGGAGTGGAGTGATAATGGCAGAATAATGGCTGAGTCCTTTTGGGATCGGATGACTTACGCCATGTCTCAACGTTGGCTGCGGAAATTATGGTGGAGGAGAGCCGTAGTACAATAGGTCACTTCTTCCACATACGGCTAATAAATGAAAGAGCAGCCCCATTTCGAGTTTGAATTAATAGTGATTATGGGACCGTTAGAAAGGAATGAGGTGGATGGATTATCATCGTGGAAGAGGAGTGATATGGATCTTGCCGTATCAAATCATTGTATTTAGTGGAATTTCCATGATCTAATAACTATGCATACAATGACATTAAATTGTTATTTGGTAGAGATTTTGATCATACCTTTGGAAGTTTGCCATTTGTTGATTAAGGCTTCTAACCCATTATTGCTCTTTGATCTTGCAGATGCCTCATATCTTTGCTGCCTTTGGTGATGATGATGCTAACCTTTGACTGTGATTTTTTTTTTTAAAACAGAGTGATGCTGGCTGTAGAGACAGAGTGATGCTGGCTGCGGAAATCATTTTTGGCTACGGAAACTGGTGCTAGCTGCGGAAACGATTTCCAGCTGCGGAAACTAAGACAACACCCCTTTAACTGCACAAAGATAGTTAGAAAAAGAACTAACTGAATGAAATAGTCCTGAGAGGGACTTTTATTGATGGAATGGAATGAAATGAGTGGAATGAGATGGAAATGAAGTGGAGTGAAGTGGAATGGAGATGAAGATGAGATGGAGGTGAAGATGGAAATGACAAGTGAGGTGGAGTGAAGATGGAAAGGAAGAGAGATTTTTTTTTTGGAAAATATAGAGTGTCAGGTGTCCCTGATTTTCACTCTACATTTTCTGTAAAAGACTGCCAATCTATGATTGGTTTTCAGGCTTATACAAAATATTTTATTTTATTTATTTATTTATTTATTTTTTTTCGACTGAAAGAAACAAAGACTAAGCTGATGGAGGAGAAGGATTCTTCTCCACCAGCCTCATTGCAGAATTTTCTTGAAACATTTTGACAAAGTCCTCTTTTGAGAGTGGCTTATGATAAATTTTCAATCGGTGGCCATTCACAATAAGAGGAGTTTGAAACTCATCAATAGTCTTGACTCGAACTGCTCCATTGCTAAATACTTCATCAATCTCATATGGTCCAAGCCAATGAGTCTGAAATTTCCCTTTGAAGTCTTTAAACTTGGAATCAAACAGTAACTTATCTGTCATGCCACTTAGTTCTTTGGTGCTGAACTAGATAAGTCCTTAAAATTGCATCTTGTCTTATTTCATCTAGCTCATTCAGCTGCTCCATTCTGTGCTTTTGGGCTTCTGATAGATTCATCCCCAACTGAATTGCCATCTTGAAGGTCTTGACTTGAAACTCAATGGGGAGCAGGACTTCTTTCCCATAAACAAGTTCATAGGGAGAATGTCCTGTTGTGTTCCTCCATGTAGTTCTATATGCCCATAAGGCTTCAGGAAGCCTTTCTGCCCAATCTCTTCTGTGGAGATGAACAGTTTTGGTGATGATGCTCTCAAGAACTTTGTTTGTAGATTCCACTTGACCATTTGCTTGCGGATGGTATGGAGTAGATTTTCTATGCTTGATTTTGTATTCTTCCATCAGCTTCTCCATCAAGTTAGATGTAAATTGACTTCCCTGATCTGTCACAATTTCTCTTGGGACACCAAAACGAGTAAAAATATCCTCAAAAAGAAATTGAACAACCGAATTTTCAGTGGCAGAAGGCAATGCCTTGGCTTCTACCCATTTAGTAACATAATCAGTGCAAACCAATATATACTTCTTTTGTCTAGATGGTGGATTAATAGGTCCAATGAAATCTAAAGCCCATTTTTCAAAGGGTTCGATGAGTACCTGTGGCTGTAATGGCATTTCATTTGAAAGAGTTGGTCTCCCAACTCTTTGGCAGCTGTCACACCTTCTAACATATTGTTTTGCATCTTTGAAGAGAGAAGGCCAATAATATCCTAAAGAAAGGATTTTATAGGCCGTCCTCTTGTCAGCAAAGTGTCCACCGCATGGTTCATCATGACATGCCTTAAGGATGTCAGGCATTTCATCTTCCCGAACACATCTTCTGATCACATAATCTAGCCCTATTTTAAACAATTCATTAGAAATCCATGAATAATTTGAACTCTCCTGAATAATTTTCCTTTTCTCATTAGGAAATAAGTGTGGAGGTAGCTTCCCTGTAACCAAATAGTTAGCAATATCTGCATACCAAGGAGTTTTAGTAGTTACTGCAAACAAATATTCATCTGGAAACTTATCCTCTACAGGAGAATCTTCGTTAGTATTTTGGATTCTAGATAAGAAATCAGCTACTGTATTTTGTTTCCCTGGTCTATCTAACACAGTAATATTGAATTCTTGTAAAAGTAAAAGCCTCTTGTAACTCTGCCATTAGTAACAGGTTTGTTCATGAGATATCTAATTGCAGAATGATCAGTATGGACAAAAGTTTCATAGCCTGTTATATAATGTCTAAACTTGTTGATTGCATGCACAACAACTAAGAACTCTTTTTCAGTCACAGTATAATTTAACTCAGTGGGAGTCAAATTTTTACTGGTGTAGTAAATGGCATAAGGAACTAAATCCTTTTGACCCAACACAGCTCCTAGAGCTGTATCTGAAGCATCTGTAGAAATATGGAAAGGAAGTTTCCAATTTGGCCCTCTCAAAATGGGTGCTTCAGATATTCTTGTTTTTAAAGTTTCAAATGCAGATTGACAGTCAGGATCCCAATTGAATTCACAGTCTTTTGTAAGTAATTTGAAGAGCGGAGATGCTATCTTGGTGAAGTTTTCAATAAATCTTCTATAATATCCAGTAAATCCAAGAAAACTTCTAACATCTTTTTGACAATTTGGAATAGGTAACTTGGAGATGACTTCAACTTTTGATCTATCAACTTTAATTCCATCTCCTGAAATATGATGTCCTAAAACAATCCCTTCAGTAAACATCATAAAACATTTTTCATGACTTAATGAAAGATTTGTTTCTTTACATCTTATAAGGACTTTTTCCAAATTTTCTAATGCCTCTTCAAATGAATTACCATAAACTGTAAAATCATCCATATAGACCTTTACACAATCATGAATTAGATCAGAAAAGATTCCCAGTACTGCCCTTTGAAATGTTGTGGGTGCATTACATAATCCAAAAGGAAGTACTCGGTAAGAAAAAGTTCCCCATGGACAGGTAAATGTGGTCTTGTCCTGATCTTCAGGTGCTACCTGAATTTGATTGTAACCACTAAAACCATCCAAAAATGAGAAATACTTTTTGCCTGCTAAAGTATCTAATACTTGATCAATAAAGGGTAAAGGAAAGTGATCCTTCAAAGTTGCTTTGTTCAATTCCCTGTAATCAATGCAAACCCTCCATTTACCATTTTTTTTAGGTACTATAACCAAGGGAGAAACCCATCGGCTATCTGAAATTGGATAAATGAAGTTTACATTAAGTAACTTTTGGAGCTCTTCTTTAACTATCTCCCTAAGGTTTGGATTCATCCTTCTTTGAGGTTGTCTGATTGGCCTACTGTTTTCCTCAATGTAGATGTGATGAATGCAAGTCTTCGGGTCAATACCTTTCATATTGGTATACTCCCATGCAAATGCAGTAGAATGTTTTTGCAAGACTTTGGTTAGCTCTTCCTGTTGTGATTTTTCCAAGTTTTTGTTGATATTCAATGTTTTTCCTGGAAAAATCTCAATGGCAGAACTACCAAACTCTTCCATAGAGAAAAGAGACATTTGTCTAGATGATAACACTCAATGTCAGAATCCAACTGAAATTGTGTGTGGTCAGATTCTGAAGATGGTTCAAAGTTTTCTAATGTGTTCAGAATTTGACTATCTTCACTGATCTCAGAAATGGTAAAGACAGATTGTATAGTATTTTCATCATCAACCCACTCATTATCTCCTATTTCTGTAATTGCTTTTGCTGGAGGATACAGATCGAACTTCTTTGTCGAATTACCATCAGAAATATACATATCCCCAGACCTACAACTTATGAAAGCATCAGCTGTGGCTAGCCAAGGTCTTCCTAAAATAAGAGGATGTCCTCCTAGATTACTCTTGGGAGTTAAAATCATGAAATCCACTGGATATTCCCAAGAGTCTAAGGAGACTGGAATGTCTTCTAATACACCATCTGGTTTAATAATTGATCGATCTGCAAGTTGCAATAAGGTAGGTGTAAAAAGAAGATTAGGAAGTTTTAGCTGTTCCATAGTCTGTCTACTCATGATGTTGATAGCAGCCCCTAAATCAATCAAAGTATTTGGTATTTCTACCCCATTGATATGTGTTTTAACAATTGGGCTACCGGGATCTACATATTTTTGCATAGTAATTTTTCCCATCATGATATGTGCAATTTTCCCTACCAGGTGGATCCTTCTGGTATCTCTTGGTTGCCTTCCTGGTCTTTTAAGACTCAACTCCTTTATTGTTTTTGCTAGAATAGGAATCTCTTTAATGGCTTGTAACAAGGGAATCTTGATACAGACATTCTTCAATTCATCTAGAAAATTATAGTCAGGCAACCAAATTTGTTTTTCCACTCCTTTGTCAATTTGTAATCTTTCAGGAAAAGGAGGTGTGGATAAAGATGCAGGTTGCTCAACTATGGGAGTTGTGGGGGTTAATTCTTTTTCTTTTTCTTTTTGAGTACTTGGGTTTTGAAGAGATGCTTTAGAACCCTTATTGGTTTCAAGAGACTCTTCCTCAAAAATGCTTTGGTTTTGAGCATTTATAGAAGGTTTATCTAGGACTCTACCTGATCTGAGTTGTACTTCATTGAGAGGAACAATCATATAGGTAGGAAATTGTTGACCTTCCATCATGTAAGCATTTTGAGGGTTTTTATTATTGAGGTTTGGCAATGGCTGAGAAGGAAGTTGGTTTGACTTCTGTTGGAATGGAAGCAAGAGTTGAGAATTTGGATTCTGTTGAGAAGGTTGTTGTTGTTGTTGTTGTGGAAATGGCAATGATAGTTGTGGATTTTGATTTGGAAGTTGTGGAGCTTGTTGGTTTTGAAAAGATGGGGGATATTGATAAAATTGAGCAAATCTCCCATAAGGATTTTGCATACCTTGTACCCATGATTGAAAAGGATTTTGAGGTTGGGACCAAGGTTGTTGCCAAGGATTCCAATTTGGTGGGGGTTGAAAATTCATAGAGTTGCTAAACCCTTGATTTTGTTGCCCCTGCCAAGGTCTCCTTGCAACAAAACAGAGAGATTCGATTGTATTTGGATCTTCTTGAAAGACAGCTTTGAGCCCAGGAATTGAAGGACAATCCTTGGTCTCATGATTCTCTGAACAAATTACACATGTTTCTACAACTTTTGCATCCAAGGGACATTCCCTTAGAGCATGTTTCTTCCTACACTTTGGGCAAAAGATGGCCAAAGCCTCAGCTTCTGCTTTCTGCTTATTGTGAATCTTAAGGGTGTCTAGTTGCTCACTAAGACTCCCTAATATATCAGTTTTGAATTCATCAAGCATGTTGCCAATCTCAGCCCTACTTACTGATCCAGTTGCAGATTTGTTTGCTCTGATGAGAGAAGGATCTCTAGGCCCTTTTTGAGTTTTAGATTTCCCCCTTGAGAGATGGACACATAGCTCTGCTATATCATTGAGTGAAAGTTTAGATATATCTCCCTTCCCCATCATGTTCAAAATATCTATCCATTCATCTCTAATGGCTTTTAATAGAAGGGCTTTCAAGGTCTCCTCATCTAAGTTACTCATTTTTGCTCTTTTCAGGTTGTATTGAAATCTTTCAAGTAAATCCTCCAAGTTTTCATCTTCTCTTTGCACCATTTTGAATACCTCATCCTTGTGATTGGTGGGCATACAATAGTCCAGGTACCTATCCAAAAATGTTTGTTTCATATCATTCCAAGACCTAATGGATTGAGTGAGTAATCCCATGAACCATTTCAAGGCTGCTCCTTTCAATGTTGAAGGAAACAGTTTGAGTTTTTGAGAGTCTTCCAGATAATCATAAGTTCGACACACGACTTCAAACTCAAATAGAAATGTTTCAGGGTCCTCATTCCTTAACCCATGGAAGTTTGGAAGGATAGATGGTGAGATGTTTTTCATGGTGGCTCGGGAGTCCTCATCGACTATAGGAAATCCAAATGAGTTATCTCCATCCCTATTTCCCCCAATGTTACCTCTACCTCCTTCATTGTTTCCTCCTCCTCCTCTACCTCTACCTCTACCAAATCCAGTTGCTCCTTCCTCTGTCATGGTAGTTTCCCTGGAGACTTCAGAGTCTTCTGGTTCTTCTACTAAGGGTGTATGAGAAGGAATTTCTCCCTCTTCTTCAGATGATTCTACTTCTTCAATTACAATTTGTCTCTCTGTACAAGGAAGGAAAGGATCTCTTTCTAGTTCAGATTCGATGGAAGGTGTGGGAGAGTCGACTCCTGCCTCTTGAATTCCAGGAATCCTAGGGCTAGGAGTGTAAGTTGGAGATGATGGAGGTGTCTCTTGTCTATTCCTTGAAGTAGATGGACTTGTAAAAATCGAACTCTTGGCTCTAGCTAAAAACCTTCCCCTAGAATCTCTTGCTCTATGCATGTCATTTTTTTTTTTTTTTTCTTCAAGTCGGGCTAATAATTCTCTTTCTGATCTTCCAGGTCACTCTAGGTGCAAGAAGAGAGCATACTCAAGAAACTATTAAACCAATAACTTTCTCTTTTCTGATCCTCCAGATCACATTAAGTGCAAGAGGAGAGCATACTTTGAGATGTTATCAATTTTCCTTCCTTGAAATTTTCTTGTTTTTTTTTAAGAATTTGGCTACCTAATTTCACGTCCCCGGCAACGACGCCAAAATGTTTGGTCAATTTAGTGATGTCTAAATTGCAACTTTTAAATGTCAACCCGGGGCTCGTAAGCTGATGAAGTGAGGTGTACTATATGTACTTAGGTAACCGTTTTCTTAGTCTTTTGTCGTTTTTAGCTTTTTTTAAGTTTGTTTTCGAATGTATCTTTCCTACTGTGATGTGATGGAAATGTAATAAAGCAAGTGAAATGTGGATGATTGTGGTGATCTCTAAATGATTTCTCAAAACTTAAAAAGTATTCTACAAGAAAGCTTGAACAACAACTGCAATAAAATCAACTCTTAAAGGAAAATAAAGACATCAAATAAAGGACTAATGACATCGGCCCAGTATCTCTGCTGCTGAATGAAAATGAAAATGAAATCCAAAAAGTAAGAACAACTATCTCACACTATTTCAACTCTTCAACTTAATCCTTTCTATGAAAAGATATCATGAAATGTTAAGCAATGTGAAATCTAAGTGAAACTACATAAAAGAGACTAGTCACAACACTTTAACTTTCTCTTAACCTTTTGCCTTTCAGCTGAATTTATCATGTAAGAAACAGTTATGAATAAGTCAAGTAATGTGAGTTCTAAAGCAAACTAAATCAAGCTATACTAAGTGATATTTTGGCTCCCAATAAAGTTATTTGATTATGGAAAAGGAACCATCAATAGATGAACAACTTGATATCTAAGAGCAGAAAGTAAATATGCAAGTTAAAGAAATGACAGTAAGGAAAATCAAAACTGCAAAACAATGAAGGTCAGCAACATAGACAAGATGATCACGCATGCCACTAGTTATGAAAAGAAAAGAAGGAAAACTGTCCCGGGCTTGGCTAAGAAACCTGCATAACACACTGATCAGTCATGAACATAAAAGTGCAGAAATGTAAATCAACAGAAATCAAAGTTTATGTACATCTAATATACATGTTGAAAAGAAATAAAAACGCAACAATTTAAAAGACATCTGTACAGCTAATATACATGAAACAAGAAAAAGAAATGCAGAAATTAAAGGTTACTGTACAGGGCTTCAGCAAACAGGGGCCCTCTGCCTACTTCAGCCGGTTCAAGGAGCAGTTATACGCTTAAATGCAAAACAGTCTTCTCATGTATTGACAACAAATGTAAAAGTACAGTGGGGAGCTAAAAATTACATTAAAAACGATTACCAAACGATTAACTCTACAACGTTCAAGGACGCTTTATTTATAAGGAGAAAGCAAACTACTTTAACGAGATCTATGCTATTCAACCAGCTGTTTAAAAACACGTGAATCCTCTGCGTCCCCGGATCTAGGTAACTATTATCGTGTTCATTCAATCTGGAGAGTATGGCTGTTGGATTCGTGCTTCTAGATTGTCTCCGTGGCTAAGGATGATTCCACCTAGCTTCACGTGCCCAAAAACAGAGCAACGCAGAGCCGTGCCACCGCTGAACACTTTTGTTGACCGGTATTTGCCTCCTCGTTGACCGCGGGCTTTTATGGCTGTTCTGGGTGATCTGGAGGGACATGTCCCATGTCCTTGATTCCTGGAACTTGCCCATGTGGCTCATCTTCTCGGAGGACACCTGTAACATATCATTTAATAAAACAGCTGCGGAATCCTGTGCTGGCTGCAGAAACCTGGATCAGCTGCGGAAACCTGTGTTGGCTGCGGAAACGCAGCACTCTGAACCAAAATTCTAAACCAAACAACAGTCATTAGCATAGTTAGAAAACCATGTAAAAAGTCCTAAAATACAATGACTTAAGCAACTTGATGGATGAAATGAGTGGGAAAAGAAGGAAATGAATGGGAAAAGAAGGCTGAGAGGGTGTGTAAGGAGGTACAGGTTCAAGGCTCTACAAGGACAAGGCAAGGTTGGCAGAGTTTTATCTACATAACATGGCCCTTACTGATATGAACCTATGGGACCCTAATGCAAAGTTGGGTGACTTACAGTTGATGGCCATGGCATCCTGGAGGAGTCATGAGGACAAGAGAGTAGCAGAAATCCAGAAAATGATGGAAAAAGAGCAGAATGAACCTCTGATGATTAGAGCAGAACCATCAGACCCTATGGCTCTCATTAGCACCCACCAACAACTTGCAGCTGATCCTCAAAGTGCCCCTAAGTACATCAATGAGCAAGCTCAGGCTATTGCACATTTTGAAGACATGGAAAGATTGTTTGGGGAAGATTGCATCCATGCCTGCATGAGAAGGTGGAACACACTACCCCACAACCTACAGATCAAGGAGTACCACTCCCCAAACAGAATGAGAGAAGCACTAAGGAGAGTGCCCTTGTATAAGCACTCTATGCAAAGTCTGAAGGTCCATTGGATTGGTCTGAAGTTGAGTCCTCCACTGCTGCTAGGACTACTAGAAGGCACAAAGGAAGAAGAAGAAAAACAACAATGGGAAAAGTTGGATGCAAAAGCTGGATTCCATGATAGGGAAGAGGATCTCATATCTGAGCCATGGAATGTCAGGGAGGCCATCAAAGCCATCAAGGATTAAGAGATGGATTAGTTGCTCAGAGGATGAGCAGCACCTTCAGTAGGGGGTAATGATGAGCCCCAGAAATAGGTAATTATATGGGCTCATTTTGCCTCTTAATTCGACTTAATCCACCATTGTCATTAGTTTATTGCATGTTTTTTATTATATTTATGCTAATAGAGTGAATTGGGTTAGTCATTATGCCATGAAGTCTAATGTGTGCTTTATGTAGTTCTTTGGTCAATTTTGGACAAAGTCAAAGGATTTATGAGCATTTGGTAGCCAATATTCGAGGAAAATAGGGAAGAGGATTTGTAGGGGGGTATCCCCTTCATTTATGAACCCTTACCTCGAATTCTCCATCAGAAACTTGGAGCACAAGTAGCCACATTAGTGCATCCAAGGGGCAGTCGAGCAAGTAAAGAAGGACTGTTGTTTATTTACAGTTTTGGGAAGCTGAGCTCCTTAATTTTAGGAGGGCTGTTAAAGGATTCCATTTGTATAAATAGGGGGGCTTAGAGCCTCAGTAGGTTAGCTAGTCATTAGTATAATTTTCGCACTTTTTTGCATCTCTTGTTCAACGCATTTTCGAGCTTATTTTTGTGAACAATTGATGTAATGTGACTTTTATTTTGATAATGGAGATGACATATTTTCTGAGCCAGCACTAATTTATTTCAGAGGGTTGAAGCTCTTGGGTTAGGGCCCAACCCAAGCTACCCAACACCTCTTGCCTTGTACTTATATGTTTTTTCTTCAGTTCATGAGTTAATTGCTGTTACATGAATGCATTTTACCTTGTTTAGATTAGGTTGCTTTTGATGGTTTGCATAGCTGCTTTTGTTTCAGTTGCTGAAGTAGGTTCAGACAGTGATAGGCTAAGATTCAAAAAGGCAAACAACAGGCCCTGATCTCTTTTCTCCATTCCTAGGATCATGATTTGAAGTCATGGCACCATTGCTGCAACCAAAAACACAATTTTTCTCCTCCATGCAATTTCTAGTGTGATGACTTGATTTGAAAGTTAATGTATTGCTTCAGATTTAGTTTGCCAGGATTATTTTCTATTTTTACAATAGATCTCTTTGCATGCTTTTCTGTTCAAAGGTTATTGTTCAGCATTTTCTATTTCTAGGTCAGAAATTAGGTCACTTAGAGATATTTCTATTTTCATGGTATAACTAGTCCTTTCTTTGATCAGTGTTTATAAGTAGATGTGAAGATCTCTTGCAGGAAAAATTCACTCACCATACATCCATGAAGCAGCCAACATCATCTCACTTCTCACATTTCCCAAGTCATTCACAACATTTCACCAATCTGCCCTAATTTCTGCATTTTTTCCATAAGCTTCCCTCTTGCCATTTGAACAAATCCAACCATCCTCTTCTTTCTTGATCTTCCTTGACAAGCTCTAGACACCTCAACTCATCCCTCTAGTCTTCAGCTACCCTTTCCCACCATTTTTCCACCCTTAAAACCACTAAAAACAGCTCTCGGCATCCTCCTGTAGAACCCTTGCAGCGTCCTGTGGAATTTCCTGTAAGTGATTTTTTGAAATTTGATTGCAAGGGAAGTCTTAAGAAGGGTGCTAGAGGCTTCTTAGGACTCATCCACACCTTCCTACACACCTGCAAAAACCAAATCCACCCTCCATCGCCACCAAACCTCTGCCACAATCACAAACAGATAAATTACAAGCATAATAATTTCACATAAAAACGCTCAAAAACACAAAAAGATGTTTTCTTCTCATTTCCTTTCAGGAGTAGCTTGAATAGATGAAATTTTCCTTTTCAGTAGCCAATGCCACTCATTTCATCAGTTTTCATCTCTTTTCTTGCAAAAGTAGGGTTAGTTGGAAAAATTAGGGTTTGCTAGGGTTTGCATTACACTTCAGTCTTCTTTCTTTTTCTGCAAGTATAATAGTCTTTGTAGAGTTAGCTTTCTTTCATCATAGTTAAAAACATCTTATGGATACTCATAGAAGTTGGCTTGAGTTCCTAGTGATCTTGCGCCAGCTGACCAAGTGATAGCCTGCAGTAAGAGCTAGTACTTGTGCATACAACACCGTCACTTCCAAGTTTGTTACAAACTACTAGGTTGATAAAAGTAAAGTAGGAAGCTCGAGGAGTTGCAACATTATTGTTGCAATACTGGTGCTCACCAGTATGAATGGTTGAACACAATATATAAACATCCATTGGGATTATGGAGTTAGAAAATGTTTCAGTATGACAACAATATTAGCTTAACATGGAAGTCAGGGCATCAAGAGTTCAATATATTAGTAACACATAAGAACATGTAGGAAACACAGTCTACAAATGCATGAAGGAAGTTAGAGCATTGCCAATGAGTTCTAAGTAACATACATGCATATCACTGCAAATGAGTAAATCAGGAAAATCAAAAGACAATCAAGCATTGAACTCTCTTCTGAATCCTGAGTAGAAAAGCCAAGCTCTGTATTACATAAAAACATAGTCTTTCACAATAACACAGTATTAGTGTTATTTTTTAAAAAATTTACAACCCTTGGTGCATTACACCTCTTGTCATATATAGAGCTCATTAAAATCTTGGATTCCTTCCTCTAGCATGAGGGGAATTTGAATTTTACTTAACCTGACACCTATTGATACTTAAACAAACTATTAATTATAACTAGCGGTTAACTAACAGTCCTAAAGCCCTAATACAACTAGGAGTGTAACTCCTTATTATGATAGTAACAACCTAAAATATGAATTAAATTTGATATTTGACAGCTACTCCTCCTTAAATTCGACCTTGGTGATGTCCATAACTCTCCTACTGGCCTTCAATAGCTTCTCCTTCATCTGCCCTGAAAACTAGGAAACTGCCTCCTGCTCTGTTTTGGCTGAAAAATAGGTGTTGGGACAAAGCTTTTATCTCCTCATCAAAAATGTATTTTGAAAAATTGAAGGGGGATTTTGTAGACCACTTTGTTCTAAAAAAAAAACTCTATTGGTTTTTTTCAATACCTTTCCTACTTCCCAGAAATTGTCTTTGAATATCATGTGTAGACTGGAAAATTATGATTTCTGAAAAACTGCTCCTACAACAGTTTCGTAGCGCAATTTCAGTCACCAACTTCTCCCAGCTCGTAATGAATTTGAAGAAACTGAAAGAGGTTTTTGTATATACATATGTTAGGAAGAAGAAACTCTTTCCATTTTCCAAAATATGCTTTCAGTTGCTCAAGTAACCTCCTGGAAGTTGACTACTTAAAATAGTTATTCTGCTGAAAAAGGCTGCTTCAATGATTTCGTAGCGCAAAACTTTGTTCTTGCAAACATTTTTCATTTTGTGAATTTTTCCTTTATTTGGGCTTTAAACCTTCTCAAATTCCCTCTTCATATTCTCCAACAGCATCCTCTTTCAAAAATATCCCCTTCTTTCCTTTGAAGATTGATAAGAAAGAGCAAAACTGCACCTACAACAGTTTCATAGCGTGCTACGAAACTGTTGTGTGAATCAAAATACACAATTTTTTCTCAAATTTGTCCTTCTTGGGATTTCTTCACAGCTTCACCTTATGCCAATAGACCACATATATGTTTGACATTATCCATCCATAAACAACTTCAAAAAGTAATGTCCTAATCAAAATTGTGGTAAGGCTCCATCACTTACTATCCAGTTCATTTGTGCTAAGGTTGTCCTCCAGATTTTCTTAGTTGAATCTTTAGGTCCTCAATTTGCCTTTCATCACTCTGATATTGGTTTTAAGCCTGTCATTACTCCATCTGATGTATCTTTCCTCTTTAATGCCAGGGATGTATGCATGAGAGTAAGTTGGAAAATGAGTCTTTGACATAACTCCTGGGCATTGCTTTAGTTAAATTTGAGCCTATAAATTTAGGCTTCAGGAATACCTTTCAAGGTGCCATTTCAAATTTTAATTTCTTAAACCATCTCTCTTGGCCTTTAGGAATCTCTGTGACTACAGAAATGACCTCAGGTGAAATAGGTAATTCTATCACTCCAACCATTGAATTTAAACCTAGGAAATTAAAAGCAAAATGCTTGGTTACTTCACTATGACCTCCCTGGAATTTTTCACAGAACCTCCAGCAGCCCACCTGTTTGAATGCTTCTTGAACCTCTCTGTTCTTCATGAGAAAATTTAAGCTTTCAGGCTTAGCTCTCAAACACTAGCCTGATCTATGGTTCTTCTTTTCTTCAGACATTTCTATGAAATCCCTGTAAATGAGACTTGGAAAAACTTGCCCTGTTTTAGTTTGAACACTTTCTCACTTGATCTTGAAACGGAGAATTGCCTCACTTGAGCTTTCAAAGAATTCTGGTAAATGCCATCCCTGAGCTTGCCAATTTTCTTCTTATGCATGAAGGAACACAGAAAAGATTAAGACCAACTCACCTTACCTTACCCTTTTTGAAATTTGAAAAGAGTGTGTACAAGACCCCTAACGAATCTAAAGATGAGAATGAGTGGCTGCATGTGATAAGAAAGGTTCATGGACTGACACATGGTGATGAAACATTAACGTATTTTGATGGATTAGACAACTAGACAAGATCTGGCACGAATCCCCGATTTCGTAGCACAGCCAGTGCAAATTCTGGGTTTTGTGCTACAAAATCTCCTAACTATGAATCCTTGATTTTGTAGCGCACACAGTGTATTTTCTGAGTTTTGTGCTACGAAAACTCCTAGGTGATTTCGTAGCACATGTCAATTTTGAAACAACCTTGACACATGACACCTTTGAATCAATGTGGGATTAATGATAGGTAAAACAAGATTGTTGACCTTATTTGATAATGGGAACAAGACTCCACTCTATGTTCTAGACTCCTTAAACAAAACAATAAAAAATGACTTGACCATGTTTAACATAAAAACTTTGGAACCGTGTGGGCTGTCCAAAATTTTAAAATTTTTTACATTGATAACAGTGTCTCCACTTGGGATAGTGTGCCCTTGTGGTATAGTAAGAACCTGTAGTTCCAGTGTTGCTATCCATCCTTTAGAATGAAATTCTGAAATGCTGCCCAATCTTCTCCCCGAGCTTTAATGATTTCTGCAAGAGGGACTCAACCTGCACCTACTAAAAAATGCTTAGTCAACCTACCCTGAGCTTATTTACACATTCCTACCTACCCTATCAGCTGCAATTTCCACTTTAGGTCAGGCAACATGATATTTCCAATAAATCCAATCAATTGTCTTTTTTGATATTTGAGGCTCTTGACTGCATTCAACCTCAAAATAACCATGATAGTGAGATGCCCAATTCAACTTATAATGTATCTGATCTTCATAATGCAAATGAAAATGAAATACTGGTGTGCAAAGCTTTGCCATGTATTCATTTATAGGGTCAAAGAGGACATGGTTATTTTGATGATCATCATAACTTTCTATATCTTTAGAAAACTGAATTTCAGCCACACACAATTCCTTTGATATGCTATCCAACTACTTTTCTGAATGATTCCCACAAACAATGTAATTTTCCTCATTATTAAGATCATTCATTGATGTAAGCTGCTGCAAAGTATGACATAAAAAATCAACCTTTTCCTCTGCCTGAGGGTTATAAAAGCTATCTTCCAGTACTTCTTCTTGGTGTTTGCAATCATTTTCATACTCTTTATGATCGAAAGACTGGCAAGTTTGCTACATCTTTACATTAATATCAGAGGATGTAACATGATTTTCATAAGTAAACCCCTGCTGATTTTCATGTTGCATGTCATGGGATGTTATCATTTCTTCTAGTTGTTGAAATGTATTGTTATGAAGAGCCTCTAAAATTTCTTCATCCATAAATTCATCATCATCATAACAATCCTCCAAATATTGAATAAAACACGCAGAATGTTTACAACAATCTTTGACCAGCAATAAGGAGGGATGACACTCTTTATACATCTCATAGAATTCATCATGAAAATTAGCAACCGAATATATTGAACCATTTTCCAAACCTTTATACCAAGACCACGCTTTTCCTTCTAAAGTGGTCATAAACATCTTCATGAGACAATATTCAGGGAACTGAACCTTAAGACAACGTACATGCATATGGAACCTAACTAAATGAAGAGCAACATTGTCTTTCTTTTCATCTTTAAATATTGGAAGATCATCTAACCAATCAACCTTGGCATAGGATTTGGAAAACCAGGGATATGAGACCGATTCATAGAGGCATACCTGGCATTCATTCTTGCAATGGAATTCATCTTGAAACCTCATCAAGCTACTAATCTTCTAGCAGTGGAGTCACCTTCCAATTTGTTATTTGATGTGTGGAGTCGCCAAGGTAGATTGTAGCCTCGAAAAGTTATCTGAGCTCCTGCTACCTGCAGAAGTTCAACTTCTTGATTTCGGGAATGAGTAATCTTTAGGCTCCTGGTAGACACACCAAAATGTTATCAAAAAACCTTCTCCTGATAGGCTTCTGACCAGGAATAGCTTGAGTAATTGTTTCAAACCAACTTTTGGCTAAGGCTTAGCCTCCCCAACCTGAGAGGGCTCTCTCACTAGGTTAAAGATTTTAGTAAGAGATTAGATGGCTAACTCTATGAAACAAGTAAAGAAGTATGAATGGTTGAACACAATCAATAAACATCCATTGGGAATATGGAGTTAGAAAATGTTTCAGTATGACAAAAATATTAGCTTAACCTGGAAGTCCAGGCATTAAGAGTTCAATATATCAGTAACACATAAGAACATGTAGGAAACACAGTCTACAAATGCATGAAGGAAGTTAGAGCATTGCCAATGAGTTTTAAGTAACATAAATTCATACCACTGCAAATGAGGAAATGAGGACAATCATAAGACAATCAAGCATTGAACTCTCTTCTGAATCCTGAGTAGAAAAGCCAAACTTTGTATTACATAAAAAACACAGTCTTTCACAATAACACAGTATGAGTGTTCCTTTTTAATAATTTCCAACCCTTAGTGCATTACACCTCTTGTCATAAATAGAGCTCATTACAATCTTGGATTCCTTCCTCTAGCATGAGGGTAATTCGAATTTTACTTAACCTGATACCCATTGATACTTAAAAAAACTATTAATTATAACTAGCTGTTAACTAACAGTCCTAAAGACCTAATACAACTAGGAGTGTAACTCCTTATTATGATAGTAACAACCTAAACTATGAATTAAATTTGATATTTGATAGTTGCTCCTCCTTAACTTCGACCTTGGTGATGTCCATAACCCTCCTGCTGGCCTTCAATAGCTTCTCCTTCATCTACCCTGAAAACTAGGAAACTGTCCCTTGCTTTGTTCTGGCTGAAAAATAGGTGTTGGGACAGAGCTTTTATCTCCTCATCAAAAATGTATTTTGCAAAACTAAAGGGGGATTTTGTATACCACTCTGTGCTGAACAAAAAAATCTCTTGTTTTTTTTTCAATAGCTTTCCTACTGCCCAGAAACTCTCTTTGAATATCAGGTGTAGACTAGAAAATTGTGATTTCTGAAAAACTACTCCTACAACAATTTCGTAACGCAATTTGAGTCATCAACTTCTCCTAGATCGTATTGAATTTGAAGAAACTGAAAGATTCTTTTGTATACATGTATGTTAGGAAGATGAACCTCTTTTAGTTTTCCAAAATATGCTTTCACTTGATCAAGCGACCTCTTGGAAGTTGACTACTTAAAACAATTTTTCTGCTGAAAAAGGCTGCTTCAGTGATTTCTTAGCGCAAAACTTTGTTCTTGCAAAAAATTTTCATTTTGTGAATTTTTCATTTATTTTGGCTTTAAACCTTCTCAAATTCCCTCCTCATATTCTCCAGTAGCATCCTCTTTCAAAAATTTCCCCTTCTTTCCTTTGAAGAATGATCAAAAAGAGCAAAACTACACCTACAATAGTTTCATAACGCGCTAAGAAACTGTTGTGTGAATCAAAATACACAGTTTTTTCTCAAAATTGTCCTTCTTGGGATTTCTTCATAACTTCACCTTATGCCAATAGGCCACATATATATTTGACATTATCCATCCATAAAAAACTTCAAAAAGTAATGTCCTAATCAAAATTGTGTTAAGGCTCCATCACTTACTGTCCGTTTCATTTGTGCTGAGGCTGTCCTCCAGATTTGCTTAGTTGAATCTTCAGGTCCTCAATTTGCCTTTTCATCACTTTGATATTGGTTCTAAGCCTGTCATTACTCCATCTGATGTATCTTGCCTCTTTAATGGTAGGGATGTATGCATGAGAGTAAGTTGGCAAATGAGTCTTTGACATAACTCCTGGGCACTGCTTTAGTTAAATCTGAGTCTATAAATTCGGGCTTCAGGAATACCTTGCAAGGTGCCATTTCAAATTTGAAGTTTTTAAACCATCTCTCTTGGCCTCTAGGAATCTCTGTGACTGCAGAAATGACCTCAGGAGAAACAGGTAATTCTAGCACTCCAACCTTTGAATTTAAACCTGTGAAATTAAAAGCAAAATCCTTGGTTACTTGACTGTGACCTCCCTGAAGTTTTTCACAGAACCTCCAATAGCCCACCTATTTGAATGCTTCTTCAACCTCTCTATTCTTCATGAGAACATCTAAGCCTTTAGGCTCAGCTCTCAAACACCAGCCTGATCTATGGTTCTTCTTTTCTTCAAACATTTCTGTGAAATCCGTCTAAGTGAGACTTGGAAAAACTTGCCCTGTTTTAGTTTGAACACTGCCTTGCTTGAGCTTTCAAAGAATTTTGGTGAATGCCATCCTTGAGCTTGCCAATTGTCTTCTTATGCATGAAGGAACATGGAAAAGATTAAGACCAACTCACCTTACCTTATCCTTTTTGAAATTTGAAAAGAGTGCATACAAGACCCCTAATGAATCTAATGATCAGAATGAATGGCTACATTTGATAAGAAAGGTTCATGGACTGACAGATGGTGATGAAACATTAACGGATTTTGATGGATTAGAAAACTAGACAAGATTTGGCATGAATCCCTGATTTCATAGCGCAACCAGTGCAAATTTTGGGTTTTGCGCTATGAAATATCCTAACTACGAATCCCTGATTTCGTAGTGCACACAATGTATTTTCTGAGTTTTGTGCTACGAAAACTCCTAGGTGATTTCATAGCGCATGTCAATTTTGAAACATCCTTGACACATGACACCTTTGAATCAATGTGGGATTAATGATAGGTAAAACAAGATTATTGACCTTATTTGATAATGGGAACAAGACTCCACTCTATGTTCTAGACTCCTTAAAGAAAACAATAAAAAATGACTTGACCATGTTTAACATAAAAACTTTGGAACCATGTGGGCTGTCCAAAATTTTAAAATGTTTTACAGTGATAACACAGTTAGCCACCCACCTCAACCAACCAAGCGGTCAAGGATTGCATATTCTAGGATTGCCAAGAATATGTTGTGTAGATTGGGTAAATTAGCCATCGAGAATCTATTTGGCTTCACTTGGCAGATTACACAGATCCTCTGAATTAATTAGATAGACAATTGTTGTTATTTTAGAGGGCCAGGCTCTGTATAAAAGGAATACTCTGCATGTATGCCAAAGGAGGAGAAGAAAGAAACGTTTATCTATTTTGTAAAGAATACTTTGTTCAGGAGATTTCAAAATGGAATTTGTATTGAAACTTGAACCTTAATATAATCCAATTGCAGTGTCAAGTTTTCCTGTGAGTATGATGGTTATGCTTTAAATTTTATTCTTATTGAGTTAATCTAACTTGCTCTAGGAGTGGCAAGGGCCCACCACCTCTGGAAACAAGTCTCATAATTAGTTTAGATCTTAGGATTGCATTGTTGAACTGGTTTGTAGTGTAAATCTCGCATGGAGAATTAATGTTCAAGGTTTTGAATTATTATATTGATTATGTACCTAAATTCATATTGTGTGTTAGGTTCCTATACCAATAGGAGTCATAATTTTTGAATGGCTGAGGTCAAATCTGTAATATGTACATACCTTTGCTTTCTGCAAATGTTTTCCATATTCAAAAAATCAAAAAAATTAAAAAATGTAAAGAGGGTATGTCCTAAAATAAAAATCAAAGGACAAAAAGAAATGAAAAAAGGTCAAAAAAGATGAAAAATGAACCCCAATAAAGAAGACAAAGACCATGAAAGTGTGCAAGTCCAAATGTCATTACCATTTACTTTGATGCAAAATAAAAAGATTGTGTGCAACTTTTTACCTATGCCACAATCCATGGTAACCAAATGGTTTAATCTTGGTTATTCCATGTCTTGAATTTCATGTTTATAGATAGAGAAATAAAATCTGACCAAACAGTGTAATCTTGGTAGATAAGTAGATAGGTAGAGTAAATAAAAAGGAGCTCAATAGTTTCATCTGAGCCCTTGGATGTAATAAGGATAGACTTAGATAGTTTTTTATTGTAAAAGAAAAGAAAAATGTTTTGATAAGGGTTTTCCAGCTTAAGTGAACCCTACTAAAGAGAAGGAAAAAAAATGGTAGGATGAGTAGATGGGTAAGTAGTTGCATGGTTGTAGAATTATGATGAATGATTAGCTAAGATCATATCATTTACTTTCATCATCAAGTTGCTAAAGTATGGATGATAATGGAGTAGTTACACAAAGTCAAGTGATTAATTTTCCCCATTAATTTTACCTTTAAATTTACTAATTTCCCATAAGTAAAGACAAAAGTACCTAAAACCTTAAGTTAAAGGGGCTCAGAGCATTTCTCTAACTTCTGGAGGGACCGGACCCTCGGCCCAATAACTTATAGGGTCTAAGTACTAAAGCCCCCTCATCAACATTCATCCCCTCCATAATTCACTCATTTTCTCTAAAAAATCCCTTTTCCTAAGGTTAAATCACCATTTGCCTAGGGAAAGTAATCATCCCCATACAAAACCCCTTTTTTCCACAAAAACCCACAAATGCGCATTTAGCCTAAGTCATAATGTGAAAACCAAATAAATTTAATATACATTAAACTTAGTGCATTTTAGTTTCTGCTTTCATTTCATATTGACTTATAACATTATTTATTTAAATCCCGAAGAAAACACCTTTCCCGTATGTTTTATTAAAAATCCCATATGTTAATATCCCGCCCCAAGGTTTGAAACATAAGCCTTATTAATAAATTAATTAAAGGGATTAATTAAGTTAATCAGTGTTATAGACATTTTTGTGCCTTACAGCATGAAGCATGAAATGTCCATAATCTAAGGGATCCAAAGTCCCTAAACATGTTGTTCCTACCCCTAGAGGAACAAGGTCAGCAAACCACAGCACTGAATATCAGTTCTCCACCTAAAAACACTCAAAAACAAGCTAATTCTGGATCATGTCAACTGCTCCACTGAGCATATGCGCTGAATGTCAACTACTCCACTATGTACCTGCGCTGAATGTCAACTGCAAAGAAGGCTACCTGCGCTGGGCGAGTTTGGCCAAGTGGCACAGTCATTCCTCAAGGTGTCAATGCCCAGGAAGCTTCCAAAATGACACTTGGATCAGAGAATTCGACTGGTGATGAGTAAGAGGGTCTAGATTTCCAAGTGGAAGCAAGAACCTCCAAGTGGACTCAAGAACTGAAGAATAACTGAAGTGGGAGAGGACACTAGTCAGCTTCATGCCAAGCTCAAGCTGACTCATCCTTTCTCCAAAACTCCTATATATAGAGCTCTCTCATGAGGTCTAGGGAGGCTGGAATCTTGTGAATGTAAGGAAGTGCTGTTGGTTTGAGTTTAGAACTATTGGGTGATTTGCTTTGAAGGAGGTGAAGATGAGATTTCTTTCTGCTGGGAGGTGATGCTGGATTGGGCCTTTTATGGTTGTATCACTTCCTGAACTTTACTTCTTCCATTAATAAAGCATTTGAGGTTCTTCTATATACATGTGTTCAATGATGTGTTGCTATACTTGTGTATTTGATTTATTCTAATCCTTGAATCAATTATGAATGTATGCTTCTTGTAGTTTCCCTCTCTTGCCATTTTGTAGGATCTTGTTGTAGCTGGGCCAGTGAAAGAGCAAGGAGCTGGGAGCAAGCAGCAAAGAGAGAAGATTGGATCAATCATTAGCGAAAGACATCGGTTAGTGGATCTCTTTCTCCCCTCTTTTACATCTCATAAAGAAGTAATCTCAAATAGCTTTGCTTTGATTGTTGCTGAGGTACTATCACCCTTAGAGTGGGATAGGGTCATTCCGTATTGGATACTTTTCCCAAAAACAAATTGGCGACTCCGCTGGGGATCGTATCTTGTTGGTTGTTTGTGTGTTTTGCTATTCATTTCATAAACACAGGGAGTACTGAATCGAACTGCATTTGGATCTTTCAAATGCAAAGTAGAGGGCAGCTACTCTAGCTCAGTTTCTGGGCATGTTTATGATTTGAAGAGCTGATCCACAAAGACTCTGGACAGCTCTTAGTGATAGCTTTTCATCCTCCTTTTCATCCTTTAGTGTGTACTTGATTGATAGCTTCTGATTTGGCCAAAAACTGTGAATTTTTGAGCAATCTGTGACCCGAAAACTGAGAAAAACGAAAGTTTATCTCTTCAGTGCAGGCACTGTGAAGGCAGTCTGCATTTCAGCGCAGATCCCGAAGGGGCTACCTGCGCTGAATGTCAAACTGACAGTGTACCACCTGCGCTGAACCAGTTTTGCCTTGTGCTACTGGGGTTCCCTGCTGTTTATTGCCCTGTTTTCATCCTTGTTTTTGCAGCCTGTTGTCAGTCAATGTACCTATCTGAAACCAACTTTCCTTGCCACTATTCCGCCTCGGTTGTATAAAGAAACTGTGTTTTTTCTTTGTGTATTTCTTACATCATTTGCAGTTTCCCATAACGAAAGTGAACTAGTCTTGCTGTGGCCTCTTAGATCTAGACCTGTGATAAGTGTCGTTTTGATCTTAAGAGTTAGTTTGTTTGCTGTTCATAGCTGATTGAGATTTTTCTTTCGTCATATGGTTTGAATTTATATATTTCTAGTGTCGAAAAAAGTAAATCTTAAGGTGTCTTTTGATTTTGGACAAGCTTGTTTGCTTTCACTTGAAATTGAATTCAAAGTTATACAACAGCTTTCTTTTTGTATTACATCAACATTAAGAAAGAGAAAAGAAATACTTGCATTGTGCATGTGCATTTTGACAACTTGCATGTTGATTTAGGAAAAAGTGCATTAGTGTGTGCTCTATGATCTGTGTGAAAAGGTGATGTCTTTCTTTTCCCTCAGTAGTTAAGATTTTCAAAGTTGAAAGATTGAAAAGCTTGCTTATCATCTTAGACTGCATTTAGGAGTGTTATCATACATCTCGTGGTGATCCATAAAGGCAAACTACTAAACAAGATCAACCTTAAAATAAATTGAATTTACATAACAACGCATTGAAACATAACGCAAACACATAGAGGTCTAAGCTAGAGACGTGTTCCGGCGTCATTAAACGTGATATCTTAGCGTTGAGTGGTTGGGTGATTCCTCCACGGTGAAGCGATAAGTATCAATACGGACTTGTGCTCCCACGTACCGTCGCGTATATATTGGGAGACCCCTATAGGAACAAAGCCTTTATCCATAGGAAGCCGTGTCGGCCGCCCTACTGATCGCAATGCAGTGAACACAGCATTCACGAAGATCGACCACTCGTACCATAAAACGTATTCTGTGGTTTTGCGAAAAGTTTGGCACACCCTCTGCCTAGAACTCCAGAGTAGTTTCTTTTGGCCTTTTTCAAACTCTATAACTGAAAAAGTCCATCCGAGCATTTGTCACTTCGGGCTCGTTAAAACATCGAAGGAGACTAGAGTCATCTTTAGCTTTTTCTCGACTCTTAAAAAGTGAAAAAGCAAGTTGTGTCTAAAGCGTCGTTATAAAATTTATTTTAAACGGAACATAATCACCTCCTATTCCTGCGTTGATCTGTAGGTTGAGAACATGGAACGCCCCAACCAAGGAATTCCACATGATGGAAATCCTAGTCCTTTCTCCTCTTGGGGAGAAGTTGGTGCGCCCCACATGGCCGCATTGTCGCTTCCAGGACTGACAATTGGCCTGCCAATTTGGCTATTCTCAACCAATGTAGTTCAGAACACCATGGTTCCTAAACAGTCGAGTCAACAGTTAGATCAGTCTAGAGCTGCCCACCAGCCTTCTACTTCCTATAACTCTTCCTCCAATCCTTCATCTTCGCAAGGTAGATCCGGCAAAAGCCAAGCTCCCATGGAGAAGAAGGAGAAGAAGAAGAGAGAGAAGAAGAAGAAGGAGCCTAAGGCGACTGGGGGCAAGCAAAAGACATCTGACAAAATCCACACACAGCACAGACCGGGCCTAAATCGCCATGTGTCATATGTAGAGGAGACCACTTCCATAGAGATTGTCCCTGTATTCCCCAGATACTAAGGGACTGGTCCCCTCGTTTGCACAATTCAGGAGCATCAACCTCTGATAGCCATGTTGAATGCTTACCGTCAACCAACGAAAGTGAAGGTTCAAGACAAAGAGGGGGAGCAAGATCCCCCTGCAGACTGTGTGAAGGCGATCACGCCATCCACCATTGTCCCTTCTTAGACGAAGCGAAGAGAGTTTTGGAAGATCGCCCGGTTTCACCGTTGAGACTTCCTCCTGGATACAAAAAACTCGTGCCAAGTCCTTCGTTGGTTGAAAATACAGCTGGCCCGCTCAAGTGGTCAGCTGAAGCGTCAGTCATTGAAAATGAACCTACTGAATCCAGACCAGACGAAAGTCTAAAGGTCGAAACGGCAGTTGACCCGGTTCTGCCTTCAGAGGTTTCATCTTCAAATGACACCGTCAATGAAGATTCATCTTGAAATGACACCCTCACTGAAGAGAATAAGGATGACACCATCCAGATTCTTTTCATCAACACCGACTCTGATGAGCATCAGGGCAATGCGCCCATTCCTTTATCGCAGGAAGGAACATCGTCAGAGTCATATCCGGCCGTGTATTCAGTCCCACCACCAAGCAACCTGGTTGTGTCCTTTGATTGGAACCAACTAGGCAGACCCCGGTTGCCAGCCAGTATACCATTCAGAATCATAGTCCAAATTTATAGAATGGTAATGGCTGGCACTATCATTGATGAAGGGGCATCTGTGAGTATCCTTTCCTCTGTTGCTTGGAAAGCACTGGGTTCCCCGGCGCTTTTGCCTGAGATAAGAAATCTCTCGGGTTTCGATAAAGGAACCAGTCGACCATTAGGGATCCTCCCCAATGTGCCTGTTACATTGAAAGGGAAGACCGTTCAAATGAACGTGATGGTCGTTCAAGGACCCTTGGATTATAACCTACTCCTTGGACGAGACTATATATATTGCATGGGAGCAATAGTCTCCTCACTCTTTAGAGTAATGTGTTTTCCACACGAAGGAAGGATGGTCAAGCTCGTAGACCAACTTTCATTTCCAGGATCACGCATCGCAAATAGTCACATACCAACCCTGAATGGTCTATTCAATCAAGAAATGTCTCCACCCCCAGTCCTCCTTCCCGATGAGTGCGAGTGATTCGGAAAGATGGGACTGGAACCCAGGGGGCATGCATCCTGGTCTGCTTCGGGCAGAGGAAACCTTGGGCATAAGGTAGAATTTCCGCGAGAGAATATGACTAGTCCATACCCCGTCCGTGGATGGAAGAGGGGTTGTTCTAGAATAGGATTCTTTTGTCAAGGTTACGTGTTTGACAAAGGTCATTCACCATTGTCTACTTCGGTAGACAGTGCCGAGGAAATGTTTTCATTTGAAGAAGTTAACAAAACAATCTTTGGGTAACCAGAAAGAGGCAAGCCTCACCCTTTAAAACAAATGTTTTATCGGATAAGTAGGGGCAGCCTTGAAATTGTACTTTATACCCAGGGGCATGCAAACCTTTTGGAGTGCAAGCTAAGAGCGGTTATTTATCTTTTTTTGGGATTAGCCGTGTCCGAACTTGCATAAAGAAAGGATGAGAGGGAGCATAGCTTTGGTAAGGCGCGAGCTCTATAAAAAATGGGATCTTACAGGGGACATTTCTTATCTTATGACTGGTATATCGAGCAGTTTTACTGTGGAATTTATGCTCGTTAAAAAATAGAAAAGCGAGATCCGAGCAGTTTTAGCACATAGTTCATGCTCGTTAAAAAATAAACATAAGATTGAGCAGTGTTTTTGGTGCATTCAAGCTCGTTAAATAAAAAATGAACCTATCCCGGTAAATAACCATTGTGATCGTAAATTTATTAGCTATAAAAAGCCTTGGTCGTGTTTTGCACCTGCCACCTCCATTCCATTTGGCCGATCGTTCACCTCCATATGATTGTTTACCCATTTTGAGGAACAGTTGCGAAGAGTGATTTCACCTAGCCATCCTTGTGACACTGCCGTGATTGGAAAATTCCAACCTGTACCTGGAATCTGCTGCTATCCCTGTTTATCACTCATTCCTCAAAAGACGAGTCTTCTTTGAGCTCTTTTCTCTTGACTCGTAAAATATGAAAAGTTTGCCGAGTTTTGGCCTTCTAGCTCGTTAAAATGACCGGAAGAGCTATCCCTCCTCTAGATTTTAATCTTTTTGGACCTGAGGGATTATTGCACAAAAAGGTCGAGTGCTTGTTTTATTCGGCTCGTTAAAATTTTCGAAAACTCATCCCTTCTATATTGTTTTATACTTTTTCGGACTTAAGGGATTAGATGACGAAAAAGGAATTTTGGAGTTAACTTTCTGTACCTTTTCAGACTCTCTAAAAATGAAAAGGACCGAGTTTTCCTTGTCGTTAGACTCGTTAAAATGATCAAATAGCGACAAACTTGTCTTTAGACGAGAACGAGTTTCCCTATCGCTAGGCTCGTTAAAACATAGCGATGGGCTTGCCCGAAGGGCAGGTTATAGAACAAGCATATGTTATCCTCCTCAAGCTTGACAAAAATAAAGAGGTACTGGTCAGAAATGATTGGGGAAAAATTGGGAGAACCTCAAAGCTTTAATGGTAGCAAGTCGCTCTTGAACATGACACTTTTCCTCCGTATCACATCGGGTTGGGTTGTTTCATTCACCGGTCTCATCACCATGGTCTTCGCCAAACCATCCACATTTGGGGTAATGCTACCGATCCATCGCATCAGTGTCGTTATATGTTCAAGATATGTTGTTCAGAAAGAGTCAACCGTGTCCCATCCACTGCCATACATTATCCTTCATCCATCCATGATCGCCACCCTGAATCATATGTCACAGATTGTTTTCACCTCCATTAAAATCATTAGCTCCGTTCCGTGTCACTGATGTGGGATTCATTAAGGCCCTCCTTTGACGGATCGCTTCTTGTCGACTTCAGCTCATTATCCAAGAAGTTGATCTAGGAACAACCCCCTCAGTACTTTGAAGCTTGCATGCCTCAATGGCAAGTTTCTCACTTCCGGGGACAGGTATACATCAATGACCTTCGACCGAAAGATTTTGCATGGTGTTCGACGCCAAGTCCTTTATTCACACCACGTAAATTGTACTACAGTACCTTGAGGGTCATTATCATTATCGGTGATTCCTCTCGCGCTTGTTAACGGTTTACATCATTGACCGGTAATCAAGCGATGTCTTTCCATGTTCGACTTCAGCGCAATTCTCACATGGATCGACTTGTACTTAGAGTGAAGATCGAACGAGTTTGAAGACCCCGGATCTAGTTTCATCCATCTGGGCTGCGATATATATTCAGGAAATATAAAGACATTTGATATGTACATCATTGCAGCAGATGATCATCCTACTCAAAGGATGATAATTTCAGCAGAGAATTATCAGTCTACCATCAGACGATCGTCTGTTCTATGTACCAAAATGAATTTATAAAGCTGAGCATGGGAATGCCCGCCTCAGCTAGATCATGAAAGCAGAATGAAAAATAATGTATTGTATTGTATTTTATTACAGGTCACCTCTCAGCGATTGAATGAACTTCGGATCCTCCTGATAAAGCATTTCACCCGATAAACGACCTCATACTTTAGGGGGCAACTGTTATAGACATTTTTGTGCCTTACAGCATGAAGCATGAAATGTCCATAATCTAAGGGATCCAAAGTCCCTAAATATGTTGTTCCTACCCCTAGAGGAACAAGGTCAGCAAACCACAGCACTGAATATCAGTTCTCCACCTGAAAACACTCAAAAACAAGCTAATTCTAGATCATGTCAACTGCTCCACTGAGCATCTGCGCTGAATGTCAACTACTCCACTATGTACCTGCGCTGAATGTCAACTGCAAAGAAGGCTACCTGCGCTGGGCGAGTTTGGCCAAGTGGCACAGTCATTCCTCAAGGTGTCAATGCCCAGGAAGCTTCCAAAATGACACTTGGATCAGAGAATTCGACTGGTGATGAGTAAGAGGGTCTAGATTTCCAAGTGGAAGCAAGAACCTCCAAGTGGACTCAAGAACTGAAGAATAACTGAAGTGGGAGAGGACACTAGTCAGCTTCATGCCAAGCTCAAGCTGACTCATCCTTTCTCCAAAACTCCTATATATAGAGCTCTCTCATGAGGTCTAGGGAGGCTGGAATCTTGTGAATGTAAGGAAGTGATGTTGGTTTGAGTTTAGAACTATTGGGTGATTTGCTTTGAAGGAGGTGAAGAGGAGATTTCTTTCTGCTGGGAGGTGATGCTGGATTGGGCCTTTTATGGTTGTATCACTTCTTGAACTTTACTTCTTCCATTAATAAAGCATTTGAGGTTCTTCTATATACATGTGTTCAATGATGTGTTGCTATACTTGTGTATTTGATTTATTCTAATCCTTGAATCAATTATGAATGTATGCTTCTTGTAGTTTCCCTCTCTTGCCATTTTGCAGGATCTTGTTGTAGCTGGGCCAGTGAAAGAGCAAGGAGCTGGAAGCAAGCAACAAAGAGAGAAGATTGGATCAATCATTAGCGAAAGACATCGGTTAGTGGATCTCTTTCTCCCCTCTTTTACATCTCATAAAGAAGTAATCTCAAATAGCTTTGCTTTGATTGTTGCTGAGGTACTATCACCCTTAGAGTGGGATAGGGTCATTCCGTATTGGATACTTTTCCCAACAACAATCAGTGACTAATTAATAACCATGACCCACCACCATATAAAGAAATTAATTAATAAATCAGTGATTAATTAAGCCTCACTAATCCGCAACTAATTAATCCTTCCACCTATTAAACCCCCGTCAGGCCCCTCCATTAAACCCCACTTCAAATCATTGCCTCGATCACTGTGCAATCTCACCCCTTCAGATCCAACAGTCAACACTCATATCGGGCGACCTCCAAAGGCCGACCTTTACCCACTTGATGTGAGCAGTTTTACTATTCATCCCGCCGCTATGTGACGCTCGATGAATGGCGTCAGGCGGCCTCCCCCCAAAACCACTTTATCCCGAAAAGCGGTGCGATTCTGCTTAGCACCTTTGTTACATGCCAAAATGTCACATCCCTTGTTGGCGCCAACTGTCCTTTTCCCAATGTACCCGCCAACGTCATTGAATTTACGAATAAAACAAAAAAACTTATAGTTTTTTCGTTTTATCATGAAAAAATAACAATTTGACCTCCATGCAAGCACAACGTATGTGCAACTGTCAACCTGCTACCAACTGCCAACTTATTGAACCTGCTGAACTCCAGACCACCTTGCAGACCCGTGCACTTCCTGAAAATAGTGCACAGTTGCCATTTTTGTATCCATAAGACAAAACCAGGTATTTATTCCAATTCTCTAAGAAACCCTGCTTTGTTCTACAACCTGGACTAAATTGCTTCCAATTTTTAAGTAATTTAGTAAGAAACTTACTCGGTGACTCCAAAATACCTGAATTGAACCAGTTTTTCCTAGATTTTACTGTAAACCCTTTGCCCTCGTCTTTGAATCCACAAGAACCAAGGATGGATGCCCCAATTGCACTAAATGTCATGGCCATTTCCACTCCTCACAGGGATTTAGAACATCTCCCATTAGCAGACAAAGATTTCCAAATTAAAGATACTTCCATCCAAGAGTCCCCTTTGAAACTATTCTACCAGTATAGAGACCAATTCCTAAACCATGTAGACTCCATTAAACTATGGGAATCACGTTTATATAAGTACCAATTCCCCAAATTTCATATATTCTCAGCGATCGTCCATTACTGCCATATGAACTATATTCCTAGCCAAAGGGCAGTGATGACCCCAGACCAATCTATACTATTTACCATTACTGCTGAGTCCATAAATGAAATGCTCCAGTTGCAGCCAAGTCTAAACCTAACACCTCTTTCCGTTGGAGATTCGCTGAATAGATTCCCTACCCTCACCTCAATCAAACTTGCTAGTTTTTTCAAAACCTTCATTAGAGAAGAAAAATACACTCCAAAATATCCTTCCCCTTACATGTGGACTATATTCTCCGACCTTGGCAGAGACATCATAGAAATGATATCAAGTCTGTTAGGCCAAACCACAAGTGAATTTGTTGATGAAATTATTGTAGCCTTTATGTCTATCTACTCCCCTGGGTAGCCACCAACCATCATGTTTGACTATGCCAAATTCATTGCTGACAGGATGCATGATCAATTTATGAGGTTGGATAATGAAAGAGTGTTTAAATACTCCTCAGTTTTATATCATTTGTTCCTATATTATCAAGCTGACAAATTCCCAATTACACTTCAGAAGCTTGACACCAGAGGTAACCCAATATCAGTAGTCTTCTGGACCTCATTGATTCACCTGAATGACTCCCGGTATTCTTATATTGATTTCATAGACCTCTTTGTGCATCCAGTGGAAACTATGCTATTAGGAATCCCTCTCTCTAGAATCAGTGTAGATATCAGGAGGATCCTTCATCTGTCCAAACAGTACAATGTAGGAGATTGGTATTTATACCAAAACCACACAGAGATCAGAATATATGGCTGTGAGCTGGATCCCTACAAATTTCCCATATAACTCCCTATGAGATTGTTTTCCGTGGAGTACTACAGAAAAATGATCAACTCAGATGGGGTACATTTTGTGAGAGCCAAGAAGAAAGCCTAGCTTAGGATAAAAGATAATCTTGGCCGATTCATATGTAACAGTAGAGAAGCAAGAAAGGTCGCAGAGGAGATCCTCCAAAGACTAAGATTGAAACCAAGTTTTATCTAGATATATGACCCCTTGGACTTCATTTTCAATAGGATACAGAAGAATAAATTATTTCCTTACATCCACCATAGAATCCCTGAACTTGAACTATATGCCAATCAGCTTGAATGGGTGGAAAACAATTTGGTAGACCGGGATAGTACAGAAATTGTTGTTGATAATGTATTGATAGATTTAGACAGAAGACTTGATGAAGATTCATTTCTATAGGTGCTAGGAGAAACTCAATCTTAAAGGAAATCACAGGGTCACAGTGGGCAAGCATCAAAGCAAGTAGGGCCATCAGAGCAACAAGAACTTTCAAAGCAACTAGAGGAATTAGAACAGCCTGAGATTTCAGAGGAACTTTCTCAACTAGAGCAAATCATGAGTAATCCTCCTATTTTGCAGACTCCTCTAAATGAGGAGAGGAACCTTAAAAGAGACAGAGAGGATGCAACTCCTTCCAGCAGACCTGTTGCCCAAACCTATGTCAAGAGGCAAAGGTTGAGCCCATTTTCTGAACAAGAGTATAAGAAGGAGAAAAGAGGAGCTACAGGAGCATAAAGCAGGCCTACCACTCCTTCAAGAGGTACATAAGAACCTTCCACCTCACAGGCTCAAATTTTGGAAAGACAACAGAGCATGGAAGTATCCTCCTTTAGAGCTCCAAGTGGCCAGAGTTAGGACTTAAAAAAGAAATTTAAAGAAATCAAGGCCAGGAATGAAATGTTAATGACACAAAGTTATGCACACTACCTGAAAATGGCTCTAACAAATCAAACAAGCCTTATGTCAGCCTTTGACATAAATGAAGGTAAAATGCAGATGAGCTTTTTGAAAATAGCTACACAGAAACCCAGGTCAATGACATATTATCTGAAGACAAATTTTGAAGTATTGGCCAAGGAGGTCTATCCTATTGACCAAATTGAGTTACACAAGCATACTGGTGAAATGGTCTACTCTAACTTGATGAGCAAGTAATTTCAGCCCACCAACTCTAGAATTCACTAAATAATATATTAGCACAATTCCAATTGGACACCAGAATAAAGTCCTTAGAGAACTTGGTCATAGAGCTGGGACATGATCCCAAGGATGTGAAAGCTACAGAAAAACTTATCAAGAAGAAAAATGATGACATAGCTACACTGAAGAAGTAGCTCAAAATCCCTCCTCTACATCATCCTCAAATAGCTGAAGTGCTGGAAACACAGAAGGAGGAAGAGCCTATGGACCTAGTCCTCAAGCTAAATGAATAGTTAAAGGAGACAGAAAAAGAGTTAGACAATTTAATACAGTCCAAACAAAGTGAGTTGGACACCACGCCTCAGACTGTAATTCCTACAGTTTCCACTGCAATACCCTCCACATTGGTTGTTGCCTTAGCACCCACACTTCCACCAGCTACCGCTTTGCCAGTAACAGGTACATCAGCAGGCACAGGAGCATCTACAAGTGTAGGTACTTCCACAGAACAAACATCTGAATTAGTAAACGCTATGTTGGAAATGAGCATCCAGGCCACTGAACTTAAGAAACTTAGAGAAAAAGTGTCAAATCTGGAGATTGATTGTAAACTTGCCCAGATACAGGAAAAAGAAGAAGTTCAGAAGAACCAAAGAATGGTATAAAGAATAAAAGTCCTTGAGAAGGACTTGACATTACAAGAACCACTTGGAGATATGAAGGACATTCTTTGGGCCAACATCATTGATTCCATCAATGATGTTTGGCCTTCTATTGAAATTATTTTTGAACAGACTGAGCTAGTAAAAGTAGCTACAGAGGCAATCCACAAGACTAGAGAAGAATTGGGAGATATGCCTGAAGAGGCCAACTTATTGATCACATTTTTGAACAACAAAAATAGGTACCAACTGGATGAACTAGAAATTGATGATAGAACAACAACCATCATTGAAATAAAGAAGGTTCTCACCAAAAGGAATCTAATGCTCAATTTGGAGAAAAGATGTCAAAGCATCCAAGCAGACATTGATAGTTTTATGACAAAGTATGGCATTTTGAGAGAAAAAGGACTTCCCAGTCCTAAGGTAATAAATGACAAGTTGATGACCCAGGAGGATTACATTGAAAAATTAAACAAGCTGGCTAGAAACCAAGCTAGCACTTTAGGAGTAAAGTCTTTGCCCACTGGAAAGGTACTATATGACAGCCTTGAAAATTTGTTTTATATAGAGCATGAGGTGAAGCATTTGTTCACTAGCCAACCAAATTTTGCTAAGTATACAGAAGGTGACGAGATATAGATGAAAATGATAAGGATGAAATTAGTTGACAGTGAATGGTGGACAAAACTTACAGATTTACTATAAAGTTACTACAGTAAATCTACATGGTAAAACATGACTCCCAGGTAAAACAGGTAAGACAAAGTCAAAGAAGAACAGGTAAAGAGTATCAGTAGGTAGAATATAGTAAGTGATTCCAGCACAAAACTACAAAGCAACTGAAAGAGCCAAATCCGAATTACAACAGCCAACACAGTCATAATAAAAGGGACAACAAGAAGGCAGTTCTCCATCTGTCTCTATCTTCGTGTTGAAGATATTTTTTGTTTCCTAGAATGATTCTCATCTTGTTATGAGATATTTTGTAACATATTTTGTATAAATACTTCATTATTTAAGTAATTAGTGTGGATTAAAATATATTTCTGTAGACATTTTATTTTTGAGCCAAGAAGCCATTGTACTCAAGACTAGACTAGTTTTGCTGGAAATGAAATAAAGCTAAGGACATTTCATTGGATTCATGTGCATAGTTGGAACAAATAAGTATCATCTCTTTGTGTTGAAATATTGTTTTCTCTTTATGTTATGAATATTCATAAGTGTCTCTTAAAAATCTAAAAGTAAAAAAGGAATAATATCATCAGAATTAGCTTAAATGCTCTCTATTTTAATTGTTTGCTTTCTATATGCTTTCTACTAAGCTATCTTGGTCTGGGAATTCTTAATTGCTCCCTTAATTCCGTAGTTTACCCCCCCTTTGGTCCATAGTAAATGTCCTTCATTTCCCTTTGCTAATGATCATCCTTCCTTTCCTCATCTTAATCCTGGTTAAGGATTCTTCATTACCCTTTACCCTAGTTAGGACTATTTCATCCACTTGAAACTGAAAATTTTATTTTGCTGTGCTAGCTTGCCCAGTGAACTCTTACCTTAGTGATAGATCAGATCTAGTTCAACCATTTTTGATTGACTCCACAGCCCAATGGCCTGAATACTTGCTCTGCCCATTTGTTTTCTGAATTCCACCACCCAATCAAAACAAAACAATCATGAGCACTAATAACTGGCCTGAAATCTACACAAAACAAAGTTAAATTATAAAGAGAGAGCCCTCTTTGGAATTAGGTTGGCTAGAACTTGAGTCTAAAAGATTAGGTTTGTGGTTACCTCGTACTATTCCTTCTTTGATAACTTCTAAGGAAAACATCTGAGTGATAACATAGTGGCGACTCCACTGGGGAATCAAAACCCTTAGTCTTAATAAACTTTTGAGAAATTCAAATTTTTATCTATAAGCCTCTTAAAGGGTTATTAGAAGTTATTTCGAAAAAATTCAAAAAAAGAAAAATAATTAGAAAAACCTCAAAATCTGGCTTCAGGGAGAACTCACTATACCAGGGCCAACCCTGATCCAAATCCTCCCACTGTGTTTGACAATCCCAATATTATTCCCAGAATAATTAGGAGAGGAAAGTGTTAGCACCTAAATCTGCCTTAGGCTGAAGGAAGGCAAAAATTAGGGTAACCACAAACCACGCTCAGTCTGGTAGCTAGCCCTACCAGAGCAGGAGAGCTCTCTCTCCGACTCACGCTCAGTGAATAGATAATCGAAAACGGTCTAATATGACTTACAATGAAATATTTACCTTAGGCTAGTAAGTGAATAGGGATTCTAGAAACATTTTTCATGAATGACCGAGCTTCTGGGATGGTAAGGGACCAACGGTCGGCAAGGAACAAAGAATTTAATACAAAGGCACAGATTATTCCGTGAGGCAAGGTAGGTGGAAAATGTAACAATTTAGTTTGAGGTTACGCGACATGAATAGATTGCTGAAGAAAGTGAAAAGGGCATAGTTACACGAATCCTTTTCAACAGAAGAAAAACATTGAACATGAAATTTTCCCACAGGCAGAGCAATAAAATTGAATTCTACCTAATCTCACTCAGAAAATTTCACTGGAAATGAACATGAATTGAATTATGAAACATAACAAAATACATATGAAAACATAAGAGACACATTTGCTACACTCACAACCACAAGAATCTCATGAAACAGAGTCGCTGCCTTTCATTAATTCTCTGTCAAAAATACACAGTGAAGAAACAAAGTTTCTTTCCCACAGTCTCCCAGAAGTTACAAGCCAACCAACCCTTTGCAAATAACTTGCATACAATATATAGAATGTGTAAGGAAGAGATAGAACGCCCAAGGGTTGAGGAGTTACTTGAAATATTGCAAAATGGAGATGGAGAGCCAACCATCAGCTACAGGTGCAGCGCTACAAACATGACATTTGGCTTGGGTGACCGTTTGCCTTCCTTCGCCACTTGGATAGAAGCCAATCTGGAGAAAAAACACTTTAAATGCCACCTTTGGTGCCAAAAAACTGAAGTGTAGATGAGCAGGCCCACTTGGAGAATTCGCGAACCGAAATTTCGCGAAACGGAAGCAAATTGGGCAATTTTTCCTCTATGCACAACACCATTTTCTCTGTGCGCTGCGCTACTTTGGGGCCTGTTTTGGGGCACTTTCAGGTGTCCAAAATGTTCCCAAGTGGGCTTTTTGGAAAGAATGTCCTGTCTACTTTCTAACCCCACTGGAATTTTTGAATTTGGTGCTCATTTTCCCCTCCAAATCTTCATTATCCCAAGACTTCTTCCTGTGTGTCAAAAAAGGGGCAGAGAGGCCATTTTTGGGTGTTTTTTGACCTTTTGGAGACTAATACCTTGCCAAAATTTCTTTTCTAGACACCAGTAGTCATGATTTTCCATTCTGAATCCAAAAATGCAAGCCATTCCTCATTTGGAGCTCTATAATTTTAGAGCCATGCCGCACAGGGAGAAAATCCCTATTTTTTGCCCAAAAAATTACCATGTGACAAAAAATTCCCCAAATTTCTTGAAATTTGGGCTGGAGGTTCCCTATGGGGTGTTATGATGGGCCAAGGAAGCCTCAGCCAAGGTTCGAAGCCGATCTTGCTCTTTTGCCTCTTTTGCCTTTCTTGTTGCTTTCCTCAATTTCGCTTTCAAACTCCTTATTCGGGCCTGTGCACTCATGTTTCGCACCCTGTATCGGAAAGCCATGTGTCTCAGTAGAGAAAGGTCCTAGTTGGCCTTGTCTAGAAGCCTCTCCAAATGCATGTTGACCCTCTCAAGGTTGGCCTCCCGATTTTCATTGATTTCTTGCTCAAAAGATGTGAGCTCAACCCTTCTTCTTTGAGCAACTTGGCGATGCTCACGAATGTTTCACAGCTCCATAATCGTCTGCTAATCCTCAAGCTGCTTGTTTCTCTGCTCCAGGTGCTTAATGTTCCACTTGGCCCTCCCCAAGTCAAGGGATAAGGACTCAATCACTGATTTCTACTCCTGGATGATCTCTGTAAGCTCTGCATTTGTTGGTTCTGCATCTGTCTCATCATCATGGAGGAGAACGAATTTGGTTTCTCGTTCACCTGATGGCCCTTCCTCTTGTATTGGCTCCTTACCCTTGCCCTGCTCCTGTGATGTTGATGTTGGAAGCGAGGCCCCTTCCACCCCGGGTGGAGATAACACTCACTTTGCTGTTGCAAATAAGGGTCTACTGCCTCTCTGATAGGTGATGTATACTGGCATAGTGGCAATCTCATGTCGCTTATACTGATGGGATGGGCCACCTATCTCATGCTCTGCCTCTGATACTACCCGTGGAGCACTGAAGAAGTCATGGGAGATGATGTTCTCCCAAGCAATACCCTGCAATCCCAACTGATGGTCCACCAAAATACGGATCAGAGCAAAGTGATAAACACTGTTGAGTTGCTATCGAGGGGTCTTATGCTGCATGAAATTTTTCATCCTGTCTATGTTCCCGCAGATGAAAAATGGGAGGTTCATCATTCACACCCTGGTTAAGTGCATGAGCAACCTGATGTGATAGGCATAAAGGCGAGAAAACCTCCCCTCACAACTGAAGTATTTCATGATAAGTTTCATGAGTGGAGCATACTCATCTCTCAAAAATATGAACGTGAAAACTCTCGTGAGCTGACTCAAACAACTGGCCTTAATGTAAGGCTCATAATGATGCCTCTCCACCTTTTTCTTCTTATGCCACCATTCTCCAATGTTTGGTATGCCTGTTGCCACTGATATGGTTTCGGGTGTCAATGTGAAAGTGACCCCAGCCAAGATAGGTTGTCCTCCATGTAGGTGAACTGCAAAAAGACAGACCAACTCATGATGAACTCTGACATTTGCCACCCTCTTGGAAAAATTCAAAACATGCTAAGTGCTAGAAACATGACATAGCAAGAGGGCATGCCTACAACTCGGTGAGGGTGTTTGGCTCATCTCTAACATGTTTGCCACTCCAGTGATGTCTCTTGGGGGCTTGTTCTCCTTAAGCTGTATCACTGTGGGTCTCCACCTCATACTTTGATGAACCCTAAGAAGCCATGACTAGTGTTTATAAACTATATTTAGGCTGCCCCTTTGATGATTGTGAAGCCAGAGGTTGTTTTGATAATTTGCCACCAAGGGGACAATTAAACATGGAGTATTAGGAAGGGAATGATGTAATGGGAATAGGGGTTATACGGAGAAATTTGTTAGGGACTTGGGAGGAGTTTGGGTATTGTGTTGATGGGGTAGGGTTTGGGGTTTTGTGTTGACCGAATAGTGGAGGGATAGGGGAGGGGGTTTGGTAGTAATTTAGGGCAGGGGTTTTAGGAAAAATGATAAAGGGAGGATGGGAAAAATGATAGGTGAGGGGAAAAAGGTGAGTGGAGTGAAACCTTGGCACTAACAACAAATTTTAACAACCTTAGCCATCATTTTCTTGGTGATTTCTTATGGTTGACTTTATGCATTTTGGTGACATTCAAACATCTCTATAAACACCATATCATTGATAAAATTTGATGAACAAGTGATGTCATAAGGCCTACCTCTCGATTTGATAGCATTCACCAAAATTTGGAAGTGTTTGGGCACTGTTTTTGGTCCTTGTCTATGTGCATCGCGCGCAAAGCCCATTGTGCCACGTCCTGGGTATGCACTGCCCCCTTAGAAAAATTAAATTGTGGGCAGGCTGCGTGTGCGTCGTGCCCTCTGTGTGTGTCGCGCTCCTGGGTATATGTGCCGTGCCCTCTAAAACCACCTCCAACTCACTTAAACGCTCACAATTTCACACTCACACCTTTTCAACGTCTCTCCAAGGCTTGTAATAGCACAATGCCCTTGATTTGGATGAAAACATGTATATATAGCCTTGGAAAGGATGGGTTTAATTTTTGCTTCCTTGAAAACCCATTTTTCTAATGTTGTGTTTTGTACTTTTTTCACTGACTTTAAAACACACTGATTTTCACTTTCCCTTTGAAATTTTGGCTCAAATGATGAAATTTTCGGCACTATTTGCAGGGATTGTATGACAGGACATTTGGCCATGGAAACCATGACCGCATCTGAAAAAATAAACTAGAGACTTTTTGGAAAATTTTGTCATAAATGACATTGTTTGACTTTTCCTCAAAACAGAGTTTTGAAGAAGACTCAAAGTCTATCCACATGAAGACGAAGCTCTCTGAACCATAGCTGTGTAAGGGCCTCCCTTTGGCTTGCATGGATTTACTGGACATGTTTCAAAGACCAAATTGATGAATTCCTAGACCTAAACATAGAAAATGACTTTTGTCCTTTAAAGGACTAGACCTTGACTGTCATGGACTTTGGTGATTATTGACAAAAGACCTGAGCCAGCAGGAGCCAGACAAGAGGGGAAATGACTAGCATGACCTTCTCCGTCAGATTATGGCATGCCCATAGCAGAATGCAGCTGAGTGAATGGAGCAGGACACCTAAAAATGAAATGCATAAAGAGTTTTGATCTCTGACGGAGGACTGACCAGACCAACTCTAACAAAAATTTCAGTAAGCCCAAGACCTCTATCCAGATCCAATTCTTGCCCTGCTGAGTGGTTATTCATTGAAAACATCCCTTTTGATGAGTATTTTGACCTTTCTCTATTTAGAATCAAGTCTGAAAGTGAACTTGAGAACACAATTCTAGACCCAGAATTCACAGTAGAACTTGAAGTCCAACGAGCCAACTTGTCAATTGATCAGTAACTTATGAATTCCCCTCAGTCATACCTCACTTCTGAAAGAATCCCTAAACTTTCTGAAACTACTTTGACTTCTTTTAGCTCACCATCATTTCCCCAAACTTTTTAAGATCATCATTCATCTCCATTCATACCTTTACTCCCCCATCAACCTATCACTACCCTTCAAATACCCATTACCCCTATTACTCCAATTCACCCTATTGTCTCAAATCCTCCTGTAACCCCAACTCATGTTCTCAATCTTGTCCAAATTAGAGCTATGGCACTCAGATATGCCCCTTTGATCATGTCTGTTCCTCAGGGTGCCTTACCAGCAGATTATCAGAGTAAAATTACCTTATTTGATGGCACTGGAACTTACACTGCACAACAACACACAAAGAAAATGACAGATTATTTTGGACTATATGAAATTGACATAGGAGATGTCCAAATGAGAATCTTTGTCCAAACCTTAGATGGAGAAGTGAGAACATGGTTTAGATCCTTGCCCCCTTAGAGTATAGATAGTTTATAAGTTCTTTATCAACAATTTTTACGTAGGTGGGAGAAAAATAAGAACCCCCTTCAAATTCTTTCTAAATATGAAAACCTTAAAATGCGACCAAATGAAATTGTTCAGGACTACTGTGCTAGATTTAACAATGTATATAATGCAATCCCACTTGACCTTAGGCCTCCAACTGGTTTAGCCCTGATTAAGTTTCCAGACGGATTTGACACAGATATGGCTTTTCAACTTAGAGAAAGGAATACCCCTACACTTGAATATATGCAAAGCGTAGTAGTTAGTGTAGAAGCTAATATGCTATCCAAAAGGGCTAGGGTTAGAAACGAGAGAAGAACAACCATGAAAGATGAGACTTCACCCTTCGATAAAAAAATGGATGCTTTAGCGAAAGGAATGGAAAGGTTGATGGATAGAATAGAAGTCATTGAAAGAAAACCTCACTGGGATAGCCAATAGTGACCTCTAGTAAGGAATCCGAACTTTAGGAAAAACCAGAACCAAAAAACTGGGAAAAATGGACCTGATCAGAACATTAGACCACCTTTCCAAGGAAATTATGCTAAAACCTCACATCAAGAAGACCCTGAACTAGACACCCAAATCAAATTAATGGGGTTAGATGAAGAATAAACTTTTTTTCTGACTCAGGATGACCAGGAATTATACATGCTTCAACAGTTACAAACTCAAACTGGAGAATCTTTCGATTACAAGCAAGGGTATGACTCTGCTATTTTCAAAGTGCATAAACAGTAAAATTTGAAGAGCAAAAAGAACACTGATGTTCCAGACCAAAATAAAAATCCAGTACCTAATCAGCCTAACAAAGTAAAAGCTGCAAATGAGAATCCTCCAGTTAGAAAAACTTTGCAAATCCTTTCTAGACCAAGTCAAAATCCTCCTAGCCCCACCGTTGAAGATGTAATTGATAACCAACCTTCTTATGAGGAACCTTCCACCTCAATCCCACTCAAGGGAACAGTGGAACAACCCCTAGAAATCACATTAGAAAATTCAATTAAAAAGACTCCAAACAATGAAAAAGAAGAACAGACTACTCAAAACCTAGGTGCTAGAATTTCAAATGTTCAAACAGAAAAATCCCCTCTACCTTTCAATTTGGGAGAAGAGGTGGCCAAACTCAAAATCTCAGTGCCTCTAACATAATTGGTTAAACATGAAACTTACATATCTCAAATAAGTAAATCTTTAAACTTCGTTGAGAATGAAGACTCTGTGAACCTGTTTGATGATCAACCTGAGTTAATTTTTGGTCCTGATGTTAATGGAAAACCAGTGGAAGGAGGGATACCACCCTTCTACATTAGCCTTAAAATCCACGATAAAATCCTACATAATTCCATGCTTGACTCTGGGGCTTCACACAATCTTATGCCTAAGTCTGGTATGGAGAAGCTAAACTTGGATATCACTAGACCTTACAAGGATTTGTTTTCCTTTGATTCAAGCCATGTTAAGTGCCTAGGACTTATAAAAGATATGTGTGTTTCCCTAGTGCAGTACCCTGCTAAGACCATACTTATGGACATAGTTGTTGCTGATATACCACCTAAGTATGGTATGTTGTTGTCTAGATCTTGGGGTGCCAAACTCTAGGGATCTCTGCAACTTGACATGTCATATGCTACCATTTTAGTCTTTGGACATCCTAAGAAACTGTATAGAGAGACTGATGAAGTATGTAGTGAGTACATAGGAGAGGCCCCAAAACTTTCCTATATATTCAGTACATTCTGATATTGATTCTTTCATACTTTACAATGTTGAATCTAATCAAGAAGACACTTCAAACAACATAATAACATAACCAAAAGAAATTATAGTAATAGAAGAAAATCAAAATGTCCAAATTCATGAAATTTCAGATAAGAAAAATGACCTAGATACTTTAGTCAAAAAAGATTTCATTCCCCCAGATAGTGAAAATTATGAGCATGAAATCCTTTGGCATATTGAATTTGATGGGTCAGTAAATAGACTAGGTGCAGGAGCAGGTGTATGGATTTAAAACTTAGAGAGTGATCATTCAGAGGGTCATGCATACAGATTGAACTTTAAATGTACAAACAATATGGCAGAATATGAAGCACTCTTGTTAGGTCTGAAATTGGTCAAAAGGTTAGGAGCCATAAGAGTCTCTATTATGGGAGATTTTGAGTTGGTAATAAAAAAAATTAATGCTGTTTATATGAATAGGAATCCTAGATTAGGATTTTATAGAGGAATAGTTGTAGAAATAATAAATACTTTTTTAGAAACCAAGCTTGCTGTTATTTCAAGAAAACACAATATGCAAGCTCACAGTTTAGCGATGTTTTCTAGTACTTGCAAGTTGCCATTTCAGCCCAACCATCAGTACACTGCTGAGGTGAGGCATAGACCTGCTAATCCTGACAACTTAAAGAATTGGAAAGTATTCAAAAATGATCAACAAATTAACAATTTTCTAACATTAGATGATGAATTTTTGAATTGCAACATAGACATAGACATGAAAATAGATTTTGATTGTACTAATGAAGTAGAAATTAAGAAAGTAGAAGATGAAAAGATAGATAATTTCTATCCCACAAAGTTTACTAAATATGATATTTGAAACCTGAAACAAATGGAAATTGATGAAGCAATCGATGAAGAATCTGAAGTCACCAATCTGAAAGATATTTTTTTTCCAAAAGGATTAACTCCTTTGGAGGAATTATTTGATTCAAACGATGTTCCTAAAAAGCCTAAAATGGAACCCTTGAAATTAGACATTGAAGAATATAACATAGGCTCTGAAGAAGATCCCAAAATGATAAAACTTTCAAAGTTTTTATCTTCCAATGAAAAAGTGAAATACATAGAACTGCTAAAGGAATTCTAAGATGTTTTTGCCTCGAATTATGAGGACCTTAAATCCTATGATACCGTCATAATACAACACACCATTCCATTAAAAGAAAATAAGAAGCCTTTTAAACAGAAGATTAGAAGGATTAACCCTGTTCTATTGCCTTCTATCGAAAAGGAGATCAAAAGAACGTATGAAGCTAATATTATTGCACCAATCAGATTCTCAGACTAGGTTTCTAATTTGGTACCTAAAAGAAAGAAAACTGGCGAAATTAGATTGTGTGTTGACCTTAGGAATTTGAACAAATTTTCACTTAAGGATAACTACCCTCACCCAAAAATGGATCACATTTTACAGAGGGTAGTGGGCTCAACCAGAATCTCACTGCTATATGGGTTCTCTGGTTATAACCAAATCCTAGGCCACCCATATGATCAGGCAAAGACTGCATTCACTACTCCATGGGGCACTTTCATGTATGTGAAAATTCCTTTTGGGTTAAAAAACGCAGGGGCCACCTTTTAAAGAGCAATGGACATAGCCTTTTCCAAGGAAATCATGACTTCTTAGTAATCTACCTAGATGCTATCACAATATTCTCTAAATTAGATCAACGACACCTGGATCATCTTAGGCAAGTCTTCACCAAGTGTAGGAAATATGGAATTTCTTTGAATTCTAAAAAATCTTTATTTTGGTTGGAAGAGGGGAAATTACTAGGCCACATTATCTCCAAATATGGCATCTAGATTGACCCAACAAGAATTGAAGCCATTTTGCAGATACCACACCCCAGGAACATCAAAGAACTTCAAGCATTTTTAGGCAAAATAATTTTTTTGAGAAGATTTATCTCTAATTTAGCTGAACTAATTAGATTTATAAACAACATGTTAAAGAAAGATTCAACTATTAAATGGACTCTAGAGGCTAAAAAGTCATTTGAAGATATAAATCTAGCCTTAACACAAACACCAGTCCTCATTAGTCCAATGTTTGACAGGGATTTCATCATTTTTTTCTTTCGCCTCAGAACACACAAGCTGCAGTCGTCTTGCAGAAAAATGATCAGAGTTTTGAACAACCAATAGCCTTCTTTAGTAAAGCCCTGAGAGATGCACCATTAAAGTATAATATCATGGGAAAGCAAGCTTTTGCTTTAGCTAAAGCAATTAAAGATTTCAAAGTTTATATCTTGTACTCTCATATAGTAGCTTATGTTCTCAGTGCTGTAGTCAAAGACATTCTAACATAGGATGGACCAGATGGGAAGAGAGGGAAGTGGATAGCTACCATACTAGAGTATGATTTAGAAATTAAACCTACAAAATTGATCAAAGGCCAAGGTTTAGCCAAGCTCATGGCTGAATCAAACTGTCAGGCCCTAGACATAAATTTCATTGCAGAATTGGATAACAAAGAGGAGATGGTGACTCCACAGATCAGTCAGGCCTTTCGAGACTCACCATGGTATGCTGACATAATATACGTTCTACAAAATCTTCAAGCTCCTCCAGAGTTATCCAGGACTAAAAGTAGGTTCTTAAAAATGAAATCTTTAAAGTTTTGCATAAATGACAATGCTTTATTTTGGAAAAATCATGAAGGCATCCTTTTGAATTGTTTGTAAAAGGAAGAGTCTGACAAAATATTGCAAGAATTTCATGCAGGTGACTGTGGGGGACATATTTATTAGAATACCACAGCTGATAAGATCTTAAGAGCTGGTTTTACTGGTCCACTCTGTTCTCTGATGTAAAAAACTCTATAACCTCATGCCACAAGTGTCAGATTTTCGAAGGAAAAAGAAAACTATTTCCATTACTTTTGAAACCTATATCTACTGAAACACCATTTCAACCATGGGATCTTGACTTCAATGGTGAAATTCTTCCCCCTTCGTCGGCCCAACATAGATGGATCTTGACTGCCATATACTACTTTACAATGTGGATAGAAGCCATACCCTCAAGACAAGCCACTGATACTATCATAATAGGTTTCCTTGAGGCCAACATTCTGTCCAGATTTGGCTGCCCTACCAAGATCATCACAGACAATGCAACAACCTTTAAATCAAAGAGGATGATGAATTTCTGCAACAAATATCACATAACCCTTGGAGACTCCACAACCTACTATTCCCAAGGAAATGGACTTGCAAAGTCTTCCAATAAGAGCTTAATGAATATCATCAAAAAACTGTTGGAAGATAACAAGAAAAGTTGGAACAAGAAACTGGTAAATGCCTTGTGGGCAGATAGACTGACCACTAAGAAATCTATTGGTATCAGTCCTTATCAGCTAGTCTATGGAATGGAGGCTGTCTTGCCATATTCTTTGGGAACACCAGTAATGAAACTTCTCCAAGAAGTACATTTTGAACCAAATGACATTCAAAGAAGGATCAACCAGACAATTCACTTGCAGCAGAATAGGGAAGAAGTGTATATTAGATCCCAAATTGTGCAGAAAAGAATAAAAAAGGCTTTTGACAAAAGAACCAAGGTAGAAGATTGCTATCTAGGAGATAAAGTCTTGAAATGGGACTCAAGGAGGGAGGATAAAGGGAAACATGGGAAGTTTAACTTCCTATGGAAAGGTCCTTACATTATTTATCCTTTTAGAGGTAACAATGCTTATTTTCTCAAAGAATTGGATGGTGCAGAAGTAGAAGGAGGACCAATAAATGGTTGAATTATTAAGCACTATATAGATCCCAGTCACTGAATTTACTAATCACTTGTACATATTATATCCTTCACAAAGTTTAGTGTTGATTGGATAGTAAATTGTGGAGTTGAAGCCTGAAGATAAGGCCCTAAGCTTCAAAAGTTTCACTGTCATAAATATCAATAAGGCAGCAAAGTCAAAGGGGAAAGTTGCAGAATAAAATCATAGTAATTTAGAAGGCCATTGATCTACTAGTTCTTGACATTTCACCAGGAAATGCCATCCCCAAGTGGAGTCACTGTTAGGTTCCTATACCAATAGGAGTCATGATTTTTGAATGGCTGAGGTCAAATCTGTAATATGTATATACCTTTTCTTTCTGTAAATGTTTTCCATATTCAAAAAAATAAAAAAAATTAAAAAAATGTAAAGAGGGTATGTCCTAAAAGAAAAATCAAAGGACAAAAAGAAATGGAAAAAGGTAAAAAATGATGAAAAATGAACCCCAATAAAGAAGAAAAATACCATGAAAGTGTGCAAGTCCAAATGCCACTACCATTTACTTTGATGCAAAATAAAAAGATTGTGTGCATCTTGTTACCTATGCCACAATCCATGGTAACCAAACGGTTTAATCTTGATTATTCCATGTGTTGAATTTCATGTTTATAGATAAAGAAATAAAATCTGACCAAACAGTGTAATCTTGGCAAATAAGTAGATAGGTAGAGTAAATAAAAGGAGCTCAACAGTTTAATCTGAGCCCTTGGATGTAATAAGGATAGACTTAGATAGTTTTTTATTGTAAAAGAAAAGAAAAATGTTTTGATAAGGGTTTTCCAGCTTAAGTGCACCCTAATAAAGAGTAGAAAAAAATGGTAGGATGAGTAGATGGGTAAGTAGTTGCATGGTTGCAGAATTTTGATGAATAATTAGCAAAGATCATATCATTTACTTTCATCATCAAATTAAGTATGGATGATAATGAGCAGTTACACAAAGTCAAGTGATTAATTTTCCCCATTCATTTTACCTTTAAATTTACTAATTTCCCATAAGTAAAGACAAAAGTACCTAAAACCTTAAGTTAAAGGGGCTCAGAGCATTTCTCTGACTTCTGGAGGGATCGGACCCTCGGCCCAATAACTTATAGGGTCTAAGTACTAAATCCCCCTCATCAACATTCATCCCCTCCATAATTCACTCATTTTATCTAAAAATCCCTTTTCCTAAGGTAAAATCACCATTTGCCTAGGGAAAGTAATCACCCCCATACAAAACCCCTTTTTCCCAAAAAGACCCACAAATGCGCATTTAGCCTAAGTCATAATGTGAAAAGCAAATAAATTTAATATACATTATACTTAGCGCATTTTATTTTCCGCTTTCATTTCATATTGACTTCTAACATTATTTATTAAATCCCGAAGAAAACCCCTTTCCTGTATGTTTTATTAAAAATCCCATATGTTAATATCCCGCCCCAAGGTTTGAAACATAAGACTTATTAATAAATTAATTAAAGGGATTAATTAAGTCAATCAGTGACTAATTAATAACCATGACCCACCACCGCATAATGAAATTAACTAATCAATCAATGATTAATTAATAATCTTTCCCTGCCAATCAGATCACTCCTGATGTCATTAAGCCTTCCTAATCTGCAATTAATTAATCCTTCCACTCATTAAAACCACATCGGGCCCCTCCATTAAACCCCACTTAAATCGTCACCCTGATCACCGTGCGATCTGACCCCTTTAGATCCAATGGTCGACACTCATATCGGGTGGCTTGCGAAGGCCGACCTTTACCCAACCGATGTGAGCAATTTTACTATTCATCCCGCTGCTACGTGGCGGCCGATGAATGGAATCAGGCAACCTCCCCCCAAAACCACTTTATCTCGAAAAGCGGTGCGATGGATTTCGCTTATCACCTCTTCTACGCACCAAAATGTCACATCCCCCATTGGCGCCAACTGTCCTTTTCCCAATGTACCCGCCAAAGTCATTGACTTTATGAATAAAACCAAAAACTTATAGTTTTTTTCATTTTATCGTGAAAAAAGAACATTTTGACCTCCATGCAAGCACAAAGTACGTGCAACCGTCAACCTACTACCAACCGCCAACTTACTGAACCTGCTGAACTCCAGACCACCTGATAGACCCATGCGTTTCCTGCAAACGGTGCGTAGTCGCCATTTCTGCATCCATAAGCCGAAACCAGGTATTTATCCAAATTCACTGAGAAACCCTGCTTTGTTCCACAACCTGGACTAAATTTCTTCCAATTTCTAAGTAATTTAGTAAGAAACTTACTTGGTGACTCCAAAATACCTGAATTGAAATAGTTTTTCCTAGAATTTACTGTAAACCCTTTGCCCCCATCTTTGAATCCACAAGATCCAAGGATGGATGCCCCAATTGCACTAAATGTCATGTCCATTTCCACTCCTCACAGGGATTTAGATCATCTCCCATTAGCAGACAAATATTTCCAGATTAAAGATACTTCCATCCAAGAGTCCCCTTTGAAACTATTTTGCCGGTACAGAGACTAGTTCCTAAACCATGCAGACTCCATTGGACTCTGGGAATTAGGTTTACCTAAGTACCAATTCCCCAAAGTTCATATCTTCCCAGAGATCATCCATTACTGCCATATGAACTATAGTCCTAGCCAAAGGGCAGTAATGACCCAGGCGAATTTGTACTATTTACCATTACTGCCGAGTCCATAAATGAAATGCTCCAGTTGCAGCCAAGTCAAAATCTGACACCTCTTTCCATTAGAGATTTGCCGAATAGATTCCCTACCCTCACCTCAATAAAACTTGCTAGTTTTTTCAAAACCTTCATTAGAGAAGAAAACTACACTCCAAAGGATCCTCCCCCTGACATGTGGAATATATTCTCTGACCTTAGCAGAGACATCATAGAAATGATATAAAGTCTGTTATGCCAAACCAAAAGTGAATTTGTTGATGAAATTATTGTAGCCTTTATGTCTATCTACTACCCTAGGTAGCCATCATGTTTGACTATGCCAAATTCATTACTGACAAGATGCATGATCAGTTTATGAGGTTGGATAATGAGAGAGTGTTTAAATACTCCTTAGTTTTATATCATTTTTTCCTGTATTATCAGGTTGACAAATTCCCAATTACACTTCAGAAGCTTGACACAGAGGTAACCCAAGATCGGGAGTCTTCTGGACCTCATTGATTCACCTAAATGACTCCCAGTATTCCTATATTGATTTCATAGACCTCTTTGTGCACCCAGTGGCAACTATGCTATTAGGAAGCCCTCCCCTTAGAATCAGTGCAAATATCAGGAGGATCCTTCATCTGTCCAAACAATACGAAGTAGTAGATTGGTATTTGTACCAAAACCACACAGAGATCATAATATATGGCTGTGAGCTGGCTCCCTACAAATTGCCTAGATACCTCCCTATGAGATTGTTTGCCCTGGAGTACTACAAACAAATGATCAACTCAGATGAGATACATTTTGTGAGAGCCAAGAAGAAAGCCCAGCATAGGATAAAAGATAAGCTTGGCCCATTCATATGTAACACTAGATAAGCAAGAAATGTGGCAGAGGAGATCCTCCAAAGACTAAGATTGAAACAATGTTTTATCTGGATATATGACCCCTTGGACTTCATTTGCAATAGGAGATAGAAGAATAAATTATCTCCTTACATTCACCATAGAATCCCTAAAATTGAACAATATGCCAATCAACTTGAATGGGTGGAAAACACTTTGGTAGACCGAGATAGTACAGAAACTGCTGTTGATAATGTATTGATAGATTTAGACAAAAGATTTGATGAAGATTCATTTATACAGGTGCCAGGAGAAACTCAATCTCACAGTGGGCAAACATTAGAGCAAGCAGGTTCATTAGAGCAAGTAGGGCCATTAGAGAAACCAGAGCTTTCAGAGTAGCCAGAGGAATCAGAACAACCTGAGATTTCAGAGGAACTTGCTCAACCAAAGAAAATCATGAGCAATCCTCCTATTTTGCAGACTCCTCTAAATGAGGAGAGGAACCTTAAAAGAGACAGAGAGGAGGCCACTCCTTCTAGCATACTTGTTGCCCAAACCTATGTCAAGAGGCAAAGGTTGAACCCATCTTCTAAACAAGAGTATACTGAGGAGACAACAGGAACTACAGGAGTAGAAAGTAGGCCTACCACTCCTTCAGGAGGTACACAAGAACCTTCCACCTCACAGGCTCAAATGTTGGAAAGACAACAGAGCGTGGAAGTATCCTCCTTTAGAGCTCCAAGTGGTCAACGCCATGAATTAAAAGAGAAATAAAAAGAAATCAAGGCCAGGAATGAAAGGTTAAAGGCACAAAGTTATGCACACCACCTAAAAATGGCTCCAACAAATCAAACAAGGCTTATGTGAACCTTTGACATAAAGGAAGGTAAAATGTAGATGAGCTTTTTACAACCAACTACACAGCAACCAAATCAATGGAAAATTATCTGAAGATAGATTTTGAAGTATTGGCCAAGGAGATCCATCCTATTGACCAAATTGAGTTACACAAGCAGATTGGTGAAATGATTTACTCTATCTTGACCAGCAAGGCAATTGCATCCCACCAACTCTAGAATTCACTGAATAATATATTAGCACAATTCCAGTTGGAAAAGGCCTCTTCACAGGCCAAGGACCCCAGAATAAAGTCCTTATAGGACTTGGTCATAGAGCTAGGACATGATCCCAAGGATGTGAAAGCTACAAAAAATCTTATCAAGAATAAAAGTGATGACATAGCTACATTGAAGAAGCAGCTCAAAATCCCTCCTCTACATCATCCTCAGACAACTGAAGTGGTGGAAACATAAAAGGAGGAAGAGCTTATGGACCTAGTCCTTAAGCTAAATGAACAGTTAAAGGAGACAAAAAAATAGTTAGAAAATTTAATACAATCCAAATAGAGTGAGTTGGCCACCACTCCTCAGACTGTAATTCCTATAGTTTCCACTGCAGTACCCTCCACATTAGTTGTTGCCTTAGCACCCACACTTCCACCAGCTATCGCTTTTCTAGTAATAGGTACATCAACAGGCACAGGAGAATCTACAAGTGTAGGTACTTCCATAGAAAAAACAACTGAATTAGTAAAGGCTATGGAGGAAATGAGCATCCAGGCCATTGAACTTAAGAAACTCAGAGAAAAAGTGTCCAATTTGGAGACTCACTGTAAAATTGCCCAGATACAGCAAAAAGAAGAAGTTCAAAAGAACCAAAGAATGGTATAAAGAATAAAAGTCCTTGAGAAGGACTTGACATTACAAGAACCACTTGGAGATATGAAGGACATTCTTTGGGTCAACATCATTGATTCCATCAATGATGTTTGGCCTTCTATTCAAATTATTTTTGAACAGACTGAGCTAGTAAAAGTAGCTACAGAGGCAATCCACAAGACTAGAGAAGAATTGGGAGATCTGCCTGAAGAGGCCAACTTATTGATCACATTTTTGAACAACAAAAACAGGTACCAGCTAGATGAACTAGAAATTAATTATAGAACAACAACCATCATTGAAATAAAGAAGGTTCTCACCAAAAGGAATCTAATGCTCAATTTGGAGAAAAGATGTCAAAGCATCCAAGTAAACTTTGATAGTTTTATGATAAAGTACGACATTTTGAGAGAAAAAGGACTTCCCAGTCCTAAGGTAGTAAATGACAAGTTGATGACCTAGGAGGATTACATTGAAAAACTAAACAAGCTCACCAGAAACCAAGCTAGCACTTCAGGAGTAAAGTCTTTTCCCACTAGAAAGGTACTATATGATAGCCTTGAAAATTTGTTTTATATAGAGCATGAGGTCAAGCATTTGTTCACCAGCTAGCCAAATTTTTCTAAGTATACAGAAGTTGACGAGATATACAGGAAAATGATAAGGATGAAATTACCTGACAATGAATGGTGGACAAAACTTATACATTTACTATAAAGTTACTGCAGTAAATCTAGATGGTAAAACATGACTGCCAGGTAAAACAGGTAAGACAGAGTCAAAGTAGAACAGGTAATTAGTATTAGTATGTAGATGATAGAAAGTGATTCCAGCATGCAACTACAAAGCAACTGAAAGAGCCAAATCCGAATTACAACAGCCAGCACAATCATAATAAAAGGGACAACAAGAAGGCAGTGCTCCATCTATCTCTATCTTCGTGTTGAAGATATTTTTTGTTTCCTAGAATGATTCTCATCTTGTTATGAGATATTTTGTAACATATTTTGTATAAATACTTCATTAAATGAAGTAATTAGTGTGGATTATAATACATTTATGTAGAAATTTTATTTTTGAGCCAAGGAGCTATTGTACTCAAGGCTGGACTGGTTTTGCTGGAAATGAAATAAAGCTAAGGACATTTCACTGTATTCATGTGCATAGTTGGAACAAATAAGTATCATCTCTTTGTGTTGAAATATTGTTTTCTCTTTATGTCATTAATATTCATAAGTGTCTCTTAAGAAATCTAAAAGTAAACAAGGAATAATATCATCAGAATTAGCTTAAATGCTCTCTGTTTTAACTATTTTCTTTGTATATGTTTTCTACTAAGTTATCTTGGTCTGGGAATTCTTAATTGCTCCCTTACTTCCGTAGGTTACCCACCCTTTGGTCCATAGTAAAGGATACTTCATTGCCCTTTGCTACTGATCATCCTTCCTTTCCTCATCTTAATCCCGGTTAAGGATTCTTCAATGCCCTTTGCCTTGGTTAGGACTACTTCATCCACTTGAAATTGCAGATTTGCTTTTGCTGTGCTAGCTTGCCCAGTGAACTCTTACCTTAGTGATAGATCAGATCTAGTTCAACCATTTTTGATTGACTCCATAGCCCAATGGCCTGAATACTTGCTCTGCCCATTTGTTTTCTTAATTCCATCACCCAATAAAAAAAAAACAATCATGAACACTAATAACTAGCTTGAAATCTACACAAGACAAAGTTAAATTATAAAGAGAGAACCCTCTCTGGACTTAGGTTGGCTAGAACTTGAGTTTGAAAGATTAGGTTTTTGGTTACCTCAGACTATTCCTTCTTTGATAACTTCTAAGGAAAACATCTGAGTGATAACATTGTGGAGTCATAAATCTAAATCGACATAAGTAAATCTTATTTCTAATTTGACATAAACCAATCAAGGTCATGCTGGGTAATGACTGTGGCATGTCACTGTTTCCTTCGTGAAACCTGGCCATACAGAAGTATTTATGAAATATTGTTCATTTGAGTTTATAGCTGGAATTAGGGAAAGAATTTAAGTTTATACTTTGTGTGCTTCTGAACCTTATATTGTCACGAATGTTCAAACATATCTAGTTTCTCATTCCTTTGATTGCAGATAGAATATGATGAAAAAGGGTTGAATTATTGTTGAAGTTTGGTGTGCATCAATACAATATTTTCTGAGTTTTATTGTAGTGTTAATTTCAGATTTGACTTTCCTGAGTTTTGTTAAAATAACATTGATTTCAGATTTGATTTCCTGAGTTATTTTTCTGATTTTGTTGTGACAGTATTTGTTGAAGATTCAATTTCCCTTCTATTATGATAGTGGTAGTTTAAGTTTCGATTTTATGAGTTCTATTATGATAGTATTAATTATAGATTAGCTTTTCCTAAGTCTTTAGTTTAAGATTCAACTTCTTTGAGTTTAGTTAAAGTAGTCTTTACATTGAATTTTTGTAGTGTAGAAATGAATTTGTTTATCAAGTCAAAGCAGTAGATATGTGTGACCCAGGAGTAGTAGAAGTTTGATTTGGTTTTCATTTAATCCTGAATTTTGATTATGAGTTTCATGATATTGAATTTCCTTTCGATTGATTTATTTCATCTAGATTAGCAGTTTCAAATTGAAGGTTTTCGTAGATTAGTTGTAATGAGTTTCTTAAGATGAATAGGACCTTTTAGTAGATCCTCTTTTGTTTATAAGGATAGGATTTCTTTTTATATAGGTGTTATTTTATATTTTATCGACATTCCTTGGTTTGTGCGATTATTTATCTTTGATTTACATTCTGATCAATAGGATTGATATCATAGTTTAGTTTAAAATAGTGGTTAGATGATTTGAATGATGATTGATATTCTTTTGCGATAGAAATCCATGTTTCTTGAGCATGTTATTTGTTAATTGATTAATTTTGAATTAGAACCACATTCTATACTTAAACAGCAAGTTGATATCTTCCTCTAGTTTAGGCTAGATGCTCTGATCCTATGTTCCCTGTGCTTTTGCCTCGAAGCTTATGAGCCTCGGATTGATAATTTAATGTTCGAAACTATAACACATATAATTTCACCAACATTTTTGGCGCTGTTGTCAGGGAGGTGCTAAAGGGATCAGAGCATAGTTTCTTTCACAAGTTTTTGTGTGATCTTAGTTGCAAGGCACTCAAAGGGTGGAGATGATGGTAAGATGTGAGTGAAGATCCACGCATCCGCTTTTGTTTGGGTCGCTCCAAAGTCTGGCTGTCCAAGTAAGAGAGGAGTTCAAGTTTGGTGAGTTTTATTGCAATCAGTTTTTATTCATTTAGATTAAAAATTTCAAGCTCTTAAAGAACAAAACATTTTTGGGGTGCTGTAAGAACCCCCGGGTACTAATCCATGTGTGGAGACAAGGATTTTTAAACTAGAAATCATGATTCAAGGATGATTAAGAATTTGAAAGAGTTATCTCAAATCCTAGCAGAAGCTGGGGTCTCTGCCTTTCAGGAAGAGAAGATTTTGACAACAGTCAAGAACCTTTCTACCTCTCCAGAAGTGATCGAAGAACTTGATTTCCATGAGCCATAACCACATGAAGAGATAGAATCCTCCAACAATCACATTTTCCCATATTTAGAGGAAACTGAGGACTTATGGACAACATATATTGGAGACAAGCCCCAAAAACTAGAGATCGAAGAGGCCAATGAAGAGGACATGCAACATTGTCCAAATGAAGAAATGAACCAAGACCACTATGATTAAATTGAGAATTGGTTCCAAATCAGTACTCTAGCAAGGCATCATTCTCTTCATCACACTCTTTTAGCATCATATAATTTGAAGATGCTAGTTGCACATGCTCATGTACATCGTAAATTTTATATGTTAAATCTGAGCATGAATGTATCCTTGTACTTGATCCGCACATGGCTTCACTGGAAATTCTCTTTCACTTGAAGGAGGACATATTTTCTCCAGTATAGTAGGAAAGTTAATGAAAATAGTAAAGAGAAAATAAGTTCTTTTGTGAAAACCAGCTTGTCTAGTGCAACTGGGCAGGGATTTTGCTTGAAAACCAGGTAACTGGCGGGAAAGGTTCCTAATAAATTTTGTAAATTTGTATGAGTTCTTCAAATCATGTATTTCATTATGTCTTGTACTTGTGTTGGTTGATGTGGGATTCCGTAAGGCCCACGTGCCAGCAAGCCTTATCCCATCGACATCAGCACATTATCTGGGATTAGGGTTAGGGTTAGATAAGGTACTTGGAAGCCTCCATGCCTTAATGGCAGGTATCCTTGTCATCTACTAAGGAAATACATCAATGTTTCATGGTGGATGAATTCTGTAGTCCATTCGACTTCAACAAATCCATTCATGGCTAGTAGAATGTACTTGGTGCCTTGATTCCCATTAACTTCAAAGGTGGGATATCTCGCATTGGTTAACGATCTCCTCAATGGTCAGTAATCCAATGATTCTTTCTTATGTTCGACATCGACACCATTTATTCACATATACAAGATTACACATGGGTGTGTAGTGGTTGAAGACTATATGTTTTTGAGATCTCAACACAGGTTTGTGGTAGTTTGTATTTTTGTATTAGCATTCCCATTGTCATTTGCAATAGTAGTCACCTTCCCTCAGTTGTTTGGGGACATACATGTTTCAGGGAAAACTAGTATCGATTCAAACTACTAGTCCCACTAAGATGGGTAGCTATCTTAGAAACAAACAATGAAATATTTTCAAGAGTTCCTTTAAGTGTGATAGATGAGAGGGAAGAAAAGAGGACCAACCTGGATATTCCACTTTGATCCTAGCTTGATTTCTCCTTTCCCTGATAGAATTTTCCACTCCTCTCCTACTTGTCCTGCTTCAAAGAGTACCTATAGAGTCAAAGTAACAGCAAACCATCAAAGCATATCCATCTAAAACATCATAAAAAATGTGGAATCAGAGACACATTGACCATACAATTGCATTCATAAACAATAAGATTCATAAACACACGATTATATGGAGGAAAACCCAAAGAAATTTATTAATAGTAGTGAAAGAGAGGATTACAACCCAGTTGTTTGATCCAGCATAATCCTCCTAGTGTAGAAGTCCTCTTCACATCATGAACAAGCAAATCACCCAACAATGCAATGTCTCTTCTCACCAACAAATCAACAACACTTCCTTACAAATTACAAAATTCCAGCCTCTAGATCTCTCAGATGAGGGATCCATTTATAGATGTCTTGCAACAGTGTGAGTCAGCTCTGGGTTTTTTGTTAGTGTCATTCCACTAATAGTTCTTGGCTCCACTTGGAGATTTCATTTATCTCTTACTCATTCCTGGGAGAATTCAGAGAGGCAAGTGTCACAGGAGAAGTTTCTGGAAGATTCCATGATCATCCACTTAGAAAACTGTCTCTACCATTTGTCTATTCTCACTCATCGCACCCCACAGAAGGAAATTTCAGTATGCATCACACCTGGCTAGTTTGGTAGCAAGTATGCATCGCACGTTGCCCATGGAGCAGTCTGTATGGTCCAGTTTTGGCAAGCTCTGAGTATTTTTTTAGGTGGAACTTCTGGGAAATGATGTAATCAGTTGACCATGATCCTTTAGGGTATGAAACAACACTTTTAGGGACTTAAGGAGCCCTTAGTTTATGGACATATGAGTTTGGGTTGTAGTGCCCAAATATGTCTATAATAGCTGCCCCCTAAAGCATGAGGTCGTAAATCTTTTGATGTCGGGTGAAATACTTTATCATGAGGATCCGAGGTATTCGTACTAGAAGGTGACCTGTATAAGATACAATACAATACATCATCATCATATTATTTTCATTATCTAGTTGAGGCGGGCATTCCGATGCTCAACTTTATAAACTCATTTTCATGTACATAGGACAGACAATCGTCTGCTATCGCAGACTGGTGATTCTTCGCATGAAGAGTCATATTCCCTGGCTTAGATGACTATCTGTGTAGCTTATATGTACAATTTATGTCTTTATTTTCCTGAATATATCGCAGCCTGGATGGATGAAACTAGATCTGGGGTCTTCAAAACTCGTTCAATCTTCGCCCGATGTACAAGTCGATCCATGTGAAAAGATGTTTGAAGTCGAACATGGAAATACATCGTTTGATTACCAGCTAATAATGTAAGCTATTAACAGACGTGAGAGGAGTCACCGATAATGATGATGACCCTCAAGGTACTACAGTACAATTCACGTGGTGTGAATATATGAGCCGATGTTGAACACCACGCAAAATATTTTGGTTGAAGGTCATTGATGTAAACCTGTCGTCGGAAGTGAGAAACTTTCCATTAAGGCCTGCAAGCTTCAAAGTATTGAAAGGGTTGTTTCTAAGTCAACTTCTTGGATAATGAGCTGATGTCGACAAGAAGTGACCTGTCGTAGGAGGGCCTTGATGTATCCCACATCTACAATGCGAAACAGAGCAAATGATTTTTGTGGAGGTGAAAATGATCTGATGATATAAGGTTCAGGAATGGCAGTCATGAAAAATGAAGGGTGGAGGTTTGAGTGGATGAGGCGTTTGCTGGATGGTGAATTCTCTGAATGACTTCTCTTGAACATATTGGTGACACTGATATGGACTTGGTAGCGTTAACCCCATGGATGGTACAGAGGACCAATGGTGATGGTGAACAGAAAAACCCAACCCAACTCAATCATGGTGATGGAGTGAAAGTGTCATGTTCAAGAGCGACCTGCTACCTATAAAGTTCTTCAAGTTTTCTTCCCATTTTTCCCCAGTCATTGCTGACCAGTACCTCTTTATTTTTGTCAAGCTTGAGGAGGATAACATATGCTTGGTCTATAATTTTCCCTTCGACTTGTCGCTTTGTGTTTAGCAAGCCTAGCGTCAGTGAGACTCATTCTTGTTTGGGTAGACAAGTTTGTCACTATTGTTTTAACGAGTTTAATGAAAAAGATAACTCGATCCTTTTCATGTTTAGAGAGTTTGAAAAGGGATGAAAAGGAGACTCCAACAATCCTTTTTCGTGGCATAATCCCTTAAATCTGAAAAAGTATAAAATAATATGAAAGGGATGACTTTTCGATAGCTTTAACGAGCCGACAAAGATAGGTGCTCAATCTTTTTTTTAATAATCCCTTAGGTCCAAAAAGATTAAAATATATGAGAGGGATGGCATTCCCTTTACTTTAACGAGCTGGAAAGGCCAATAGCTCGACAATATTTTTATATTTAATGAGTCTAAAAAGAGTTTAAAAGGGACTTGGTTTTGAGGAACGAGTGGTATTTCTGGGTAGAAATTGGTTCCAGGTAAGTTTGGAACTTCTCAAAACATGGCAATGTGAAGAGGGTGGAAATTAGAATCACTCGTCGTAGTTATTCCTCAAAAGGGTAAACAATCAAGTGGAAGCGTATGGTTGGCCAAATGAATGGAGGTGACAGTAGGAACACAACCAAGTTTCAAAAGGGCTGATAGCAGGGCAATCACAAAGGTTATTTACCAAGGGTGGATTCATTTTTTAATGATCTTGAGCCGGGAGAAACTATGCTCATAGGCAGGTTTATTTTCTAATGAGATTGAACCTTGCGAAAACGTTGCTCATAGGCGGGTTTATTTTTTAATGAGCTTGAACCTTGCGGAAACATTGCTCATAGGCGGGTTTATTTTTTAATGAGCTTGAACCTTGTGGAAACATTGCTCATTTTCCTTTTTACGTAAGCTAGGAACGACGAAACTATAAAGCTAAAAAGCTAAAAATGCTAAAAAGCTAAAAAATGAAATTGGTCGTTTTTGCTTGTATAAAAAGGTTTGCATGCCCCCAGCATAACAAAAGTCTTCAGTAACCATATGGAAACTTACTGTGGTTAAAAAGGATGTTTTTTTGTCAATATTTAGACAAAACACTTCCTGGACTTTGTCTACCAAATAGACAAAGGTTAAAGGTCACTCAGAATGATCACATAACTTATAGGGAAACTTATCTCTATAGCTGGGTTTGCCTGCAAAATAGACAAGGGTGCATGCCCCCTAAGCTTTGTTACATTCACCAGAATCCTCACAGTAATTAGGTGTATGGAATGAAGGTTCCTTTACGATATCAAGTGAAAGACTCGACTTGGAACTTTTCTCAGCCTTGTTTCATTTTTTAACGAGCTTGACACAAGACAAGGAATTCTGCTAAGATCCTTGGTTTCATTTTGTAATGAGGTTGACACTAGTCAACGAACTATCCTTTGGCGACCTTTGATCACAACTCATAAGGGGTCATGAAGGAAAGATCTAGTTCCAATGCCCCTAGTACATATTGTACCACATCACTTAATTGAATCATGTCAGTTGGATTTTCAACTATGAAAACCTCGTTGTGATCGAAACTATCAAAATGGTCAGAGTCCTTCTTAATATTTGGTGATGTAGAAGATATCATATGACAGGTTTCCACTGTAGCCACTTCTGCCAAATTACTTGGAGGCTGGAGGGAAAAAGTACCCATTAAGGATGAGTCTTTTAGGAGACCTACTCCGACATGTTGAAGTGATTGAGAGCTTCCATGGATCAATGGAATGCTTCCAATAAGTTGCGAACTGTTGGGGAAAAAGGTTAGTTGGTCAATGATTGTGATTCCACCTTGGAAGGGAAATGAAATCTTTCTAAAATACATTGACACAACAACAACCATAGCATAAATCCAGGGCCTTCCTAGCAAGATATTGTAGTCAAGGTTTCCATCAATGACCTCAACTTCAATTTCTACTGTCTTGCCCCCCAGTTCAACTTGAAAGTTACTTAATATACCATAGGGCGTGTATGTTCTTCCATCGAATGCTTTTAATGTCGTTGATGATCGTGACAAGGGTGGAGAGCCTAAAGTTTTCCATCACCTCATTGACATAATATAGGCAGATGCCCCCTCATCAATGATTGTTTGATGAGCAGTTTTGTTGAGGGTTTTTACCTGCATAAGGAAAGAGAGCTGGGCCGGTAACTGAGGTTCGTATCCTTTATGATTAAAGGCCACTAGATTGGAATCCATTGGATCAATCCCACCTATCACTGATAACCATGCTTGGTTTTGGGAGGGGCATTTCTGCAGTACTTCAAGTGTTGACATAGCTGATGGTGATTGGGCCAGATCCTCCACTATATTATAATTCTGTGCTGCTTGAGCATGAGGATTAAACGTCGATTTATGTACTACTCCCTTAGGCGGTTTTATTGTTAATTCAGGAATGATTGGTGGAACAACTTCTGGCGAAGTCGTTGTCGAACTACTAGGTTGATCTGTAGCATTGTTGTTCGACGACTGTGGATTCCCACAATCTTTATTCCTTGTTGATATCAAAGTATCATTTTGCTGTTTTGAGATGGATAACATAAACACTTGGGATGGGGAAGCATGATCGATAACAATCAAATTAGTTTCTGGGCTTGGAAACGGATCAGTCAACACCACTGAGGTACTTGAAGTTTTTAAAAATTTCATAACTTCAGCTTTATGTGGAAAATCTTTCTTCCAATGCTCGTTGTCGCATATGTAACATGGATAATGAGGTTTCTTTTGCCTAGTTGGGTTTTTAGAAGATTTTTTAGGAGGTGAATTTTCCTGTTTCTTCTTATTATTTTTCCCTTTCTTCTTGCCCCCTGGTTGCTTTGGATTTTTGCCCTTGTCAGATGACACGACATTAACCTATGAGGCAAGAAGTTTATCATTTGCTTTTCTACTAGAAACTACAAGGGCTTTACTAGATGGAGCCTTTGTGGTTTGCGTACTTGAGGTACCAATCACACCATCGCCGACATGAGAGTCCCTGTTTGATTTAGGAGGGGGAGGAACGGAAAATTCTGGTCTAGGAGCGTCAGGAATTTTGTCGTAGAGCATGCCAGACTGAGTATAGATCAAGTCTAAATATTGTGCACGAGAAATGACTTGCTCTTCAGTGACAACTCCTCCTTTAGACACATCCTCTGTAATAGAAGGTAATAATGACTTAATAAACCACTCAGCTAGATGCTGATCAGGAATGTACGTCTTTACCATCCGACGATGACATCACCACTCATGAATATGATCAGATATGTGAGTGGCTATTTTTTGTTTAAAATTAGTAAGGCGTTATGTTCTTGTTTCGTACCTTATGGGTAATTGAAAGTGGGTTAGAAAAGTTGTGGCGAGGGTGTTGAAGTTATCAAATGAGGCTCTAGGCAATTCAATATACCATTTTGCTGCCGGACCAATTAGCATTCGCTAAAAGAGGCGAAGCCTAATTCAATCATCATTTAGGGTGTTAGATGAGCACCACAAATGAAAAGTCATTACGCGATTCGACAGATCTTCACCTGGATTTCCATTGAATTTAGGAATATTAGAGGGAAGTTTATGAGGAATCGCTGGCCACCAAGGGGCATAAGCGATTGGATCATTCGTCAGCCGGTTAAAATCTGGTAATTCTAGAGTTGCTACAAAAGGAAAATGTTGATTCAGGTTAGGTGAAGCATACCTAGGATAAGATGGAATCGCCTAAGAAGTAGGTCTTTGCATACCAGAATAATGTATCTGATGCTGGTAACTTTGATAAGGTTGATGGGCATAACCATTATAGTATGGTTGTTGATAACCATTTTGGAAATGTGGTTGCACATTACTTACAAAGCCTTGTTGCTCAGGTCCTTGGTAAGATTGTTGGATTTGCGGTTATTGATATTGCACCAGCCATGGTTGTTGGACCATTTGCTATTGTCCAATACTGGATGATTGACCAAGATGTGGAGTGATAGTACCTATTTGAGCTTGAGTCGTTCTAGGTAACGAGACACTAACCTGAGGTTATGATTGAATTGCGGAGATGAGAGGCTGTTGTATTGCAACCTGAGAGACTTGAGGTTGACATAGAACAGGTAGTGCTTGTACTTGCAATACAGTCACAGTAGCAGGTGTAGTGGGAATGTTCGACATAGGATGGAATGGTTGCATTGAATATACAATCCTTGGTTGTTGATGCAGTATTGGTACCCAACTGCTGGATGTAATTCCAGTTTGACCTGAATTTTGTTGTAAACTCCCATATGGTTGTTCTCCAGGAGGGAACAATGAAAAAGCATACTGCCCCCCATATGGTGGCAATCCAGTACTTAAAGGGTATATTGGCCTTTGAAGACACATTGGATCAACTTGTTGAGTTTCAACATAAGAAATACCAGATGAGATTCCGAATGAAGAAATAGGAATAGACCTTGTTGTCGAAACAGTCCCTGAGTGGACTCCGGCTTGTTGTTGATAACTAGTCGGGACAGATGGTATACTAGCAAACATTGTAGGAACGACAGCAGGAAGCTCCGCCATAGCTGTGTCATTTGACATAGTCCTAGATGTTGATGGTTGTTCAGACATATTTAGTCTATCCAAAAGATTTCCTAGCGATTCGACAGGAACTTGCGATGAAAAAGAACTAACTTCTGTAGTAGAAGGATATAAATGGATCCCTGTTCCAAAATGCACTGGAGTACTGGGTGGAAGATCCTCTACTATCTCTTCTCTGGCAATCAATCCAGGTGGAAGAGGAAGACCGTTAGGTCCGTAAAATATTTCTGGAGCCGAAGAAAGTGTAGCTTCTGCAGTAACAGATACTAGAGGGGTAACACCTTCTGAATTCTGGAACTCAACTTCCAGATGTTTAGGCAAGTGAACTTCAGTTTCTAGATCAGTCCTAGGTGGAGTTGATTCAGGAATAGAGGTGCCTACCGTTACACTAGGATCAGTTCTAATGTCCTCTTGTAACTGTGGAACTTTTTTTGTAAAGGCAGATGTACCAGAGATAATTGGAGTAACTGTAGCCTTTGACGATGTTGAAACACAAGTTTCAAATAAATCAGGTTAATTGGACTCAGTTAAATGAGATCGTTTTGCTCGGGATGGTTTCATTTCTGGGGTCAAAGACGGTTGAATCGCTAGTCTCCGCAAACGATGGGGTTTTGATTGACTTTCTTCCACGATTGCGGATTACTTGATCAACTCAAAAGTTAAAGGGGAAAAATGGTATTCCGATTTAAATGAATTTTAAGACACTTTGACGCAACTTGATTTTTCAATTTTTAAGAGTTGAGAAAAAGCTAAAGGTGACTCTAGTCACCTTCGATTTTTAATGAGCCTGAAGTGAAAGTGACAAGTGCTGAGATGGACCTTTTCTTTTAAGGAGTCGAAAAGGAACGAAAGTGACTACTCTTGAAATCTAGATAGAGGGATTACCAAACTGATTGCAAAACTGCAAAATACACCTTGGTGATAAATAATAGAGAAATTACCAAGGACTTATGTACAGTAGTCAATCTTCCTGAATGCTGTGTTAAGTGCATTGCTATCGATAGGGCGGCAAACATGGCTTCCTAAGGATAAAGGATATCAACCTATTGTGGTATCCCAATATATACTCGACGATACGGGGAGCACAATTCTATACTGGCACTTGTCGTATCAAAGAGGAGGAATCACCCAACCTTCGATGAAAATGATAGTTACCAGGTTTTACGATGCCGAAACACGTCTCTAGCCTAGACTTCTAGATGTGTTGCGTTAGGTCCCAAAGCATTTTTATGTTCATTGAGATTTATTTTAGAGTTGATCTTTCTTAGAAGTTTGTCTTTCAAGGTTCATCACGTGATGTAGATGTAAAACTCCTAAATATGCAATCTAAAATGATAAACAGTCATTTATGTTCTTTTAGCAATGAAAATCCTAGCTACAAAGGAAAGAAATGATTTTCCTTCAGCAGAGAGCATAGAGCACACACTAAATGCACTTTCCTAAATCAAATTTCGCATGCATTCAAAATGAAAATGCACATGCATGTATTTGTTTTCTGCTTCCTTAATGTGTGAATGCCAAAAAGGAAAGCTAAGTATAGATCTAAACTATTTTCTTTCAGAGCGACATTCCTAACAATTTTTCAAAACAAAAGGAAGACTAAGATGACACTTTTCGATTTCGAATTGAAAATTGTAAAACGATACTTTCATTACTAATAACTCAAATCAAGTACAATGACAAAAGTACAATCAACTATCTATAAGAGGAAGACTTTATGACACTCTTCTTTTGATTCAAAATGACAATTACGACACTTGTATCAAAAACAACAATTTGATTAAGCTACTTTCGACAAAGGAGGATTGTAAATGATTGACAAATACATAAAAACATTTACAATTCCTAACTAGTGGAGGCTGAAATATGTAAATGAAGAAGATTTCAACAAGAAGCTATTGATCATTTACAACAAAACTACTGAATAAAGCTGAAAAAAAGGAGGAAAAGACCAACTTTCAGAGAAGAAAATAGTATCACTCAATCATTGCACCTACAACACAGGGAAACAAGGATGCATCTCACCTACAACACATGGGAGGTGCGATGCATCCAGGTTGCATAGTTACAGACAGTGTGGTGGGCCAAGAGAAAAATTGAGCTTGGTTTTTGCTCAAAATTTGCAGCTAAGTTCAGTGATTTAGGCTGAGTAATGATGGACAGTAAAAACAAAGCATAGGGGTAAGATCTGATGAGGTTCTGAGCTACCACAAGGGCACTTAGAATGCTTTGTAAGTCAGATGTTCAGTTCATAAACCAACCCAAATATTGACTGAAGCAGCATTCATCTACTTCACAATTGCATAGCTAAGGCGTTTCGAAGGCTAGCTGGCTAACTTCAGGTTCCATTTGTAGTTTATAAAGAAAACAATAAACGAACAAAACAAACTATTCAGTCCCCAGTGGAGTCGCCATTTTGTTTCAGAAAAAAATAGTGTTGATTCGAACTACTAGTCCCACTAAGATGGGTAGCTATCTTAGAAACAAACAATGAAAGCTTTTCAAGAGTTCCTCTAAGTGTGATAGATGAGAGGGAAGAAAAGAGGACCAACTTGGATCTTCCGTTTTGATCCTAGCTTGATTTCTCCTTTCTCTGATAGAATTTTCCACTCCTATCCTACTTGTCCTGCTTCAAAGAGTACCTGTAGAGTCAAATTAACAGCAAACCATCAAAGCATCTCCATCTAAAACATCGTAAACAATGCGGAATCAGAAACACATTGACCATACAATTGCATTCATAAACAATAAAATTCATAAACACACGATTATATGGAGGAAAACTCAAAGAACTTTATTAATAGTAGTGAAAGAGAGATTTACAACCCAGCTATATAATCTAGCATCACCCTCCTAGTGTAGAAGCCCTATTCACCTCATGAACAAGCAAATCACTCAACAATGCAATGTCTCTTCTCACCAAAAAACCAACAACACTTCCTTACAAATGACAAAATTCCAGCCTCTAGATCTCTCAGATGAGGGATCCATTTATAGATGTCTTGCAAGGGTGTGAGTCAGCTCTTGGTTTTTTATTAGTGTCATTCCACTGATAGTTCTTGGTTCCACTTGGAGATTTCATTGATCTCTTACTCATCCCTGGGCGAATTTAGAGAGCCAAGTGTCACAGGAGAAGTTTCTGGAAGATTCTATGATCATCCACTTAGCAAACTGTCTCTGCCATTTGTCTATTCTCGCTCATCACACCGCACAGAAGGCCATTTTAGTATGCATCCCACTTGGCTAGTTTGGCAGCCAGTATGCATCGCACCTTGCCCATGGAGCAGTCTGTGTGGTCTAGTTTTGGCCAGTTTTGAGTAGTTTTTCAAGTGGAACTTCTGGGAAATGATGTAATCAGTTGACCATGATCCTTTAGGGTATGAAACAACACTTTTAGGGACTTAAGGAGCCCTTAGTTTATGGACATATGAGTTTGGGGTTGCAGTGCCCAAAGATTTCTATAACAATACAACTCCTCAGGCATGGGGGAGAAGGGTAGACTCAGTTCATCCTCCAACACTTCAGTTCATCCTTCAACTTTCTTCAACAGATCAGATCAGTAATCACATCAGCTCCAGCCATTCCATCCTCCACTTCATCTTGCTACGTCAACACATCAAAGCAAAGGTAAAACTGAGGTAATTTGGTTTAATATCATTTAGTTCATTAAGAATGCAAGGAAACATGATGGTTAACCACTTTCCACTTCATATATTCTATCTTTCATCACCACTATCATCCACCTCCATTTGAAATCCATTTTCATAATAAAATGCATAAGTGCTCTAAATCAGGCCATATGAATGAAAAGTATATCATAGTGGTCGATTAATACAAAGCAACAACCATAATGCCTTCTCTTCCTACATCATAAGCATTCATAACAGGTGGGAATGTTATTTTCATTCCTTTTTTGGTATTTCGAGGCATGAAATTTGTTCCTGCAAGTTGGTTACCACATTGGAATTGTACAATTTGTATCACAAGTTTGCAGTAATATCACATGATGAAATACTATATGTTGTGACAAATTTGACATTAAAATATGAAGTCATTGCTACCCAAAACAATAAGAACCACATATAAACATTGGTCTTAGAGTATGAAGCATTTTTATCCACCATTCCCATTATCACTTCATGATTCATGAGATCCCTCGTCCCTTCCTTATTCACTTAGTGTTTGTCCTCAATTATATTTCTCCCCACTCTATGGCAGTCAAATATGAATGGTGCTTCTCCACAAGAACCAACACCTCCAAATCTTTATGCAGTGTTGCTCCACAAGAACCAACCCTACCCAAGGTTATGATGTCATAAAATCTATAAGTGAGCAAGGTATTTGTTTTCATGAGGACATGCAAAATTGCAGGCATGGGGGGGCGTTGGGCCTTAGAAATGCCCTCATTTTCAACATATAACATTATCGTTTATAAAGCATATTCCTACAATTTCTACTATATTCATATCCATTTCCCGTAACTCATGCCTTAAACCATCATTTTCATATCACAGTTAAATATCATAGTTTTATTATGTTTCTAATATCTTAAGGATTATTTTACCATGATTTACTAATGATAGTTTCACTAAGTTCATTTGTCGCAGAGTTCCATCGCTGAAATTCTTCACAAGGCAGTTAAACTAGTTACTGCAGATTTGAGTACAGAATGAGATTGTTGTAGGTGAAAATATGAATTTTGTGACCAAATGGTGAAGAATCTAGACATTCTGAGACTTGCATCATGCTCAAAATACCCTCTTTCACACAACCCAGAAACCGTTCTGGAAAATTCATCACCAAAAGGAAGTTAAGGTCAAAACAATTCTTAAGTACAGATCTTAAGTACAAAATTCTTGAACATAAATATTTTCGGTTTTGAAAGGTTTTGGTTCTGAACGGTTGTGCAGCCACATGGAGGATGGGGTTTCAATATCTAGAAGGAAAACACATCCAGCCAACCACCCACCTCCACCAACTAAGCGGTTAAGGATTGCGTTTTCCAGGATTGCCAAGAATCTATTATGCAAATTAGGTAAATTAACCATCGAGAATCTGTCTTGATTCACTTGGAAGATTACACAAATCCTTTGAATTAATTAGATAGACAATCATTGTTATATTTTAGAGGGCCAAGCTCTATATAAAAGGAATGCTCTACATGTACGTTGGGGGAGGAGCAGAAAGAACTCTTTATATATTTTGTAAAGAATACTCTGTTCAGGAGATTTCATAATGACATTTGTATTGAAACTTGAACCTTAATATAATCCAATTGCAGTGTCAAGTTTTCCTGTGAGTATGATGGTTATGCTTTCAATTTTATTCTTATTGAGTTAATCTAACTTGCTCCAGGAGTGGCAAGGGCCCACCACTTCTAGAAACAAGTCTCATAATTAGTTTAGATCTTAGGATTGCATTGTTGAACTCATTTGTAGTGTAAATCTCGCATGGAGAATTAGTGTTCAGGGTTTTGAATTATTAGATTGATTATGTACCTAAATTCATATTATGGAGTCATAAATCTAAATCGACATAAGTAAATCTTTTTTCTCATTTGGCATAAACCAATCAAGGTCATGTTGGGTAATGACTGTGGCATGTCATTGTTTCCTTCATGAAATTTGGCCATACAGAAGTATTTATGAAATATTGTTCATTTGAGTTTACAGTTGGAATCAGGGAAATAATTTAAGTTTATACTTTGTGTGCTTCAGAACCTTATATTGTCACGAATGTTCAAACATATCTAGTTTCAAATTCCTTTGATTGCAGACATAATATGATGAGAAAGGGTTGAATTATCGTTGAAGTTTGGTGTGCGTTAATACAAGATTTTCTGAGTTTTATTGTAGTGTTAATTTTAGATTTGACTTTCCTGAGTTTTGTTAAAATAACATTGATTTCAGATTTGATTTTCCTAAGTTATTTTTCTGAGTTTGTTGTGCCAATATTAGTTGAAGATTCAATTTCCCTTATATTATGATAGTGGTAGTTTAAGTTTCGATTTTATGAGTTCTATTATGATAGTACTAATTCCAGATTAGCTTTTCCTAAGTCTTTAGTTAAGATTCGACTTATTTGAGTTTAGTTAAAATAGTCTTTACATTGAATTTCTGTAGTGTAGAGATGAATTTGTTTATCAAGTCAAAGCAATAGATATGTGTGACCCGGGAGTAGTAGAAGTTTGATTTGATTTTCATTTAATTATGAATTTTGATTATGAGTTTCATGATTTTGAATTTCCTTTCGAGTGATTTATTTCATCTAGATTAGGAGTTTCAAATTGAAGGTTTTCGTAGATTAGTTGTAATTAGTTTCTTAAAATGAATAGGATCTTTCAGTAGTTCCTCTTTTGTTTATAAGGATAGGATTGGCTTTTAGATAGGTGTTCTTTTCTATTTTATTGACATTCCTTGGTTTGTGCGATTATTTCTCTTTGATTTACATTCTGATCAATAGGATTGATATCATAGTTCAGTTTAAAACAATGGTTAGGTGATTTGAATGATGATTGATATTCTTTTGCGATAGAAACCCGTGTTGCTTGAGCATGTTATTTTGTTAATTGATTAATTTTAAATTAGAACCACATTCTATACTTAAACAACAAGTTGATATCTTCCTCTAGTTTAGGCTAGATGCTTTGATCCTGCATTCCCTGTGCTTGTGCCTCGAAGCTTACGAGCCCCAGATTGATAATTTAATGTTGGAAACTATAACACATATAATTTCACCAACAAGAACATGATTAGAGCAACATCAAAGATGAAATATCCAAGCATTAGCACATGATTTTGGAAAAAGAATGTCGAATCACATCCATCACACCATTTAGAAGCCTTTCAGATACCAGTCTTACCATTTCATTCCTACTTATTCAGCTAATAAAATCTTCATCTCATTTTCCTTCATAGTCATTTTCCTAACTTGCTTTCACTAACCTTTAACCCAACAATAAAACCATTTAGCTCCCCTACAATGCTGATTCATTCCATTTTCCTTTTCTATTTGTCAAATAAACCTTGATCCATTGCAAATTTTTCATCCATAGTCCTTCAAAATTATTATTTTATGCTTGCGTTAGATGATGGAGGATTCATTAAGGCCTCCCTTCTAACAAATCTTGGCCTATCGAAATCACCATATTATCTGGGTTCAAGGCTAGAGTCCTTATTAGTACCTTAAGGCTTGTATGCATTAATGACAAGTTATCTCGTTGACAATCATGGGAATACATCAATGTCTCTTGATCGTTAGATCTTGGAAGTGGCTCGAGATCAACTCATCTATTCACACTTTGCAAGATGTACTTAGGTACCTTGGCACTCATTGAAATTAATGGTGAGTTTGCCTCGCATTGGTTAAGGGCATTCATTAATGGCTAGTAATCCAATGACTTCTCTTCATACTCGACATCAACACATTTATTCGCATGACTAGAATTGTACCATCAGGTTTTGGAGCAGGTTAAGACGATATCATTTCAACATTTTGCAATAGATACAATAGATTTGGTAGCAGAAATAAAGAATCCACTTTCACCACCTCAACCATCATTTATGCAACCAAGAAGATGATGAAATTATACATTCTATTCCATGATCCAGCAATAGCTACAACTTCTCTACATATGCACATTTTTTCCACTTCTTATGTAAGTAAAGGTATGTTCTTTTCTAGCTTTTAATCATAGAATTCCTTAAATACTAAAATTATAATTTTTGGAAAATACTTCACCATATTTCCTTGCTCATTTGAAAAAAAAAACCATAAACACCTTTAGTTGGGGGGGGGAGAGACATCCATTTATTATCACATCCATATCACTTCATTTCATCCTAAGATACTTGTGTTAATCAATTATGATTGCATTATGGTTGAAACATTATGTGATTTGCAAATAAATGCCTAAATGATAAGCATATTATATAGCTGATTTAAATATGCATTATTAAATATGTTCAATGAATCTTGCTGCAACAAAAAGAAACAAGGTATTCAAACAGAAGAACCAATACCAATTAAGATCTGGTTGTCACACAAGAACCAACCAAACATGTTACAATTCAATGTATGACAAGGAATAATTTGCAAAAAGAAATGAAATTGTCAAATGCATTGTTTAAGGACAATTGATATTAGCCAAGCTCATTCAAAAGAAAATCATGATTAATCAATGCAGTATATTGCATGAGGACATGCAATAATCTCAGTTGGGGGGTATGTAGAGTCTCCAAAATATCATCCACTTTCACCTTTATCGACACAATTTCACTCACATGTCGCAACTCCATAGCCATATAATCTTTCATTAGCCTCCATTTTCATGATTACATGGGGTTACCTTTTGTTAAGCCCCTATACTACTAGTGTAACCCCTTATTGTTATTGATACAACCCACTTATTATATTGATGTACCCATGTAGTGCCCATATTGTTACTATTGTGCCCCATAGAAGCCCACTATTGTTATTATTGTGCCCTTACATTATTATTGTTATGTCGGCTTTGATTATGTTATGACCCCTTAGACTCCTATATATAGAAAGGAGGTCTTTTCATTTGTATCATCGAAGAATTGTTCATTTATGTAATGTAAAGGAGGTTTCCCCCTTGAAGAGGCTGAATTCTAAGGCGTTGATCTATCTTTTCTATCTTTTCTTGAGCTGGTTTCATAACATTTGGTATCAGAGCTTTGGATTCTAGGGTTTCATTGCTCCAAACAGGTCTTCGTGGAATTTTTGCTATAACGTTTTCTCTGTGACATTTCAGATGCTGAAAAAAAACCCATTTGAGAAGAAATTCCGCTGAACCTCGGCTCCGAATTTCAGAGCTTTTCGCACTATATTTGCAGAGATATGATCTGTGGAAGTTGATCTTTTTGCAGACTCCTGAATTACATTCCAAACAGGTGACTTGGGGAAAATCGTCATAACTTTCTCTCTGGGGATCGGATTGAAATTTTGTAAGAAGGCATAGAAAGAGGACGGACTGTAGTTTCTTGTATGCATTTTTTAGATCCAAAGGTCGAAACAGTGACACGTGGTACTTCATACAAGTTCACTCTTATGGAAAGGTCTATAATCAGGTCATCTTGGGAGATTGTGCATAACTCTTTCTTGGAGAATCCAATTTGGATCAAACTGGTGGCATTGGAAAGAGGACATACACGACTATTACAAATCAAAATTTTAGAACTTAAAGATTTGAAAGTACAGAGTTACAGTCGTTTCAAGATCGAGCTCCTAAAATCAAGAAAAAGCAAGATGAGGAAGTTTGATGGCAAGGATCCGGTAAATTGGATACTTCAGATGGAGCAATATTTTGATCTACATGGTGTACCACTATTACAAAAGGTATGTATTGCATCTTCATATTTAGAACCAGATCAATTTTTATGGTATAAAGGGCTTTGTTCTCGTAAAAAACTTGTTACGTGGTCAATTTTCATGGAGGAAATGATAGCACATTATGAGGATACAAAGAGCAACACCTTCTTTAGAGCAACACCACAACAATTGGAAATAGTAAAAGGGCTTTGTTACATATTGGAAAGTAAAATTATGGCAACAAGGAAGTCTACCCATCACAACTATAAAGATGGAAGTGTTGTTTCTCCTAGCCTTTCCACAACCTACAAGGGTTACACCACAACAATTGGAAGAAAAAAGAGAAAAAGGGTTTTGTTACAATTGTGATAGCAAATTCACTAAAGGTAATAAGTGTGCTTAGAAGAAATTATTTTACATAGATTATGAAGACGAGGAAGAAAAGGATCAAGAAACATTAAAGGAAGAGGATATACGCCAGGACCCCACCCTAGAGAAAGAAGAAATGAATCAGACCATATCTTGTAAAGCATTGGCAAGAATTACCACTCCTAAAACTCTCAAGATAGAAGGAAATATTAAGAAGAAAAAGGTGCAAGAAGTGAAAGATCACATCGAGAAAGAAGAAATGAATCCAACCATATCTTGTAATTCATTGGTCGAAATTACCATTCCTCAAACTATCAAGATAGAAGCACATATAAAGAAGAAAAATGTTCAAGAAGTGCAAGATCACATCGAGCATCAAGAAATGAATCTTACCATATCTTGTAAAGGATTAGAAGAAATTACCACTCCTCAAACTCTAGATATAGAAGGACATATCAAGAAGAAAAAGGTTCAAGCAATGAAAGATCACATCGAGCATCAACAAAAAGTTCTCCAACTTTTAAAGGATAACGCCACTTCGGTGCAAAATCAAACGAAACAACAGGTAGATCAACATCATAGTGAAAAATGTTTTGATGTAGGTGATTGGGTATTTTTATTGCTACATCTCAAGCAAGCTATTTATGAGAAGGAAATGTTGGCAATACTACATGCACTTAAAAAATGGCGACCTTACCGTATGGGAAGACTCTTCAGGGATGAGGATGTGGAAGCATTGTTTTGTGCTATTTCTATTATCCAACCAGATTGGATAAACGAAGCAAGGGATGAATGGAAGAAGGATGAAGAAGTATGGCCACTTATTCAAAAGTTGCAAAAGATCCCAATTCAAACAATATTTCCAGAAATTGAAGAGGAAGGAAAAATCATATTGGAACCTGGAGTAGTCACGGAAACAAGAACCCGACAGCTACGAAATCAATCAATTTCGGAGTCTCTCATCAAGTGGAAGAACGTACCTGCTGAAGATTCCACATGGAAGGACAAGAATTTTATACAGAAGCATCAAGAATACTCAAGCGTTGAAGACAACACTTTTTGAAGGAGAGGGGCATGTTAGGCCCCTATACTACTAGTGTAACCCCTTATTGTTATTAGTACAACCCACTTATTATATTGATGTACCCATGTAGTGCCCATATTGTTACTATTGTGCCCCATAGAAGCCCACTATTGTTATTATTGTGCCCTTACATTATTATTGTTATGTCGGCTTTGATTATGTTATGACCCCTTAGACTCCTATATATAGAAAGGAGGTCTTTTCATTTGCATCATCGAAGAATTGTTCATTTATGTAATGTAAAGGAGGTTGCCCCCTCAAAGGCATTGATCTATCTTTCCTATCTTTTCTTGAGCTGGTTTCATAACACCTTTGTCTTTTCCAAAAGCTAATGATTTCTAGTATTTTAAGTGAATTTATGGTTAAAACTTAGAAAATGACATATACTTGCTAATACTTAAAAGTGGCTTGAGTTTCATGACATGTATAGGTCATTTGGAAGCTTCCAAGGCACCATTATGTGGCCTCCAATGCTCAAACTCGAATTCCCTTCAAGATGTTGAAGAAGATTGGGATAAAGGTCAAAGAGGATATGTGTCTCATCATTACCTATTTGAGTTGTAACTCTATGAGATTTTCTAGGGATCTAGGGAGAGAATAATGGACCTCCATTAATGAGGTAGCTTCTTAGGTTTTTGTATAAATAGGAGAGCCTCCTCCTTTCAAATACATGTGTAAAGTTGGAGATACTCGGGTGTCCAAGTTAATATTACTCATGAATGGAATTTAGATTTAGCACCATGCTCATGAGTGATGTTCACCTCTTTTTGGTAATGCTTTCATTGGGAGCCTCTCAACTTTCCATCCCTCATGATTTTGGATTAGCCACCTAGAATGAGTGATATTTATTGTTTTTCATAAATTAAGATTTATTGCTTTCATAGATTAAGATTTATTTCTTTCATATCTTTTCCTATGTGAGAGGTTAAGAATTATTTTTTTTTCTTTCGTTTCATGCCATGTGGTTTTGATTATTCATTCGATACGATCCTGATTTGATAATGCACACATGATCCCTTTGAGTAGATATCCTTTCATGCAATTTATTTCTGAAAGAGGTGTGATTTTCAATTCCTGCAAGTGTGGTAGATTAAGATTTCAATTCCTTCAAGTGTGGTAGATTAAGATTTCAATTCCTACAAGTGTGAAAGATTAAGATTTCAATTTCGCATGCTCTACTATAATTTATTTTTAATTGATTGTTGAATTAGAATAGGTGAATTTTGTTTGTCATTATTTGGTTTCGTAGTTAGATTGATCTAAATTGGAATATAATTTCTAGCATATACAGTGCACACACACTTCACGAGTTTTATGAAACCCCCGGGTTGACAATTAAATGATAGGTAATTAATTTGCCTCAACACTCTCTGCAAAAGTAATTAGGTTTCCTTTCTGCAAACACAATAACATTTCCATATATGCAATTAGTTTAGGTTTGGATTTCATGACATTCACTTCATTGCATTAAATCAATGAAAATAGGGCACATTGCATGCTGCAAATATAGTGCTGACACCTCTTAAGTTTGTACGAATCCCAGGTTGATAATTTAAGCTAGTTTCCTCAGGATTTGCAACATTTGTGTTGCAATATTGGGGCTCATCACTTTTTATCATCGTTTTTTGGGGACATGTCAAAGCATGCATTATTTTCTTCCCTGGTTGATTCATTTCTTGTAATTTATGAAAAAAAACATAAAAAAAAATTGCATAAGGCATATTTCATTTCAGAAAAATGTATTGCATTATCATTTTCACTTGAGAAAATTTTAAAAACAAAAAATTATTCAATAGCACAACTTCCGTCCACCCATTTGATCACATGGTGCAGTAAGAACCACATCACCATCCACTTTTGCAAGTAGAAGAAGAAGAGGTGGCAAATAAGGTATAAGAAACAGATGGAGATGATGGCAATGAAAAAGACCCTCTTGGATTTCCCATTCAAGATACTGATATCAGTGTTCATACAAAGAACATCCCTCTATCTTTCCTTCCCAACTCCCATGGTATGAGATCAGAGGATCCAAAAACCTTTCTCTTTGAATTTGAAATCATTTGTAGATCTTATGGTTACTTACTAAACACTAAAAAGTTGAGATTGTTTTTGGCAACATTGAAGGATAGAGCTCTTAAATGGTTCATGAATTTAGGGACTAATTCGATAAGATCATGGGATGATATGCAAAAGATATTTTTAGAAAAATATAAAGATCATGATCATAAAGAAAAAATCTTTATAATGAATCAAAAAGAAAATGAGATCCTTGAGTATATAATAGATAGACTTATGTATAATGTTAAGAGGGAAAAATCACATCATTTAGGATCTAAAACACTAAAAACCCTCTTACTTAGAACAATTAGGGATGAGTGGGTTAATCTCCTTATTCTCATGATTAGAGGTGATGTATACCAATTATCATTTGAAGAAATTTGTGAAACATCCAAGTGCATATCAAGAGGAAGGGAAAGGGCAAGTAAATCAACATCAAGATTGGTAAGTCAAGATGAACTTGGAAATTTGCTTGATAACTTTAAAACAAAAATTCTTGGAAATTTAGGTGAACAAGTAGAAATGTTAAGAATGAAAAATGAGAAAAAGAGGATGTTGATATTTGTGTTATCCATGCAAAATCACATTCTACTAAATATTTCCCATCATTACTTAGATTGAAGGAAGTTTACAGAGAGGAAAATGGAGCAAGTCAATCACCAAAGCAACTATGTTGTGTAGCTTGAAGAAGACCATGACAACCTAGTCAACTTGATATGATGCAAGAACCTAATTTACAATTTCAAGCTTATGCACATCCATGTCAAAGTAATTGGAACACAACCTTTCCTTGGAAACCTTAGCCATCTCAACCCCAAAACCAATCTTAGAAACAAGGTTGGCAAGGAACTTATGAGAGAAATCCACAATATCCTCCATACCTAACTTCATGTTATCCCTACCATCCACCTCCACCACAACCACAATGTCAACCATGTTGGCTTGAGGGGGCTTGAACCCAGGTTCGAAGTTAGCTGCGTGAACCAACAACACCCTACACTATCGGCCCTTTTGGCAACAACCCATGTAGCGCAGGCTGCAGTCTCACTCGAGGTAGTATTAGGGGATTCTTGAACTGGGTTTTTGCATCCAGGGCTATGTGATGTGTTTCTACAAAATGTAGGGCTTTATCTCGACCTTTGCAAACCCTACCCCTTGAGACCAGAAATTTATAGTAAATAATAGTTAGCAGATTTATGTCCTTCGCTGATTGCACTAAACATGCATAACCCCATATATTTAAATAGATCTACATCTTCATGAATATATTAAGTACTCTTCCTGATTAAATGCATTCAACAGATCATAAATATAGTAAATTCATAGATAAAACAATGATACACAGATAGTTCTTCAAAATAAGCCTTTATTATGTTTCAGATCTTCAATTACAACTCTTCCCAACCCTGTGCACACAACTATAGGGGCCCGCGCACTCAGCTGCGGACTTACCAAGGTCTCTGTGCACACATCTGTAGGAGCCTTCCCCTTCGCATAAGTACGGAATAGGTAAAATCAAACTTAAGTCATGCACTGCCTTCCCTTCGATATCTTATGACTCTTCTATGACTTCATTTTATATTCTTCTTCATTACAATACCATAGTTTGCAAACCATGGGTAGGTCTCAAAACAACTTAACTTTAACAAACTATGGGGATTTGACCTTCCTAAAGCCCCTTTGACTCCTATTGACCTACGATACTCATGCTCCACTCCTCAAAATACAGAGACTTTACAATATATTTAAAAAAACTTAACAAAATAAGACCTAGGGGACCCCGTCCAAATAGGCCCCCAACACAAAGTAGTGACTCATCTCAAGTCACTCTACTAGTGTTTCCTGAAATTTTGCATGCAATCAACTGAATTCTCTCTTCAACGCTTAAAGATTTGTTGTTCCCTGCGCGGCTGCGTGCTGAACTTCTTCAACCAATTTCTCCGCTCTTGGACCTTCGACTGCAAGGACCATGGTTCTCTATGTCTGTTGAAGAGCTTTTAATTTTCTCTAGACGGTTTGGGACAACTGGCTTGCTTCGTCGACCCATGGTTGCATCCTTGATGAAATAATATAGGCCTTTTGACGTAGCACATCAATTTGGGTCTGTATGAATTCCCCTTCTCGGAGTCTGGTGAACCTCTGCACAGGTGCTAAGGTCTATGTTGTCACCCTAATCTCATCAAACTGCAGTTGCTTTGCACGGATGCCATCTTTGATCATATGCAAGTGTGGGTCCTCCTACAGTGAGGTCCACATATCCATTGTTTTCTCAAATAATTAGTTACGGTCCTTGACTGTAGCAATTAGAGTTGTCATATCTGCTTTAATAGTAGCCTCGCACCATTCTCTAACCTCCGGGGCTATGGTTGTATGCAACTTCAGTTGAAGTTCTGAAATATTTAACTCTAAGTCAAACCGCACCTTTCCAATTTCCTCCTTGGATGCCTTCACTGAAACAACTAACTTATGAATTTTCTCTGCAGAGGCCGCCTCACCCAAAATTTGGAGCTCAGGGAGCTTGCTGCATACTTGGATAAGGGTTGCCTCTAGCTATTGATTTCGGTGCATCACCTCGTTGCGGGCCTGCACTTTCTCTGCAAAAATATATTGATTATTAGTCTTTACCTCTTTGATAATCAACAGAGCTCATTTCTCCTGGACACGTAGCTCATATGAAATTCCTTGGTGCAGCTCATGCAAGGTTTAGATAGGCAGTGCTACAAGGTTGATCCTTAGATATTTCCAGTACTATGTGTGCTCTTGGTCTTTGGCTAGTTAAAAATGGAGAGAGCCCCCTGGTAGTTGCAATGCTCAAAGCTCAGATGTGATTGTTTTAGTGGTACTAAATTTTGGCACACTCACTTCATCCACACTTACTTGCACCACACTCTCCTAGATCACTCATGTATGGACTTGTAATTATTTTAGGCCCTATTACACTTTCCTTAGTACCTGCTTGTACTGGTCCTTGATGTGCCTCCATATATCTTATGTAGTGGATCAGACAACATCACTGATTTCATCAAGATCCCCCCTGTGAGGGCCAATGGTTCAATACCCACAATCTTGTCATATTTTTTCTTCTTTCGTGGCCCCGTCGAACTATGCTTTTTCATTTTCTTGATCCTGAAGGGGGACACTAAGTCCTCTGATCTGACATAGGAGTCTGTGCCCCCTTCCTCTTCATTTGTTGTTTCTATGTCAAAATATATGTTCTTCGTCTCTTGTTCTTCAAGTTTAGTAGTGACTTGTGATTTTTTTGCTTGCATAGCCTTTTCCTTCTGTGCTGCCTTTTCTGTAGTAGAAGTCTTTTCCTTCTTTTCTGCTTTCTTCTTGTCTTTCACGACCTTTGTTGCAGCTGCTATTTTTCCCATTTTTACTTTGGTGGATTTACTTGTTCCTGTGGCTTCACGAGATGGGGTGAGCCAATCACTCAGCCATTCACTGATGACCCCAATAATATTGTCCTTTGCGACTAAATATGGAAACTTGTGCCATATTCCTGCAACATCCTTCTTCATACGTATGGATAGATTGTGAAAATTTTCTTTGAAGTTTGTTATATTTTTTTATTGCGCATGTAGGCTGGGTGACAAACATGGTCATTGGTTGATCACCATCCACAACTCTAACTCGAAAAATACCCAGAACATATTTGTTTCGATGATATTGTCAGGATCCTTCGTTGCCCACAGTGAGACGAATTTTGCAGCCTCACACAAGTTAGAATCTGATGTTGGGAACTGGCTATCCTCATGCATCCTCCATGGTACCAGCATGATCAATAGCAGTAACCATGTGTAATGTAACACATTTCCATTCTCCTGGCTTTGTGGAAATCCTCAGGAATTTGTCGCAGAGGTACTTTGCCCAATTGAATTGGACCCCTTGGTTGCACTACGCAGCTAAAGATACCACTGGTGCTGGCATGTTAGGTCCCTATAATACTAGTGATTCCCCCATTACTATTGTCATTGTAGCTCTTACTATTATTTTGTGCCCATATTATCCCCAAATTGTTATTATTGTGCCCCATAGAAGCTCACTATTATTATTGTTGTGCCCTTACATTATTATTGTTATGTCAACTTTAATTATATTGTGACCCTTTAGACTCCTATACATAGAAAGGAGGTTTTCTCATTTGTATCATCCAAGAATTTTTCATTTGAATAATGTAAAGAAGGTTTCCCCCTCGAAGAGGCTTATTTTGAAGGTGTTGATCTATCTTTTCTTCTATTTTGTGAGTTGGTTGCATAAAATTTGGTATCAGAGCTTTGGATTCTAGGGTTTTGTTGCTCCAAACAGGTCATCATGGAATTTTATCTATAACATTTTTTTGCAACGTTTCAGAAGATAAAAACAAAACCAAAGAGAGCTGAAATCTCACTAAATCTCGGGTCCAAATTTTAGATCTTGTCTCACTATATTTTCGGAGATATGATCCAAGGAAGTTAGGGTTTTTGCAGGATCCTGAATTATATCTCAAACAGGTGACCTAGGGAAAATCATCATAATGTTCTTTCTGAGCATTAGATTGAAATTTCGTAAAAAATTGAAAAACAAGGATGGCCTTTAGTTTTCTATGTATCGTTTTCAGGTCCTAAGGTTGAAATAAGGACACGTGGCACTTCATAAAAGTTCACTCTACTGGACCAGTCTATAATTAGGTCATCAAGGGAGATTTGGTATAACTCTCCCTTGGAGAATCCAATATTGATTAGACTTGCAGGGTTGGAAAGAGGACTCCGAGGTCTACCGTAGGATGCAATTTTAGACCTTGAAAATATGAAATTATAGAGATACAACATATTCAATATGGAGCTCCTGCAAAGTGAAAAAGGGAGTGTAGTTTTTTTCTTTTTTTGCATAAGTTTGGTTTGAAAAATTAGTTTGAAGGAATTCAAAGGGAATAGTGAAACATTATTATCATTAATTGACTCCCTGAAGAAAGAAAATGGAAACACCTAGTAAGCAATCTGAAAGCTCTAGAATGACTCATGGAGAAGAGGAAGAAATGCAACATGATATATCAAAATTACGAGACAAAGTGCAACAAAATTCACTCTCACAAAAATTATTGGAAGTGAAGATGGATGGTTTAAAGAAAGGCATGGAAACTAAGATGGATGGTATAGAAGAAAAAACTTAAATTCAACATGGAATATTTGAAGATAGGTGTGAAAGCTAAGATGGATGGTATAGAAGAAAAACTTAAAGGCAACATGGAAGATTTGAAGATAGATTTGACAAATTTGCTACAAGAAATGGTTAGTAATGGAAAAAGGGTAGTAAATGAAACTCATGAGGAGAAAAAAAGAAATGTTAATCATGGTTTCATAGACTCTAATAGTGGATTGAAGACCTACCATGTTCCAAAGATCGATATGAGGAAGTTTGATAGCAAGGATCCCGTAACATGGATACTATATATGGAGCAATATTTCGATATCTACAATGCGCAAAACACACAAAAGTTACACATTGCAACTTTATATTTGGAACCAAATAAGTTTGTATGGTATTGATGGCTTTGATCTCATAAACAAATTGTCACTTGGGAAATTTTTACAAAATAAATGATAGCACATTATGAGGAGACAAAAAGCAACACCTTTTTTAGTCAATTGATAAATCTCAAACAAAAGGGTTCAATGATGGAGCACATTAAGGAATTATAAAAATTGAATGTAAGGGTAAAAGATATTGTAGAGGAGCATAGGGTTGATGCGTTCATAGGGACTTTAAATGAGAAGATCCAACATGAGGTTCGCCTTTGGGAACCTGATTCATTGGAGAAAGAATTCAGGTTGGCAAGAAAAATGGATAACAAAATTATGGCCACAGGGAAGCCTACCAATCACAACTATACAGAAGGAAGTGTTGTTGGCCTTAGCCTTCCACCACCTACAAGGTTGACACCACAAAAATTGGAAGAAAAAAGAGAAAAAGGGCTTTTTTACAGTTGTGATAGCAAATACACTAAAGGTCATAAGTGTGCTGAGAAGAAATTATTTTACATAGATTGTGAAGAGGAGGAAGAAAAGGAACAAGAAACATCAAAAGAAGAGGATATACACCAAGAACAAACCCTAGAGGAATAAGAAATGAATCCAACCATATCTTGTAATGCATTGGCCAAAATTACCACTCCTCAAACTATCAAGATAGAAGGACATATCAAGAAGAAAAAGGTAATAGTGTTGATTGATTCGGGAAGTACCCATAATTTTATTCATTGTAGGATATCTAAGGAATTGAATTTCTTCCTATATCCAGCTCTAGAGTGTCAAGTGATGGTTGCAAGTGGAGGAACCATAAATTGCTCTGGAAAGTGCCATATTATCAAGCTATCCATGGGAGAATATGTACTAAATAGCCCAATGCTTTCCATTCTAATGGGTGGTTCTGATGTTATACTAGGAGTCCAATGGCTACAATCCTAGGGTACAATAGCTTTTAATTTTCAAGAACTTTTCATGAAACTTTCGTCGGAAGGAAAGGAATTCGAATTAATGGTTATCACAGGGAAACTAGGAAAGATAATCAACTCTAACGGAATGACAAAGCTTCTAAAGAAAGAACAACGAGGCATAATTGCAAAATTATGTTCACTAGAGGTTCCCACATCGAAATCATCTATTTCTCCAGATCTCCAAAAAGCCTTGGACAATCATTCCAAGGCCTTTTGGATTCCCAAAGGCCTCGCACCTATTCGTGATCATGATCATGCTATTCATTTGATTCTAGGAAGTGTTCCTCCAAACATCAAGCCCTGCAGATATCCCTATGCCTAAAAGAGTGAAATTAAATGTATGGTTGCAGAAATGTTAGAGGCTGGTATAATTCAACCTAGTCAAAGTTCTTTCTCTGCTCCAGTAGTATTGGTGCACAAGAAGGATCAGTCATGGCGCATGTGTTCGGATTATAGGTAGCTCAACAAGATCACTATTAAAGATAAATTTCCCATTCCTGTCATTAATGACTTATTGGATGAAGTGCATGGATCAATTTACTTCACTAAGTTGGATCTTCGTTTAGGATATCATCAAATCAGAATGAAGATTGAAGACATTCCAAAAACAACATTTAGAACTCATGAGGATCATTATGAGTTTTTGGTCATGCCTTTTAGCCTTACCAATGCACCTTCTACATTTCAAGGCTTGATGAATTCCATTTTCAAACCCTTCCTCAGAAGATTTGTGTGAGTATTTTTTGATAATATACTAATCTACAACAAGTCTTGGAAGGATCATGTTCAACATGTTGACAGGATGGTCAAACTATTGGAGGAGAAACAATTATATGCAAAAAGCTCCAAATGTTTCTTTGAAGTACAAGAGGTAGAATATATGGGTCATATTGTATCTCATGAAGGTGTGAAGGTCGACCCTAGAAAAATTAAAGCCATTAAGGAATAGAAAATCCCCACATCCATAAAGCATCTACGAGGATTGCTCTGGTTGACAAGGTTCATCGCAAGTTTGTTAAGAATTATGGGCAAATAACAACACCTTTAACAACATTATTGAATAAAGATGCATTTTCATAGACTCTAGAAGCAATGAAGGCCTTTGAACATCTTAAAGAGGCAATGTGCCAAGCACTAGTCTTAGCTATGCCATACTTCACAAAAACCTTTATTGTGGAATGTGATGCCTCAGGAAATGCAATTGGTGCTATTTTAATGCAAGAAGAAAGACCCATTTCTTTCGAAAGTCATCCAATCAAAGGAATGTATTTACGCAAAGCTATTTATGAGAAGGAAATGTTGGCAATATTACATGCACTTAAGAAATGGAGACCCTACCTAAAGGGAAGACACTTCAAGGTAAAAACATATCATGATAGTCTTAAATATTTTTTAGAACAAAGATTATCTTCAGAAGAGCAAAAAAAATTGGTCACAAAGATGTTTGGTTATGATTTTGAAATCATATATAGAAAAGGAAAGAAAAATGTTGCACGGATGCACTCCTATGAAAGGATGAGGATGTGGAAGCATTGCTTTGCACCATTTCTATTATCCAACTAGATTGGATAAATGAAGCAAGGGATGAATGGAAGAATGACAAAGAAGTGTGGGCACTCATTCAAATGATACAACAAGATCCCAATACATCTGATACATTTAGCTAGAAAAATGATTCGTTATGGTACAAATATTGCTTATACCTATGTAAGAATTCCCAACTCAAACAAAATATTCTTATGGAATTGCACACTTCTCCCTTAGGAGGGAACTCAAGATTTTTAAAAACTTACCACAAGGTTAAGAAGGAATTTTTTGGGATGGCCTTAAATCAGATATTCAAAAGTTTGTGGCGGAATGCTTGGTTTGCCAACAAAATAAAGTTGAAAAATGTAAGACCCCAGGTCTATTACAACCTTTACCCATTCCAAGCCAACGTTGGGAGGAGGTTTCAATTGATTTTATCACAGGCCTACCCAAGCACGAAGGAAAGAGTGTCATCATGGTGGTAGTTGACAGACTTACCAAGTATGCACACTTTTGTGCATTATCACATCCATTTAAAGCTGATACAGTTTCTACTGCATTTATGGAAACAATTCAAAAGCTACATGGAAACCCATATATTATTTTAAGCGACAGAGATCCCATTTTCAATGGAAATTTTTGGACAAAATTATTTTCTTATCTTGGTACTCAGTTAGCTCATAGCTCATCTTATCATCCTCAATCTCACGGGAAAACTGAGATAGTAAACCAATGTTTGGAAGGATATCTTCATTGCTTTGTATCTAATAAACAGACACAATGGGTCAAATGGTTGCCTCTGGCTGAATGGTGGTATAACATTTCCTTCCATAATGCAGAAAAAATGAGCCCATTTATGGAACTTTATGGATATTATCCACCGTCCATCACAACATATTTAAGAGAAAATTCTAAGGTGCAAGCAGTGGAATATCACATCGAGCATAAAAAACAAGTTCTCCAAATATTAAAGGATAACCTCACTTTGGCATAGAATAGAATGAAACAAAAAGCATATCAACATTGCAACAAAATAAGTTTTGATATAGGTCACTGGGTATTCCTACGGCTACAACCATATAAACAAATGTCCCTCAAGCAAGCTAAGAAGGATAATGAATTATCACCAAATTATTATGGTTTGTACATGGTGTTGCAAAAGATTGGTACTATGGCATACAAATTGGAGCTTCCTGCAACTTCTCGAGTACACACAATTTTCCATGTTTCATGCTTAAAGAAGTTTATAGGTGATAAACTCCCAGTTCAAACAATACTGCCAGAACTTGACACGGAAGGAAAAATCATATTGGAACCTGAAGCAATCACAAAAACAAGAACTAGACAACTACAAACTCGATCAATTTCGAAGTATCTCATCAAGTGGAAGAACTTAGCCGTTGAAGATTCCACATGGGAGGGTGAGAATTTTATACAAAAGCATCCATAACTATTCAAGCATTGAGGACAACACTTTTTTGAAGGAGAGGGGAATGTTAGGTGCCTATAATACTAGTGATTCCCCCATTACTATTGTCATTGTAACCCTTATTGTTATTGTTGTGCCCCTATTGTCCCCATATTGTAATTATTTTGCCCCATAGAAGCCCAATATTGTTATTGTTGTGCCCTTATATTATTATTGTTACGTCGGCTTTGATTATATTGTGACCCCTTAAACTCCTATATATGTAAAGGAGGTTTTTTCATTTGTATAATCGAAGAATTATTCATTTGTGTAATGTAAAGGAGTTTTCCCCCTCGAAGAGGATGATTTTAAAGGCATTGATCTATATTTTCTCCTATTTTGTGAGCTGGTTGCATAACATGGTACTTCATTGGTGTGACACTTCCACATTATTTTTCCTACCGAAATATGTACAACAAACTGCACATCTCCATCCGAGATAGAGCTAATGGCATAGCCTCACGACTTCTTCACCAACCTGGAGTCACTCTTCATATGATCTGCGAGCTTCTTCTCTTGCGACTTCCCCACAAAAGAATTGGTGGGGTTCGCACCCTGATAAGGTAACATGATAATTCTATGGACCAACATATTGTCAATTGGAATGGTCTCTCCCAACCAGAGGCACCCATCGTGAACCAATGCCAACAATTGATGCACACAAATGGTATTAATTATGTTGCAGCTAAAGTGTGGTACATACAACATATTGAGCAATCCTGCGTGCTCAATTTTGGTCACCCACTTCATTGAGTCAAGACTTATGACACATACCTCCTCATAGTAGAATGATTTGAAGAATTTACTGGGTTCTAAATGTGGAAAATTCGCATGGTCTCCCAAATCTGAATCCTCCGTCTTCAAAAATGGTACCCGGACCAACAAGTTTCCCTCACAAGGTACTTCCTCCAACAAAAGTGGCATGAATACCTTGTATTTCAACGCGTTCGAGTCCTTCGTCACTTTGGAAGTGGATTTCCTAGGGGGTGCATATGGCGGTAGGTGAGTAATTGGTTCTGAATCCTCCACGCTGATGTTTTCGACTCCCATAGCCAACTCTTCTTCATCTAGATCTAGTGGTTTTGTCGGCTGCTTATTCTTATCCATGCAACCCTTCTGTTATGTTATATTCTTTCCACGACTACCCCATGCACGAAGAGATTGCAGAGGGGCCAATAGTGCCCCTTGTATGTTGCGCTGAGCACTGCTGGGGGGTAAGCAGGGGCCAATAACCCCATTGCACGGGGTCCTGGGCAACACCCTGAGAATTTTTTTTTGGACCCTATATTAGGTGGGCGGACCTACCTATGGTTTTGTGCATGGATTTCGCACATGGTTTTGGGCATGATGATTTTTTCCCATGGTATTTTGTAGATCTAATCAAGGGAACTACGATTATGTTCTAATATAGGGTTAATGGATTGGGTTTTATGGATGCTTCAACTTGTATATATATGTGTTATAACATTAAAATGAATATAATTAAAAATCAATATGGTAGTCTCAGTTTTGGGATTTAGGGGAAATCTCTGTGTATATCTATTTTATGTTTTATTCTCTCGCCATCATTTATTTTCTATTTTAATAATTTTTTTGCAGGTAATTTCTGTAAGGGTTAAAACCTACACCTTTTGTCTAATATCAGTTGGGTTTTTGTGCGATTATTTTCAAATTGGGGCTTGCTATGGTTTCTTCTGCTTTTTTTCTCTTGCCGTGGAGATTAGGTTTTGGCCTCAAAGACCTGAGCATTGTGGTAGGGACTGGTGGCATTGTAGTCATCTTGTCTAGGATACCTAGAATAGTTTCTTCTACCTCTCAGGCAAATCTGCCTCAAACCCAAGTCCCTTCTACAAAAACTCCTTCTCTACTTCTTGCCAATATCGTACAAACATACAACAATCATTTATCCTCACATTTAGGCGCAAAATATTAAGACAATCTCTCTGGAAAAAATGTGTTCAAATGGGAAGTGAGATGTTGTATTTATAGCCCTTTTTGAATTCAAATCGATTAATTCCCTCCATATCTCCTCCATTAATTCTCTTTTGGTGGCATATGTAGAAAATCTGATGGTAGGTTAACCCGATAATGCAATATAAATCAAAGCAGAATACTATAACCTACTTCTACTATCAATTTGTGGAAACTCAAAGATTGAGCTGAACAATATAACTAGAAGAAGAAGAATCAATGGCAGAATACACATGAAAATACTTTGGGGAAAGCCTCAGCTAAAAGCCCAATACTATTGTATTATCATACATGGTGGAAATACATAGGAATTATACAAAGCCTTAGCTCTCATAGCTAGCTAGCTCTCAGTACAATCCTCATAGATGCTCACAGGTAATCTTGGCTTCTCTCTAGCCTTCCTCTCTACCCTCCAAGCTCTTATTTCTTTGTGTTGTTCCTTCAGGATGATCTTCCTATTACCAAGTGGAAAAACCCTTCCTCCAAAACTGTGCAATCCTCAAGGATGAATCCTTGACTGCATGCATGAGTTTTATCCATAAGAAAACACATGCAACTGATAGTACACTATCCTTGAACATTTATCTCAACTGGGTATTTCTTAGAATAGACATGCATGAGTTTCTAATGAGGGAATCTTCAGTTAACTGGAGTAGCACTAGTTGAGTGCATTAATGCATCAACTGACTGTTAACTCACCATTAGTTCCTCAAACAGTTTGTAACTAATTTAACTAGACTTAACTCAGTAAACTGAGTCAACTAATCACAACTCAAATATAACTCAATCTTATCTCCTTAATTTAAGGGATAACTCTTGCATGACTTCAGAAATACTTCTAACTTTAATTTCTCAAACTAATTCATTTAAAATAAATTAATTAATTATTTCCAAGTAGATGTTAAGACTAAATTCGATTTTAATTCACAATTTAATTCAAGGAAAAATCAAATTGGAATATTCTTGTTGCAATATTTCAACACTCCCTCTCAACAAGAAATGGATTATTTTCCACCCCGATCATGTCTCTATGGAACTCGAATTTACACTTTGACAATGACTTTGTCAAAATGTCAACATCTTTCTCCTCTATCGAAATATACTGCAACAACATGTTCCTCTTGACCTGTGAAAAGCCACGGGCAACAAATCTTGCCTTATGCTTCTCCACACTACCATCAGCAACTTTATTTACCTTGTAAAGCCAACAGGAACTCACAACTGACTTGTTCTCCAATCTCAGAACCACGTCCCAAACACTGTTACGAACTATGGAGTCATACTCCTCCACCATAGCATCAAACCAAATTGGCTGTTGCACTACTCCCTCAAAGGAAGATGGCTCGGTCTCAATACATTCCCCAACAAGGGCGATGTATCCAATGTACCTCTTAGGTGACCTTCTTTGTCTGCACTGAGAATATTGTGCTCCCACATTCTCTCTCACATCCTCCAACAATCTGTCAACTTCTTTTGTGCACTTCCGTCCATCTCTGGAAGACTCTTCTTGAGTGGATGTCTCCACTCCTAGAACCTTTGCATGCAGCTGCTCCACATTAGTCTGAGGCTCATCCTCCTTAGGAACCAATAGTTCCTCCACATCCTGTAGTTGGAGCTCCCTCTCAAGGGAAACTTGCATGACCTTCTGCTCACCAAACTTGAGATCTCTATGAACCACTGTCCTTCGACTAGTAGGTAAGTACACCTGATAGTTGTGAGGTGTATCAGTGTAACCCACAAATATCCACAAATTTGTTGTTGTCTCAAGCTTCTTTCGTGCATCCTTGGTCACATGGCAATATACCGATGAGCCAAAGATCTTGAAGTGACCCACATCGGTCTCTTACCAGAGAAAGCTTCTCTTAGTGTCTTCATCCCAAGTATGCGATGCAGGCTTATATTTTGCAAATAGACCATTGTGTTGCATGCCTCAGCCCACAAGTGAAGTCGTAGGCCTTGGTCATGTAGCATTGCCCGTGCTGCCCATACAATAGTTTTGTTCTTCCTCTCATCCACCCCATTCTGTTATGGGTTATGAGGTGCCGTCATCTCTCATTTAATTCCTTCCGGTGCAAAAATGTCCTTAAACTCTTGAGAGACATATTCTCCATCATTGTCACTTTTCAAGGCCTTGATCTTCTTCCCTAAATCTTTCTCGACCAAAGCTTTGAACTCACAAAACTTTGTGAAAGTTTGGTCCTTCTTCTGCATGAAATAAATCCAACATTTACGAGAATAGTCATCAATGAAAATCAAATAATACCTTTGCTTTGTTGTGGATGCCATCGAGAATGGTCCACACAAATCAGTATGAACTCACTCTAAGATAGCCTCTGCTTGACTGTCTTGATCATGGAAGGAAGATTTGGTGTACTTTCCAAGGTACAACCTTTGCATGTGTCAACTTGCTCAAGTTTACCTTTGGGAAGTCCTGTAGATATCTTCTGCATTATCTTCAAAGCCCCATGATGCAAATGGCCCAACCGCCTGTGCCACAACTCGCCAATGTCTTGGTTTTGCACCAATTCTTCTTTCATACTCAATGCTGCACAATCATCTACCTCTATTTTATAGAGATTCTTCACCTGAATCCCTATCCTCTTGGTCTGACCCGTGGCTATGTGTCTTAGGAATTCCTTTCCTTTACTGAAGACAACATCGTAGCCTTTGTCCTCAAACATCACGACTGATACCAAGTTCTTCTTCAGTCTAGGCACATACATCACATATGTCAAGGTGAGAGGAGCTCCATGATCCCTCTGAAAAGCAACTGTGCCCACTCTTAAAAAATTGTACATTCCGTCGTCACCCATCTCTATGCACATCTTGAGGTCTTTCTCCTCTAAGGCATTGAATAAATTTTTATCACCGGTCATGTGGAATGAGGCTCCACTGTCAAGATACTAGACACAACTCATCATCGATGACACCATGCATGTGATGACGGTAAAATCCATTTGGAACTGAGAGGCTAATGCCTCACCTTCCGATCCTTTCGAGGATCCCTTCTTACACTTCCTCGATGGGAAATTAGTCTTATAATGTCCCATCTCATGACAATTAAAGCATCTTATTTTAGACATGTCACCCTTCTTCCCTCCATGAGAAGAATTCAATTTGAAATGGGAAGACTTCCCCTTCCCTTTCCTTGCCTTACTTGCTAAGGCTAGATTTTCTTCATCATCATTCTTGGATGAAGAACCATCTCGTGTGCTCCTCCTGATCTCCTCTTACATAAGATCCGACCAGATTTGTTCCAATCCGACAGTGTCTCCCTTCCATTCACAGAGTCCTAGTAGCTATTCCAACTCTTTGGAAGGCCAAGGAGAGTGAGGCTCACCATATAATCATTGAAAGTATTTATTCCCACACTGCCAAGCTCATCTTTGTAGGTGGTAATCTTGTTTAGATATGTGGAAATAGTATCGCCCTTCTCCATCTTGATTCTTCAAAGCTTATCCTTGAGCACCAATTTCGTCTAGTTGCTACTGTTCTGGTAGAGGTCCTTCAATGTCTTCCACATTGAAAATGGAGTATCCTTCCCATGGAGACTCAAGAAAATATGGTCTCGAACTCCCTCAAGGATGATTCATCTCGCCTTCACCACACACTTCTTCCACTCAGCCAACTCTTGTGAATTAGTTGAAGCTAGCTTTGGGATTTCTTGATCAATCAATTCTTTCAAGCCATTGTCTTCTAATACAACCTCCGTTCTATCTTTCCATGCTATTTAATTCGAGCTACCTTCTAAGGCAGACTCGAGTCTCAAGACATAGAATGTTGTTGGCCATCCTTGAAGTATGATATGAATTCGATTTGCACCTGCAACCCCGAACTTCAAACTTCGAATCCTCTTCTCAGTATACTGTTCACAGTTCCGATACCATGTAAAAAATTTAATGGTAGGTTAACCCGATAATGCAATATAAATCAAAGCATAATACTATAACCTACTTCTACTATCAATTTGCGGAAGCTTAAAGATCGAGCTGAACAATATAAATAGAAGAAGAAGAATCAATGGCACAATACACATGAAAATACTTTGGGGAAAGCCTCAGCTAAAAGCCCCATACTATTGTATTATCATACATGGTGGAAATGCATAGGAATTATACAAAGCCTTAGCTCTCACAGCTAGCCAGCTCTCAGTACAATCCTCACAGATGCTCACAAGCAATCTTGGCTTCTCTCCAACCTTCCTCTCTGCCCTCCAAGCTCCTATTTCCTTCTGCTATTCCTTCAGGATGATCTTCCTATTACCAAGTGGAAAACCCTTCCTCCAAAACTGTGCAATCCTTAAGGATGAATCCTTGACTATATGCATGAGTTTTCTCCATAATAAAACACATGCAACTATAGTACATGTCCTTGAACATTTATCTCAATTGAGTCTTTCTTAGAATAGACATGCATGAGTTTCTGAAGAGGGAATCTTCAGTTAACTGGAGTAGCACTAGTTGAGTGCATTAATGCATCAACTAACTGTTAACTCACCATTAGTTACTCAAACAGTTTGGAACTAATTTAACTAGACTTAACTCATTAAACTGAGTCAACTAATTACGACTCAAATATAAATCAATCTTATCTCCTTAATTTAAGGATAACTCTTGCATGACTTCAGAAAGAATTCTAACTTGAATTTATCCAACTAATTAATTTAAAATAAATTAATTAATTATTTCCAAGTAACTGTTAAGAATAAATTTGATTTTAATTCACAATTTAATTCAAGGAAAAATTAAATTGGAATATTCTTGTTGCCATATTTCAACAATATATTTCCAAATATATGCTCCTTAAATGCTTTCCTCCCACTCCCTTTAACGGAAAAATAACCATAAAATCACCTACAATGTTTTCAATAGTCACTTTCTGGCTAGGCTATGTGGGACCCACCTTGATAGTACAACTCTGTCGTCGCAACTCCCATCTGTGCCTTTCTCTTAACCATTGTGAAATCCAATCTCTTTGCCAAACTATTCTCCTTGCAGAGTAGTTTATAGTCTCTTACTTCCTTCCAATTTCCTGAAGTACTAAGACTATCCCGCATCCATATAGTCATTGTGCAGGGGTGGGATTGCCCCTGTACAATGTCAACCAACTTCCATTGATTCTTCCTCGAAATAACTCCCCATTCAGCTTCGTGAGTTGAACTGCTGCCCATCTGTAATCTCATTGAGGATGTATGGTCTCGATCATTGAATCTGAAACTTTCCTGGGAACTTTGTAAACTTACTAGCATATAGTAGTACTAAATCTTTATTTTTAAAGGTTCGCTAATTAATGTGGCAATCATGCCACACCTTTTCTCTAGCCTTATGCACCTACTGATGAAAACCTAACAAGAATCAATATTCTTCTAACTTGAGTATCTGCGCGAGGTGTTCTTCCATTATATCCCGATAGTCCATCTCTGTGACTGCAACAATCCTCAAACTGGGCATTATGTATTCCATTGGTATCACTGCTTATTTTACATAAACCAGTCGAAATGGTGTCTGTCCAGTCAACTTCTTACAGGTAGTTCTATATGCCCAAATAATAATTGGAACGCACACATCCCAATCGTTCCTATTCATGTTATAGATCTTCATCACAGAATTCTCCAGGATATTATTGAAAGCTTCAAATGTTCCATTTTATTGAGGATGGTATGGTGTGCTCTTCTGATGATACATCTGGAAATCCTCTAGAAAAGCAACAATCATTTCATTCAGGAAAAATGTGAACCCTTGTCACTCATTAAATCTTTGGAAAACCAAACCTAGATAGAATGTACTCAAATATAAACTTTGCAACTATAGATGTACTACAATCCTTTACAGGCTGTGCCTTAGCCCACTTGGTCAAGTATTCTATCATCGTGATGATGTAGCATGCTATTGTATTCCTTCTTGGTGGCTGAATAGGTCCCAAAAAATCTATTTCCCATTTGTCGAATTCCTATAATAAGACCTGTAGGTTCAGAGGAAATTCATCCCTTTGCGATGACTTCTGGGTCCCGTGACAGACATCAAATGCCCTATAATATTCCTTGGAATCTTGTGCATAGTTGGCCACCATAGCCTAGCTCATAGGATCTTCTATGTAGTCGCTCATCCATCATAATGTCCTCCAACAACTCCTCCATGTGCTTCAACGAGGATACTTTGTCTTTCATAATCCAATGCATACCTGCGCAAAACTTCATCCAACCCCAGTTTATACAAGTTTCCTACAATTATGGAAAAATATGCATCGTTGACCACCAATTCCTTCTTTTGCTGCATCGTATATACTTTAGGAGCTACACTCATAGATACAAATTGGATTATATCCGCAAAATGTTTGTCTGCAATGCACAAAACAAAGAGTTGCACATCAGACAATCCTTCATCAAGATTTGTAGGTTCTTTGCCATTCTTAATCTGCGAAAGGTGATCGGGTCTAGCATTTAATATTCCTGGCTTCACAATTACTTTGAAGTCGTATTCCTGAAATAGCAGTAACCACTTATCAATCCCCCCCCCAACACAGGCTTCTTGACCAGGTACTTCAACGTTGAATGGTCTATATACATTTTGAAGTGTGCACCCAACAAATAATGCCTGCATTTCTAGAGCGCATATAACATTGCAAACCCTTCGTGCTCCGTGGTTGAATAATTCTTCTCCTCATTAGACAATTTTCTGCTCGTAAATACAACTGTATGGTCAATATCTGTTGCATATGGTTGGGTTAAAACTAATCCTAGCACTATGCAGGATGCATCCACATGTACATGAAATTCTTTCTTCCAATTTGGGAATACCATAATGGGTGTTGTAACCATATTCTCCTTTAAAACATATAATATTTTATGGAAGTCATCATTTCAGCAAAATGTCACATCTTTCTTTAATAATTTCTCCACGGGCACAGTGATCTGCGCGTATGCCTTAATAATTTTTGTATATAGTATCCGGTGTGGCCCAATGTTGCACGCAACTTTTTTACATTCCTTTGGGGCTCTAAATTGATAATTACTAAAATTTAAGTAGGGTCCACCATCAACCCTTGCTTACAAACAACATGGCCCAAAAGTTTCCGATATGGTACGAAAAATATACATTTCTTCAGGTTTAGGGACATCTGATACTTTCTACATGTATCCAACATTATACAAAGACTTGAAACATGCTTTTTAACTAAGCCTAAGACAATCCAATCATCAAAGTAGACCTCCAAAAACTTGTGAATAAATTACTTAAAGGCGGTGACTACCACCCTAGAAAATATTGCAGGGGCATTCTTAAGGCCAAAGGTCATAACTGTATATTGAAAAGAGCCCCATTTGGTGGCGAAGGTAGTCTTACTTTAATCTTCTGGCATGATCTTTATCTAGTGATATCTTGAGAACCCATCTATTAAAGAGTATGCTTTTTGACCACCATCATTTTCCAATACTTCATTGGTGAACAACGTATGGAATGGATCATGTACACAAGCATCATTCAATTTCCTTATGTTTACATAGATCCTTATGTTTCCCTTTGTCTTCTTCTCTTGAACTACCATAGGACTAATCCAGTCTAATTATTCTACTGGCTCAATAATTCTTGTTGTGAGCATCTTATCTAGCTCTCCATGCAACTTTTCTTTGTATTTATGATTCAATTAGTAGGGGCATTGCTTTACCAGCTTCGCATTTGGCTTTAGATTGATCTTCATAATACCTAGATAACCTACTATCCCTTTTAAATTAGAGAACTTTTTTGGAAACAAGTCCTAATTCTCATGTAACAATTCTACGACCTTATCAATTGTGTCCTCATCCCAGTAATCGCCTATATTCACGAACTTTGGTTGTGCTTTCGACGCAATGTTCACTTGCTTGGTCTTCATTGGCTTTGAAATGTTAGGAACCTATACCTTAGGCCCAATGACTTCGTGCTATCCCTCTAAGTTGGGGATATTTATATTCCTGGGATCTTCCTCACCCTCTTCTGTGGTAACATTGTAACACTCCAGAGCATGGAACAACTGCGTACTCCAGTTAGGTTGTACCCATGAGGTAGACTCTATAGGAATTTTGAATATTTCAACCTTGATTTCCTCTAATGCTTCATCAATACATTCGAATCTATCCCCAAAACTGAATAGTAGCAGAAAGATTTCCTTTAGAATGCCTCACTCTGCGTTTCCATGTCACAACTCTATTTTTAAGTACCAATTCATCGGAATAGTATCCAAGGTATGGCAGAATATATGTACCCATTCAGGCTATGGTTCCTCTCCCCATGATTTCATCCAATGAGCTAGATGCTTGCGAAGATCATCCTTCCTTGTGTATTTTTCAGTGATGTGGGTATTTGCATAGCCAAATCACAACTTCATCATCCTTCGATACTCCTTCCAGTTTGAAAAAATGTTCTTATGTGTACCCCACCATCTGGCAGGCATAGCTCTTAGCGTGATGTCCAATTCTTGGAATTGATGCTCCTCTAGTACATCCCTTTCAAATTTATCAAGAAACAAATTTACATCTTCTAAGCCATCATAATATGATAAATTGTGTACCTCAGTGGATATACACCAGAGTGATTTAGTAAGTCTATTGCATTGCAACATTGATACTTCATGCAACCTATTTAGCCAATGATTGAGCTCCTCATCTGAATTCGAGTTGCAAGAGTTGTCCTTCCCAAGTAATTCTTCCATCTGTCATAGGGTTTATCCAATCCTCATTCCACATAGTAAGCTTATAGATCTACTCAATATCATCCTCCTCATAGTAATCCCAGTCTTGTTCAATATACTACGCATGCTCGGCTGGATCCAGAGGAACAATGAATCTCAGTTCCTTATTCTCAAACATCATGATGTGCTTCTTCAAGGTGATGACCGCATTCATATCAAACACCTAATCAATTCCAAGCAACACAGGGTAGGGATTACTATCATCTACTATCTCGATTACCTCAAAATCAACTATAATGCTTTCTCCTTCAATGTCGACAGTTACACCATGTAGGTGTCCCATATGAATAACCTTTTGTTGGTTCACCATTCACAACTAAATTGGGGACCATTTTAGCGCCGAATTCCCCATTATTTTCTAGATTTGTTTAGGCAAAACATTTCCACCAGATCCCAAATCTAGAATCACTTGGTCCATTTAAATTTTTTTGATTTGTGTAGTATCATCTCCCGACCAGTCCTTCTCTTACTTTTATCTACTTTATGCACTGTGCATTGTTCAGGTAGTGGCTTACCCTTGCCAACACAATTATCTATTAACTCTTGCAATCCCTCCACCGCTTTCTAGTCCCTTAAGAGCTTCATGCAAGTCTTTAAGAAGGATGTCAATACTGAAAGATTTGTTTCCTGTGCATCAATGACCTCTTCAGGCTTCTTTGTTTGTGCACTCTGAGTCTTTGATGTGGAAGCTCCTAAATCCAGAAAGCTCTTTTTTGCCTCCATAAATGTTTCTTTCACCTTATGCAAATCAAATTCAGTATCCTTGTCAGTAGCCTTGCGCACCCATGTATTCTCTTTTGGTTGTTTCCCTACGACTTTATCTTCCCTGGTAGCTATACCGATTCATGTAACTATATTAATGTTGGGGCAATCTTTGCGTGGTTCTGACCTCATCATCTAGATGTTCTGAGTGGGCTATTCATTCTTCTTTTCTTGCATCTTTGTGATGAGTATAGGACAATCTTCTATCATGTGGTCAAATTGTCAGCAATAATGACAAGAGGGGTGTGTTAGGTTTTGACAATATCACACAAAGTGGTCTGGTTCCCCACAATTGTAATAAATAATTTGTCTGCAACCTCTTCCAACTCCTCCCCCTCAACCTCTTCCTTGTCCCTGGAATCCTCCATGCACTACAAGTGCGCCTTGATCCTGTTGAGCATGTGTCTCAGCCTGTACTCTATATGTCAGAATGTTTTCCATCATTATCTCATAACTTAGGTAATTTCCCTCATCATTGCCTACAGATTTACGGAAATTGTAGAATAGTTGTTGGGGATTCTGTACGAACTTTTGCAACAAATGGCAATTGTCAGTGGAGTGTTTTCCTATTATTTGGCAGATAGTGCAACATGGTACTACACCGTTACTTGGTCGAGTGGAATTTTTTGGCTTTAGGGGGTTGGGACTTGCCCAATTTAAATAATTCCGATATACCAGGAAATGATCCTTGTCATGACCATTCCCTTTGCATTTTAAGCACCATACTTCCAAGCAGGTCTCATTTTTAACCTCTTTTCCCTTATTGAGATCCAACAACTCCATATGCAGGCTAACCGACTATGTTTGAATTTGTTGAACTCTTAGATTCGTATCTTGAATAGGCTAAGCCTCCAACTTCATAGAAATTTCCAGTGCTTCAGCCTGTGATGTAATCTTCTATTGTGACAATGGTAATCTCAAATAACGCAATATCATAGAAATATACTAGTACTTATGTTATTTGTCTGAAATTTGTAGATTATCCTATTGTAGCAGACATTTCAACCTTTGATCAATATCCCATGTGGATTCATTCACCTTCTACTTAATTTCCTTGACCTCAGTCACATATTGGGCTTGAGACTTTTTCTTTCTGAATTCCTTATTTAGTGCATCTTTTGTGGTTTTTAATGATGCAATTGGATTAGTCGTAATGCACTCGATATACCAAGATAGCACTCGATATTGCAATCCTATGACCAACTGGGCTTTCTTCAAATCACCATCTGTTATCTACTGTGACTTCCACACAAAATCTGCTACAAACCATAATTGATCAGGGTTTTTTTTCCCCAGATCCTTGAATATAAGCATCTTCATAGCTTTCGTGATACTGAATAGTGGAGGTGGAGATGTAGGTGTGTGAGGTGGAGGTGATGGCGAGGGTGGAGTGGATGGATGTGGTATTCCTGTAGTGCCCTGAGCTATCGAATGTGGCGCACCTTGGGGCATCTTCATAATATTACTTTCTCCTTTGTTATCAAATGCTCCCAACGAAGGACTGTACTCAGCAATTGTATCTAGATATTTTCTGAACTATTTCCCACTTCTCGTAGCTCCCGTCGATCCTATTCTAAACATCAATTTAGTGGAATCACCCATTTCTCACATAATAGAATTTTAATCCAGTTTTTTAGGGACTTATCTTTGTCCTTTGAAAAATTGGCAGATGTATCCATCGCGAACTCAGTGATAAATCCACCCAAAATACTATCGATCGAGTAATCGACAACCTTCACAACCTTGTATTTTGATTCTTTCGGGTGCCTCACTAACTCCAAAGTCCACATAATAGAGTTATCTAGCTTCCAAGTAGGTTTACCACCCACAAATTTAGCCAACCATTCATATAATTCACACGAGAAAGTGGAAAAAAAAACTTTGTGTTCATCTGTATACAGATATATTTGCAACCAATCTTCTTTTGATAGGCACGAATTCTTTTTTTCTTAAGCTGCAAACTCATGTAGCTTTCGATATATCCACTTTTCAATCTCCTTCTTTGTTTGTATCCATGGACCCCACATCACACGTGCCTCAGATAGATCCCGGTCCTAGAAATAAAACCATTTGTTGGCTTGAGGGGGCTTGGAACTAGGTTCAGAGTTAGTTTTGCTAACCAACAAAACCATACACTACCGGCCCTTTTAGAAAAAACTCATGTAGCATAGGATGCAGTCTCACTCGAGGTAGTATTGGGGGATGATAGAACCAAGTTTCTACATCCAGAGGGCTATGTGATGTGTTTCTACAAAACTTAGGGCTTTATCTTGACCTTTGTGAACCCTAACCCTTGAGACCTAGAATTTACAGTAAATAATAGTTAGCAGATTTATGTCCTTCGTCGATTGCGCTAAACATGCATAACCTCATATAATTAAATATATATACGTCTTCACGAATTTATTAAGTACTTTTCTTGATTAAGTGCATTCCCTAGATCATAAATACATTAAATTTAGAGATAAAATAGTGATACACATACAAACAGATAGTTCTTCAAAATAAGCTTTTATTATGATTCAAATCTTCAATTATAGCTCTTCTCAACCCTATGCACACAGCTGCAAGGGCATGTGCACTCAACTGCAAACTTACCAAGGTCTCCACGTACACAGCTATAGGAGCCTTCCCCTTTTCCCAAGTACAAAATAGGTAAAATCAAACTCAACTCATGCACTTCCATCCCTTTGCTATCTTATGACTGTTCTTTTAATTCCTTTTATGTTCTTCTTCATTACAATACCATGGTCCACGAACTATGGGTGGGTCTCAAAACAACTTAACTTTAACAAACTAAGGGGCTTTGACCTTCTTAAATCCCCTTTGACTCATATTGACCTGCGCTACTCACACTCCACTCCTAAAAATGCAGAGACTTTACAATGGATTTAACAAAACTTAACAAAATTGGACCCTGGGGACCCGGTCCCAAAAACCACATCCATCTCAAAGATCTATTCCCACTAAACTACCTGTACCACTATGTTTGAACCCAAACAATCTAGTGACTCATCCTACTTTCAATGTTGAGGTAGAAAACTTCCAAACAAATCCTCTTGATCTAAATTGTATTCATTTTAGCTCAGGAAAAGTATTGAAAAAAATATATTTTCTTGATGTCATTGAAGAACAACATCTATAAGAAGAAGATCCAGAATATTCATGTATCACATTTTATGGAGAGCATTCATTGGAGCCTGAGCTTAAATAATTTATGTTATGCTTACCACCAGATCATTTATGTTTGCAAGGGACTAATTGGTAGAAAGCAGAGTATTTGAATGGCATATAAAAAGAATACATGAAGGATGATCCAAATGAGCAAGCGAACCAAAGGCATCAAAGCTATATTGATGTTTGGTTCCATAAAATCAACAAGATGGAGCATCACTCTCTTCTTCAATAGAGCTTGATACCATCAAAGTCAAAGCATTTGGTCTCTAATATTCAAGTACATGCCAAAGCATATGTTCTGAGCCTACACATGAGTTTACCTGTCATCTTGTTATGTTCATGGCTCCATTGGAAGTATTCCTACACTTGAAAGATATTTTTTTTTTCAAGTAGAGTATGATAGAAAAAAATGAAATAAAAAATGGAAAGAGAGAGAAAAAAAGGAAAAGTATAAAATGTTAGGTGAAAACCTCTTAGCAATCACCTGAGATTGGCTCACTGATTGAAAACCTCCTTGAGGTGGTCAGTGGGTTGGAAAGAAAAAAAAGGGAAAGATCCTAGGTGAAAACCTCCTTTGAGGTGCCTAGGCAGACCTATTAGTTGAAAACCTCATTGAGGGAGTTAGTAGGACTAGGGAAAAAAAGAAAAAAATTGAAAAATGAAAAGGAAAACAAATATTTCTCCATGTCTCTCTCTATGATGAATTCAGGTGTTCTCCAACCTCTGCAAGGAACAAGAATGAGTTAGCATCAAAAGAAAAAAAGTTGATCAAAAACCTAGTCAAAGAAAGTCAAACTTGGGCTTTCTCCTCCTTTGCTCAGATGCTCCAACAAGACAAAGGCCATGCTAATCCGTCACTCTCATCCATTTCAAACATCCACCCATCATTTCCAAGCCTTTCCCATTCATTTTCCTCTCTGTCCTAAAATTCTAAAGGAAGGTTTTGTTTTGCTACAGGAGTGCCAAAATATATATGGAATAAAATTGTTTTTACCAGATATCAAAAATTTTGCATCCATTGGTTGAGATGTTTCACGTGAAGATTCATATAGATGATGGTAACATTCTCAAGAAATTTCAGTAGATTCTAGTGCATACTTTTTGAGAAATTGGTCTTCATCACCTACATCCATTTCTAATATTTCTCAATATTCATGCATACATTGACCAAGATTGTTTATGGGGAGGGTCATAATTATGACAGAAACATGCTCAAATTTTTTTAGGTCAAACCAATCTACTATAAAACAATTCTACTATAGGGGTGCTCCAAAATTGCTACAGGAGTGACCAGAATTGCTACACGATTAGCATAGAGAGAGGGGCCAAATCATATGTTTTCCTTGGTGGAATGAAAAAAATAGTCTACTAAACCTCCATCATCCATCCTCCACACAATATAGTCACTTTTCCATCCAAAAATTCATCTTTGTTCATGAAAAATCCCATTTTCACCCCTTCTTCCATAGTTTTCACCACCACTAATTTTTTTTGTCCCAACCCATGAGCTCACCATGAAATATCATGATTTAGAATGCATTGCATGAAAACTATTGTGATCTTGGAGGGGTATGTGTGACTGCTACAGGAAAGAATCCAGTCTTATAGAAGCCTGCACAAACCCTACAGAACCACAATTGGAGACACTTGACAACACCAAAGTGAAGACTTAGCCATCCTAAAGCATTTAAGGACCATATTTGTGATCTTAGGCAACCAGAAAAATCTTGAGGAGCTGCTATAGGGTCACTTTTCATGTCTAACAATAGCACATCAATCCACCATTTGAAGAACCCGCATCAACTAATTTCACTCAATTAGACACCTATCAAAAAATAAAAAAATATTTTTTTCAAAGTAAGGCCAGAGCATGAAGCAGCTAGCATGGAAAATGGCACCTCCAAACAATCAGCAGATCAACAATCATTTATGAAGCAACACACAAACATCATGGTAACTAGAGACCATCAGGTAAGAACATGTATGCAATATTCTTCAGCTCTTCTACTCAAAATATTAGGGTTAGAAATTTGTTGTCAATGCACAAGAGAGAGGGTTTTGTAGGCTGAAGGTGGCCAACAGTCTCGGCCACCCTCAAACAATTAAGTACAACTAACTCCATCACTCATGCAACATGGAAAATGACAAAAAAAGGAGGGTGAAAATTATGAGGAGTGGGCTAGCTCACCCAACACACTAAACCCACTACCACAAGAAGAATAAAAGGACAAGCCCAAACCTCATTTGTACCAAGAATTTCATTCCTAAAATAGTAAGATAGGCACACTAAGACATCAAGAGTCAAGCTAGCAATGACTAGGGGTCCCCTGGGCTACTACAAAAGAGCTACACACTTAGTTTGTATGTGCTACAGGAATGGACACCACTACTATAGGAGAAACAAATTTTCTATAGGAGAAACGAAGTTGCTACATGAAGGGATGCATTTGCTACAAGAGAAGACAGAGTGCTACAAGAAAGTCTAGAGAGTTTCAAAAAGCCTAATTTTAAGTAACTTTGTCACCAAAACCCTATATTTGAAGAAGGATCTAAGAGGAGGGTAAGCACACATTTTTCTCTGCCATCTATGGGAAAGAAACTTGCAAAACCTCTCATTCCTTCAACAATGCATCCTGTAACAAAATTATGATAGCAAATTGAGAATATAAAAATTGAATGAGAATGTTTCTTTTGAGTTAAGCAAGATAATAAAGGAAATGGAATTGTTTTTGAGATGAGTTTGAAGTTTTCCTTCCTCTAACCAGTATGGACAAAAATACTCTTTTACCATTGTAGCAGATTGGGATTATTGGTTTGCCAAACTTTGGAAAATCACAGTGACAATCATGGGGGGGTTGTTTCAATTGAAGGGAGTCCACATAGTCATCAAGTATGTCAATTATCATATATGTTGTGGAGAATGCTCAAAAATTTGTGGACATAAATAGGGAGACTTTTCTTAAGGCACAAGCGCACACCTAATTAGAACTTAGAGAAAAGGATGGGTCTATAGAAGAAGAAGTTGGAGAATAAGAGGAAGAGGATGGAGCAAGAGATGTGCCAAAATTCCTTCTGAGGTAGCTTGGGATGTTCAAGAGGCTACCAGGGCCATGAATGGGTCACATATACGTCACTAAGTTGCTCAGAGGATGAGCAACACTTTCAATAGGGGGTATGATGAGCCTCCAAATTAGACACAAATTAAGTCCCATTTGACCATCCTTCAACACATTAAACCTCTCTTTGTTCATTAGATGCCGTATTTTTAGCTTTAGTATGTTCATTAGGAAGGTTTATAGAAATTGCATATTTGTCCTTAATATTATTTATTTTTGTAAAATATTGTGGGAATATTGGGCGGATTATGAAGATTTGGAGGATGAAATAATATATGGACTTACTCTGTGCTATAGCAGTACCATGATTGGATACTAAATGAATAGGATATTATGAATCATTGCACAAATTTTGGATCTCTAGTGATTGAGAAAATCTAGGAATGTGTTCCCTGTCATTTAATGAAGATTCCTAGTGTTGGGAACCATATCTGCTTTTGAGGGATATTGGAGGGGAAAGTTGCCTCCTTTCAATGAGGATGTTTCCCCATCTATTTGTATAAGTACCATTTCGAATTTTCCTCTAGTTTCATGTATTTCTTAGTTTCTTGTGGAGAAACTTGTTATTTAACAGCTCCACTTTATTTTCTAGCAGGGATGTACTTGGATTGATTCAAATAATGAAGTTTTCTACCATTTTTGGATTCTAATTCTTTTTTTCCTTCATAGGAATCTGAGTTTCTTTTGGATTGGCCATTCCAAGAGCCTCAGAGCCCTCTTGAACAATTTCTTTATTTCCTTTGAATGTCTTTTTCACTTGCATCTCTTATTTCTGCATTAACTATTCATGCTTCTTTTGTTGTAGGTCATATTCGTTAAATGATTGAAGTGAGTTATTTTGTAGGTTATTTACAGAGTCATAAAAATTATTCATCCTTTGAATATATTTGGAAGGTCATATTCATCATTGAGCTACTTGGATTGGTTTACTAGTTCACAAATCTAGAATTTCTGGAAGTTCCTTGTAGCAAAATAGTAGTAATTTTATGCTATTTTTTAGAACATGTTAATAAGCTTCATTTGATTTGCTTAAAATTGTATTGGGCCATAAAAACATTCAATTTAAAAACAAAATCCACCCCATATAATTTTCTCTTGATTAGTCTAGGCATTTGGTAGGTTAGCTAGCTCACTAATTTTTGAATTTTCGGTTTTTAGAGTAGCAATTTTCTTCTATTTTTAGCACATGTTAATTGGGGTATTTTGGAGTGATTCCACTTGGAGATAAGTCCTAGGAAATCATAATTAATAGTAATAAAAAAAATTCCCATATCATTTTCATTTGATTTACTTGGTCATTCGATAATTTATCTCACTCTTGTAGCAATCCTGCCACTCCTATAGTAGCTCCTGTATCACTATTGTAGCACATGTAAACTTGACTAGATTTGCTCCAAAAGCTTGGTTTTTTATTTTTAGGATTGAATAATGACCCCTAGGCTCTAAAAGCATGATTGAGTAAGACAAAAGACCTCTTAAGCCTTGCCTCTTCGCCATTGCAATTCACCTCTACAAATATGGTTAGTGGACAAATTCATGACTTCAAGAGCATAATGATGATTACTTTATAAAGCACCTTATGAAATCTGTTAACAAAATCTCTCTTGAATGCAGTGATTGAAGAATTATTTCATTTTTTGTCATACATATTAAGCTATGATTTCTGTTTCCAGCATTGTTATTTCTATTTCATATACTAGGCTTCCTTTTGATGTACCATTTACACTCTGCAAATAGATTAATGTTTACATTTATACAAGTAACATTAGCATTTACATTCATGAAAAGTAGAATAGCCTTTCCTTTCTACAAAAGTAACTAGGATCTCCTCTGTGCAAAAGTAATTAGGTTTCCTTTATGAAAAGGTAACTAGGATCTCCTCTCTACAAAAGTAATTAGGTTTCCTTTCTACAAACAGAGTAACAATTCCATTTCTACAATTAGTTTAGGCTTGTATTTCATGACATTCACTTCATTGTATTAGATCAAAGGAAGAAGGACACATTTCATGTTACACATATAATTTTGACACCTCTTAAGCTTGTACGAACCCTAGGTTGATAATTTAAGTTGGTAGCCTCAAGATTTGAAAAATTCTTGTTACAATATTGGGGCTCATCATATCCTACCAAAGGAGGTGTCCCAACTCTAGGTTGGAAAGTCCTAGTGTTAGCTTAGTGGGTCCTAAACCAGGTTCAGATTTAGTTGTGCCAAACAAATCCCTACACTACTGGCCCTTTCAACATCAATTCGTGAAGTGCAGACTGAAGTCTCACCTGAAGCAGCATGGGGGATGCTAGAATCAAGTTTCCGAACCTATATGCAAATCGATAAGCCTTTATGGATTATCGATATAACTCCCTTTAATTAGACTCTAGACCTTCGCGAAGGTCTATGATTGCCTTTCACGGACCTTGAACAGAGTAATAAGCTACTTACGCGCATCAAAGATTACTCTTAATCCAAAAATTTCTCGGATTGGCCTAAGTGTTGGATAACTTTAACATACAACAAGATAATATTCACGTAAACAGTCAACATCGCTTGCGTTCATATAAAAATATAAATAATGTAAAGTTGTGCATCAATACATCATTATTTCATAACCCGTCACAACATAAAGAGCATTCATATAAACAGAAGTAAAGAGATAAACACAGTTATTTATACAACAATCTTCTTTATTAATATTCAATTCAGCTTACAGACTCAAACTTCCCTGCGCAATCAGCTGCACGGGTCCACGCACCCAGCTGCAGACTCTACTCTAGGCCTCTATGCACATAGCTACAGAGCCTTTCTTCCTACTTTTGTTCACTAACTCTCTAGACTTCTCCCATGGACAAAACTTCATTTACTTGCCTTAGACATCCTAAGACACACCTATTTATACAATCCCATGGTTCGCGAACCATGTGTAGATCCTCGAAAAGCCGACTCAACTTACATAAAGAAGGGTAAAACCCTTTATGATTCTTTAACTAACTACATGTTCCACTACCACAATTTGTGGAGACTTTTCATCTTTATACAACAAAACTTGGGCTTTTGCCCCAATATTGACCCTAGGGGACCCCATCCCAATAGCCCCCCAATACACAAAGATCATGATTCACCCTCGAGTCACTTGGCTGGCATGGAGATCTTATTGCGAGGATCCCCTAGCTCCACTTGTGCAACTACTACCTTAGCTGCGCTCTGCGTGGCTTCCTGCTTGATCTATTCCACCAATTGCTCTGTGGTTGTCCTACACTATCCTTGATTTGCTGATGTGTACTCTGCAAGTTTGTCAATTTCTCCTGAATATTGGTGGAGATGTTGTAGGCCTCATCCAACTAGGGCCCCAATTTGGCCTTAAGAACAACCTCTTTCTTTGCACTTCTTCCACCTATGTAAGCAGCTGCTTCGCCTCCTGCAACTTGGAAAGGCGTTGTGATGTAGCGACGGTGCACGTCGTTGCCCTCACTTCATCATATTACTATTGGATCTTGTAGACTTCTGTATTTGAGACCTGTAGGGTGGGATCTTCCTGCAGGGTTGTAACTACCTCCATAGCCTGCTCAAACAATGTGGTGCAGTCCAACACCATGGAATCTACCATTGTGACTCCATATTTTACAGTGGCTTCGTGTTGTTCCCTTACTTCTGGCAGGGTAGAAGGCTGCAACTTGAGCTCCAGTTCTGTTATCTTTAGGTTCAGCTCAAACCAGACTCTAGCCACCTCTACCTTGGCGTCGTGCACGCCCATAGCAAGTTTTCTGATCTTTGCCTCCAAAGGTGTGTCCTTCGGGATATAAGTTCCCACATTGTTCTGCAGGCTTCTTCCACCACAACCGTGAGCTGGGCATTCTACATTTGAATTTTCTCCTTGGCTTGCAACGCCTCTGACTTCTCAGCGAACATCTCTTTGATGTTCACTCTATATTCACTTATGAGACTCATCGCACACTGCTCCTGAGCTCCGAAATCTATTGTCACACTTGCTTGTAGCATGTGAAGGTACTTTTTGGCTTAGTGGGTTCTGACCCAGGTTCAGAGTTAAGTTTACCAAACAAATCCCTACACTACTAGCCCTTATGGCATCAATCCGCGGAGTACGGACTGAAGTCTCACCCATAGCAGTATTGGGGGATGATGGAACCAAGTTTCCGTACCCAGAGATGGGTATGATGTCATTTATGCCCTAAACCTACCTTCGCGCAGATTGATTAGTTCTCAAGGATTATCGATATAACTCCCTCTTACCAGCCTCTAAACCTTCGCGAAGGTCTACGACTATCTTTCATAGACTCTAATCAGGTGAATCAACCACTTACAAGCCTCTATAATCCCTCTTAGGTCTATTATTACCCATATAGGCTTAAATGTCTTATATCTTTGGCATGCATTAAGATATTCTTCGCGTAAACAAATATTATTACTTGCATTCATATAACCATGTAAACCATGCAGAATTGTGCATCAATACATATTAAATCATAAACCCAACATTCATCATAACATAAACATACTCATTCATAACAGAAGTAAATGGGAAAAACACAGGTATTTCCAGAATAATATCTTTATTGATGCTTCAGATTTTCTTACAGACTCAAGACTACCCTACGCACTTAGCTGCAGGGGTCCACGCACTCAGCTGCGGACTCTAATCCAGGCCTCTATGTACACAGCTGCAGAGCCTCTATTCTACTCTAACACTCTTTGTTCTTCACTTCTAATGACCCATTACATCAACTATGAACTTAACGAAACTTAGACTCTGTAAGACTCTCCTTTTTATACAATCCCATGGTTCGCAAACCATGGGTAGGTCTATACCAGCCGACACAAGCTACAGAAAAGAAGGGAAAATCCCTTTATGACGCTTACTATATACGTGCTCCACAACCATAACTTGGGGAGACTTTACACTTTACATCACAAAAACTTGGGTTTTTTGTCCCAAAACTTGGGCTTTTGCCCCAAAATTGACCGCAGGGGACCCTATCCCAATAGGCCCCCAACACAAATATCGTGAATCACCCTCGAGTCACTCTGCTAGTGTGGAGATCTTGCTGTGGAGACCTCCCAGCTCGACTTGCACCACTGCTACCACAGGTGTGCTTTTCATGGCTTCCTTCTTGAGTTGCTCAACTAGCTGCTGGTCGCTAGTCCTGCACTATCTTCTTTGACCTTCTGCTGTGTCCTCTATAGGCCTTCCAACTTCTCTTCAATGGTGGCAGAGATAACATATGCCATGTCTAACTAAGGCCCTTATTCGGTCTTGAGGACCGCCTCTTTGCGTTGCGTTGCCTCCACCTGTTCGAGCAACTGCTTTGCCTCATGCAACTTAGCCAATCGCTGTGATATAATGACGATGCGTGCCGTTTCCCTTGCTTAATCATATTATTGTTGCAATTATGGGGCCTTTGTGTTCAACCTCTATAGGTTAGGATCCTCCTGCAGAGTCATAACGAGCTCCATCGACTATTCAAAGAGCGCAGTGCAATCCACCACCACAGCATCCACTATCGCTACTGCATCCTTTACAACTGCCTCACACTGTTTTCTGATCTCCGGTGGAGTTGAAGGCCACAACTTCAACTAAATCTCTCTGATTTTAAGGTTTAGTTCAAACTAAACCTTGGCCATCTCTGTCCTTGCATCATGCACTCCTAATCTTGGCCTCCATCGATGCTTCTTCTGGGATATGCAGCTCCAGAACGGTTTTGCATGCTTCGACTACCACTATAGCAGTGTGCTCATTCTTCTGCTAAACCTTCTTCCAGGCTTCTAGCGCAGTTGTCTTCTCAATGAATATTTGTTTGTTGTTGACTTTTTTCTCACTGATCATGCTCAATGTGTGCTTCTCTCGGGCTTTTGGCTCTTCAATCACACCTTCTTGTAGTGTGCGAATGAATTCACTGGGGAGTGCGGCCAAGTTGAGGCCAACATTCCTCAACATGCTGACAGTAGCTTTGTTAGCTTCCACCTCCACGCTCAAAGCTCCATCCCACAGCGGGACTGCTCGAAGATCCAAGGATCGAACCAACTCTACTGCTTGAGTGGTCCCTAACACCAAACTAGTTGATGTCGCGCTTCTCTGCCCTCCACCTCATGTAGTCTAGTTGTTTGGATCTACAACTCGCGTAGACCCATCTGTATAGTGACAAATTGTTGCTTCTACTACTGCTCAAACTATTGTAGTAGTTCCATGGTCGTATCCCTTACCTTATCTCCAATATCGTCCAAGTCACCCTCCATGAAGGTGATTGGATCTAGCGATGATTTGGAGGCTTTGATATTCTTTCGATGCCCCTCCTTTTCTTGTTCTCTATGTCGCTTTACACGAAAAGAAGTGATCTCCAGATCCCCACCTCCCTGTTCTAACTATTCTTAATTCGCGTAGACCCATCTGTATAGTGACAAATTCTTGCTTCTACTACTGCTCAAACTATTGTAGTAGTTCCATGGTCGTATCCCTTACCTTATCTCCAATATCGTCCAAGTCACCCTCCATGAAGGTGATTGGATCTAGCGATGATTTGGAGGCTTTGATATTCTTTCGATGCCCCTCCTTTTCTTGTTCTCTATGTCGCTTTACACGAAAAGAAGTGATCTCCAGATCCCCACCTCCCTGTTCTAACTATTCTTAATTCTCCATTTGGGGCAAAGGAGACTTCTGACTTCTATCAGAGCCGCACTCTTCCTGCTCTTCTTGCTTCTTTGCAGCACACTCTGCTTCTGTACAGGCCTTCTTCTCAGTCTCCTTCTTCCTCTTTTCTTCCAACTGCTGCAACTTTAGTCAGGATGCATCCTTTTTCTACTTCTCTGCTGACCTTCTAGTCACAGTGGCCAAATTTGATGTTGTGTGCTAGTCTACTAGAAATCGCTTGAGGACCTCTGTGATGGCATCATCCATAGCTATGTATGGTAAACCATACTATTTTTGGTCTAGATCCTTTCGTGCTTGGATGTAGATACGGTGGAAGTCCACTTTGAACTCCACGTATTCAGATAGTTGATCAAAGATGGTTGGTGACAATCGTGGCTTTTTGTTGATGGTCATATGAAGGCTCATCTTCATGAATACACAAAAAACTTTACTTTCCCAGATGCGCTCAGCATCCTTGGTAGCCCATAAAGACACAAATTTTGCCACTTCTGGAAAATTTGCCTCAATAATAGGAAATTGGCTATCCTCCGGCAATTCCCACGTGACCAAAACAATTGAAAGTAAGAGACATGAGTAATGAATGTAGGTTTTAACCCCATATAGAAATTACCTGCATACGAATTTTAAAACACAGAAAACAATCAATGCGAGAGCATAACACACAAAACATATATACACAGATATTTTTCCTTGGATCCCAAAACCAGGACCAGCAGCTTGATTTTTCATTATGTTCCTTTCAATTTTATAATACATATTTATACATGCTGAAGCATCCAATACCATGGACCAAAAACCATCACGTCGAAAACCATTGCGTCCAAAAACATGTGCAAAAATCATGCACAAAACCATAGGTGGGTCCGCCCAACCTAACATAGGTTCCAAAACCAAAATTTTCTGGGACGGTGCCCCAGACCCCATAGACTGGGGTTACTTGCATCCCTCAAACCCCCTGTGACCCTCCTGCTACGCAATTGGGGCAACGAAGAGGGGGCTCCGCCCCCCTTTAACCCCCCATTAACTATGTGGGTTAGTCGTGGAAAGAATATAACACAACCAAACATTCTCCCACTTGTTGTTTTCTTTCCATAAGGGGCCATAAGAGAGCTTAGTCATTTATCCAGTCTTGCTATGCCCATTGTTTCTCTACGCCAAGAGAACTTCTTAGAGCTCACAGATTTTGTCAATGCATCTGCAGTATTCTTCAAAGTGTCCACCTTTACCAACAACGCCTTTTTGCCTTCTATCATATCCCTCACAAAGTGATGCTGAACATCAACGTGCTTTGTCTTTGAATGATATGCAGGGTTCTTTGCCAAGAAAATTTCACTTTGGCTGTCACAAGCTATCCTTATAGCTCCTTCTATTAACCCCATACTTGAACAAAATCTTTGCAACCAAACTGCTTCCTTGCTTGCATGAGTGGCTACCATGTATTCCACCTCTATAGTTGATAGTTCCACTATAGATTGTTTCTTACTCATCCAAATGACTGCACGTCCAAATAGGTCAAACACATACCCACTTGTAGATCTTATTTGATCTAGATCTCTATCCTAGTCTGCATCAACAAAGCCATGAATATCCAACACTCTGTCCAATCCTGGTCTTCCTTGGTAGCACAAACCATAATCACTAGTGCCACACAAATACCTGAAAACCCGCTCCACTATTGTCTAGTGCTCCTTCCCTAGTTTTGACATAAACTTGGTCAATACTCCCACTGCATGTGCAATGTTTGGTCTAGTACAGACCATCGCATACAACAGGCTACCGACTGCACTTGCATATGAAACACAGGACGTGTCCTCTTCCCCTTCTTGTGTCTTGGGACACTGTTCAACAAATAAATTTACACCTATAAGAATAGGAAACTTCACCGATTTACTATCCTACATATTGAACCTCTACAATATTGTCTCAACATACTTCCTCTGGTTTAACCAGAGCTTCCTCTTTGTCTGGTCTCTTTTAATTTCCATGCCCAAAATATAGTTTGTAGCACCAATATCTTTCATGTTGAATTTGGAGGACAAATGGGTCTTCAAATCTTGGATAATTTCTTTGTCATTTCCAACCAACAACATATCATCCACATACAAGACCAGAAAAATAACATGCTCACCAATTAATTTAAAATACACACAGTGATCTGCTTTGCTTCTAGTGAAGCCATGTCCCCGTATAAATGTATAAAATTTCTGATACCACATCTTTGGTGACTGTTTTAACCCATATAAAGACTTCTTTAACTTGCATACTAGTTCTTTCTTACCCTTCACTGCAAAGCATTTAGGTTGCTTCATGTAGATTTCCCTTCCAGATCCCTGTGAAGAAATGTTGTCTTTACATCCATTTGTTCTACCTTAAAATCAAAAGCAATAGCAACAGATAAAAGTAATCTAATAGAAGTTACCTTGGCAACAGGAGAAAAAATATCACCAAAATCAATTCTCAGCATCTGGGAATAACATTTTTCTACCAACCGAGATTTGTATTTATCCACCTTTCCTTATGCATTTGTCTTTTTCTGGAACACCCATTTGCTGCCAATGGGTTTCCTTCCAGCTGACAACTCCACCAGATCCCAAGCCTCATTTTTGTGCAAAGATGCCATTTCATCAACCATGGCCTCTTTCCAAAGTTTTCCATCCTCTGAATGTACTTCTTCCTTCACAGTTCTGGGATCATCATCAGTAATAGATAAATCAAAATTTGAACAGAAAGCAGATGAATTGTACCTTTCTGGTTGCCTTCTTTCTCGAACTGATCTTCTTACACTCGGAGTTTGTGGCTCTTCATATTCTAATTCCTCCTCTGCTGTAGAGTCTAATTCTTCCTCTTTTAGCTCAAACTCTATCCTCTTAGGTTCCTGTTGTGGCCAACAACAACCCCCCTTCTTATTTAGTGTTATTACTAATACTAAATAAGTGGGGACCCTTAGTCAGAATTTTTTTTTAAAAATCAATTAGTGCTTGAATTTCCTTTTTCAATAAAACTTACCATCATAAACTTAGGAGAATACCCTTGAAAAATCTAAAAAGCCTAAGCTTTATGATAAGGTAGAGTAAAATCACTCCTTAAGAAATATCGCATCGCAAAAAGGAAAATGGGTACCTCCTTACAAACACAATTCTAAGGTTGTGAGATCGCGATGCGAAACTTCATCGCATCGCATGCATCAAATATCACTTACACTGAAAAACCCCAAACTGCTGATATGCGATGGCGCATATCGCGGAAAACACATTAACGGATGATTGTCATATGCTACGCTCCTGCATATTGTGATATAGTGATATTGCGATATAGCGATATAGTGATAGAGCGATATAGCGATATAGCGATATAGCGATACAGCAATAAAGTGATAGAGCGATGTTGCAATTTGCAGTGTTGAGAAGCAAATCACAAAATCGCTTCATCGCAAATCTTTCGGGCTCGTTGTTCAAAACAATATTTTCCATACACCGAGACCTAGTTATGCGCTTTAAATGCTAATTAATGAGTTAGTTTCCAATCATTAATGAAATAGGGTTTCGTGCTTATCGAAGAGCCATTTCACATAAGGTGGTATATTTTATATGTCTTCAGCATTTAAAACTTTCTCGTCACCTTTTCCTTATCATGGTTCTCACCTCATTTGTAAACTGCAGGAACAAAGAACAAAGAACGATACAAAGCGGTATTCCAAATACTATGGGATAGAAAGGTAAAGCTCTGAGTTCTGAAGATCAAGAAATGATGCCCTTGTATACAGACACCGCCTGTAACAGAGACGTTGGTATTACTACATGGGAAGGCATGTATAGTCTACTTGAGGAAGAGAATCCCAAAATAATGGAGGTTACAACTACTGCAGGCTCACACGGGTCTTCTGAGGCGTCTATTACAGAGCTAGCTTGCTCATTCTTACACCAGAAAGCGGCGAGGCCCAAAATTCTTCCATACACAAACATGGTTAAATGGGTACTAGACAACGCCGACATAAAAAACAGAAAATTTAAGACTCAGTGTTAGCAACTTACGGAATCGTTATTCTCACAAAATTTAAGCTTTATATCTGTTATAGACAATTTTGTGCCTTACAGCATCAGGCATGAATTGTCAATAATCCAAGGGATCCAAAGTCCCTAAACATGATGTTCCTACCCCTAGAGGAACAAGGTCAGCAAACCAACAGCTCTCAGATCAGTTCTCCACCTGAAAACACTCAAAAACAAGCAATCCTGAAATCAAAGCAGGTGCTCCACTAGGCTTCTGCGCTGAAACTCAACTCCTCCATGGTGTACCTGCGTTGCAAAGCAGGTAGAACAAAGGCCACCTGCGCTGAGCGAGATGGGACAAGTGGCACACTGAGTCATTGCTCTGGAATCTTCCAAAAATGACACTTGGATCAGGGATTTCGCCTTGTGATGAGTCAGAGGCTCTGTTTCTCCAAGTGGAAGCAAGGTTCTCCAAGTGGACTCAAGAACTGAAGATCAACTGAAGAGAGAGAGGACACAAGGCAGCTACACACCAGTTGCAAGCTGACTCATCCTTTCTCAATTCATCTATATATTGAGCTCTCTCCTATGAGCTCAGGAGGCTGGAATTTTGTGCAAAGTAATGATATGCTGTTGGTTTCACTATAGAACTATTGGGTGATTGCTTGAAGGAGGTGAAGAGGAGAAATTCTTTCTGCTGGGAGGTGTTGCTGGATTGGGGCCTTCAATGGTTGTAACACTCTCAGAACTTTACTTCTTCCATTAATAAAAGCTATTGAGGTTCTTCTATATGCACTTGTTTCAATGATGTATTGTGATAATTGTATATTTGATTTATGCTAATCCTTGAATCAGTTATGATTGCATGCTTCTTGTAGTTTCCTTCTTTGTTATTTTGCAGGATCTCATTGTAGCTGGGCCAACAAAAGAGCAAGGAGCTGGGAGCAAGCAGCAAAGAGAAGAGTTTGGATTCGACATTAAGCGCAAGGCAACGGTTAGTGCATTTCTTCATCCTCTCTTGCTTTCATAAAGAAGTAAACCTTAAGTAGTTTTCTTTACAGTTGTTGCTGAGGTACTATCACCCTTAGAGTGGGATAGGGTCATCCGAGTCGGATACTTTTCCCTACAACAATATCTACTAACAAAAAGCACGCAAGAGGCAAAAAATCACACCAGGGAAGCCCAAATCAAGAAACGGAGGCAGTTTCCAATGTACGATTAGCACCTAGTGCCTCTAATCACACATCACTGAGCAAAACCTCTTGAAAGGGAAAGCCTCTGATTGCCAAGTCACCTTTAAGCCCACAAATTTGTAAGAAAGCAACGCTAGAGGTAAAAAAGTAAAACTCGAATCCTAAAAACCAGTGGTATTTGTCAAAAATATCTTCAAAATGGTATGTATATATGCTCAGCAACTACAGACAGAAAGATCAAGAAAAGGCAGAATCAATCAAAATATTAACTAAGTTGAATTTGGATTCTTATTGGACATATTTGGCAAAACCACACAGCTAGTGCATGACTCTCAAATGTATCATCAATTCTGCCGAGAAGATGGCGCCAGCTCTTGCAGATGCTGTTTTCACAGGACAGTTAAAGTCGGAAGTCATCCAACCGACTCTTCTCAAACAAATGTTGAACGCTTGCGATTTCAAGGAACAGATACATAAATAGTTAGTTGTTAGTTTTAATTTTAGATTCAATGTTAGTATTAATTTTGCTTTATTTTTGCCTGAAATGAGGACGGTCATTTAAACTGTATCCTACATTTTTGTAATAAGTTATTTTTAGATTTAGTTAGTAGTATTTAAACCCTTCTCATGCATTTAGAGAAGGGTCCTGAAATTTTTCAAAAACTTGTCCTCAGAACATGCACTTTTGCACCCTCCGAGGAGGTTTTGATGAATGAATGGAACAGGATTTATTGATATCTGCATTTAATATCTACTACTGATGTTGCACTTCTCTACTCTTAGTGGATGTTGGATTAAGAAGAGATTAATCATTATCGCTTGAAGCTCATGAGTAGAACTAGTTATAAATGGTACTTCTATCTCTTAACTCTTTCTGCCTTTGTGTTAAAGTGATATCAATGTTTAGTTGTTTATATATTGATGCGTGAATGCTTGAGTTATCATTTGGCACTTCTGTACAGTGATAGCTATTTATTTATGGTTAATGTATGAGTAGCTTATTATGCGATATGTTTTTCACAACTCTTTCATCTAACTTTTTGTACGAAGTGGTTTATCTTTATTGAATTCTCTTCTTATAACAGTTGAATGATCTTTATTACCAATTGTTATTTGAAATCATTTTAGATCGCATAACAGAAAGATTACACCCCAGGTTAGTGTAGAATTAGATATTTCTCTTTATTAGAATACAATTGCATGTTATTAGATTAGAGTTAAAGTAAAAGCATTTCATTTAGGAACTTTTAGAAAGGAAATATCAAATCTCAACACACACACAAATAAATTGGGAAACTGGTCCCATATCCCCAGTCGGACCCACTATACCAAATGGAAAAGGAGCTGCTAACCAAGGTCCGGACTGGGTGGGTATCCCCCTTGTTGTAGACCCAATTTTCGGGGCTTCAACATATTTGGCGCTAGAAGGAGGGCCCCCGAACTGTGAATGGCAAGTAAGTCTAAATCTAAATACCATTCTGAGAGTAAATCACCCTCACCATCTCCCCCAACTTCTCCATCGCACTTAGAATCTTCAAATATAGAGCCAAAAGTCGAAAGAACAAAATCCATTGCTACAAACCCTGATGTTTTAGAAAAATCTACTATTGAACCTCCTAAAGTTGAATCTTTGATCCATAAACTTCAGCAATTTTCTATATCACCTGAGAGATTTGATAAATCTCAAGGCAGCGTAACTTCGCAATATAACCCTGCTCATCCTCTTACTAGATTAAAGAGTGAAAAGTTTGGTGTTCAGCCAACCGAGTTACCTCTACCTACAAGAAAGAGAGCAAGGATATCACCTAAAGGGTCTGATAGAGAGACTCTTTCATCATCATCATCATCCATCTCCACCTCTCCACCGTGAAGTCAACCATCCACTCCTCCACTTCAGATTATTGTCCACCACCCCACAGGAACTTCCACACCTTTTTTTCAATCATCAAGAGTCGTAATATTCTCATCTTCTCAATCATAGAGATCATCTTCTGCACTTTCCTCTGTTCGTAGTTCAACGATGGCCCAATCTCCATGGAATAACCCAGGGGCAGTCTTAATGCCTGCACCCTTGAGTCAATTACCGGCACATCCTGAAAAATGGTTGCCTAAGTTTAATCCTAAAGCAAGCATGCTAGTGGAAGAACATATAAATAACTTTATGTTATCCATAAATCTCAATGGAGTTACCAACGAATATGCTATTGTCTGACTTTTCCCTTATACTCTGCAAGGAGCAGCTGGATCATGGTATTTATCATTACCATCTAGATCTATCACTAGTTGGGATATCTTCCAAGAACAATTCCTGACTAAGTTCGGTGATGACAGGTTTATGACGACACTAATCAACGACCTGTCTAACCTTAGGGCCGAGTCAAAGGAACCTATCAAATATTTTAATTCACATTTCAATAAACTGTTAAATAAAATTCCTACATATCTGCGAAATGGTACATATCTGCTTTACCGTCAAACATAGCAATCTTTGTTGATAGGGCTAACAAAGCAACTTTAGTCCACAATATGAAAGAAGCAATAGCGGTAGAGAAACGTATCATATCTCTAGAAAAGAAAAAAGTGATAGAAGAATGAAATCTAAGAAGGTTACTTTCAAGGAAGACCCCAAGAAAAAATAATCGAAAGATCTGTTCGATTTAGAAGGATTGCAAAAAGTTTTGAAAACCATGTCTAACGAAATGGTTGAAATTAAGAAACAAGTGGCAAAAAATTCTTCTAAAAAGCCATACAAGCCTTATAGAAGAAACCCTTCAACCGATTCAAAGCCACCAAATGCTATCACAAATGCTGAATCAAAAGAAGAAGAAGAAGAAATTGTTACCGAAGAGCATACCGATGAAGAAGAAGTTGTAGAGGTACAAGGTATGTGGGACTTCATCCTCCCAGATGAAGAGGATCAAGAGGCATCCCCGGTTCGTACTCAAAGTAGAAATCAACTTGATCCTCCTCAACCCACTCCTAATCCAAAGAGCACAAGCTCAATGACTAAGGATAAAGTCGCAACCAAGAAAACAACACCTAAAGCGACTCAAACCAGCCCAGTCCAAACAGATTCATTATCTCCATCAAAAACACTGATCGTTTCGGATGAAATCGAGTATAATATCATAAAAGACATGAAAAATACTAGGGCTAACATCACTTTTTACGAATTGAGCAAGTTAAAACACCAGCAAAAGGTACTTTTGAAAGAATTACATGTTGTACCAATTGCACCTTTGCCTGCTGCTGTAATCTCTCAAGCTTCCCATGAAATGGGAAGACCTCCAACTAACGTGATTAATAAAGTTGATCCAAACGACATCACTTTAATTGGAGGGAGGTTGAGATCTCATACTCCCCCATTTCTTCTTACTTATGAAATTTTCAATAAAAATTTGCATAATTGCTTAGTGGATTCTGGAGCTTCATATAATATTCTACCAAAACCAATATGTGCAAAGTTGAACGTTCAACCGCAAAAATATGTTGTGCGCATAGTTCAGCTAGATCGATCGCAAGTTGAAGTGATCGGCGAATTAAATCAGGTTACCATAAGGCTGTCATCCAATCCAAAGGTATGTCAAGTTATCGACATTTTAGTTGCTGATATTCCATTTTTTTTGGCTTAATTCTTAGCAGAGATTGGTCAGAAAAACTTCATGGGTACTTTGCAACTGACCGGTCGCACATGTGGCTCCCTTACAGTGGTAAACCAAATGAGATAAAAGTTGAGCGAGAAAGACATCAAAAATACATAGTAATGGAACTGGAAGGAGAGAATGAATCACTAGCATACAACAATAACATCATCGGCAACTACTCAGTAGATTCTTTCTTAGGAATTTAATGCTCATACTTCACCTTACTTAGAACATTCTGTTTTATCTCAAGTAGAAAATTTCTCTCAAACATATAGTTCTAAATGTATTAATCTTATAGATAGTCTTGTAAATAAATCTTTATTTTTGAAGTTATTTTTTGACAGTTCTAAGTCTAACGAAGGAGCAGGAGCATGATGTGTTTTAATCAGTCTAGAGGGAAACAAAACTATGCTAACTTGTAGACTCGAATTTGATTGCACCAATAATACCGCAGAATATGAGGCTTTAGTCCAAGTATTATACAAAGCAATCAGATTAGACATCAAATATCTTCAAGTTTTTGAAGATTCTGAAATTGTAATAAGACAGGTACGCAATACTATACATTGTTTATCAGGTCATCTAAAGCATTACCAATCTTTAGTTCAAGATCTAACTAAACACTTTATAGCATTTAATATTTCATCAATTCCCAGACTCCAGAATGCTAGTGCAGACCTCCTAGCTAACATAGCTTCCAAGCTCATTCCTTCAGAAGACTATAGCCCTGATCGATTTTCAATTGAATTAATCTTTAGACCCTCAATTCCTGATAACATTACCAATTAGAGGATTTTTAACGACGATCCTGATATTGTGAGCTTTCTCACATCCGAAGGATCTTACACCAATTAGATAATTGATGAGGACCAACATGACAGACAATTGCAACAAGATAGCACTAATAATGCTATGCCAAATTCAGTAGTCAAGTTAGAAGACCTTTACGATTTGAAAGATCGATTCAAAATATCTACCATTTCAAAACTACAAAGTTCAACTTTGAACTATGAATTAGTAAATCTAGGAACCGATGCCAAACCGAAGAATATCAACCTAGGCCTTGGCCTAGCTCTTGAATAAAAATTAGCATATATTCGTCGCTTGAGACAATACAAAAGTGTCTTTGCTTGGAACTATGATGAACTCAAAACTTATGACACTTCTATCATCCAACATACTATCCCAATGCTACACGATGAAAAACCTATGCAGCAAAAGCTGAGAAAGCTCCATCCCAATCTAGAAAACCAGATAAAATCTGAACTCAATAAGTTATTGAAAGCCAAAATCATTTTTTCCGTTTGATATTCCAAATGGGTTTCCAATATGGTTCCTGTTAGAAAGAAAAACGAAGACATTAGAATTTGCATTGACTTTCGAAACCTTAACAAAGCCTGTCAAAAGGATAATTTTCCTTTACCTCCCATGGAGCAATACTGCAGGCAGTCGCAGGATTAGAATTAATGTCCTTCTTGGATGGATTCTCAGGATACAAACAAGTGTTGGTTCATCCCAATGATCAATTAAAAACCACATTCATAACCAAATGGGGCACTTACGCATATCAAAAGATGCCATTTGGTCTGATCAATGCTGGTTCCACATTTCAGTGAGCCATGGACATCGCATTCAAAGGATTAGTTAACAAATCAGTGGTAATCTACTTGGATGATATAACTGTATATTCCAAGAAACAAGGCAATCATCTTAGAGATTTAAAACAAATCTTCCAACATTTTAACCCGAAAAAATCCTTTTTCGCATTAAGTGAAGGAAAAATTCTTGGATTCATAGTGTCAAAATCTGGAATTCATATTGATCTTGACAGAATCAAGGAGATTTATGAAATATACTTACCTCACAACAAGAAATCTATGCAATCTTTCCTTGGACAGATCAATTTTGTAAAGAGCTTTGTTCCAGATTTTTCAAGAATCGTGTCTCCTTTACAAGCAATGATTAAAAAGAACTCAAACTTCAAATGGGCTCAAGACGAACATGAGGCATTCAAACTAATCAAACAAGCAATTTTTAATGCTCCATCTTTAGCAACTCCAAATTTTTCCGATCCTTTTATTTTATATACATTTGCCTCTATTGGATCATATGCTGCGATACTCACTCAAGCAAATCAAGACAAGGCAGAAGCTCCAATTTCTCTTTTCAGTTCAAATTTACAGGGGGCTGAGTTAAATTATTCAGATGTAGAGAAACAAGCTTATGCTGTTTTCAAAGCAATTAAATATTTCAGACCCTTTCTACTTAAAACCCATACAAAAATCATAGTACCGTTTCCAGTGGTAAGAAACCTCTTAGTACATAAAGATGTGGGTGAGAAAAGAGCCAATTGGATTACTTCCTTCCTCTCCATACCACAGCCAACCCTACTATCTAAGCATATCCTAAGACTTCATACTTCATCCAAGCTACTATAGCCAGGACAAGTAAGGCGCTAGTGATAGAAGATAAGATGGATACCACCAAGAAGCCGGTTGCGGCCGCAAGGGAAAAGAATATGGATGAGACCAGAAGATCGAAACCTCTTCAATGGACATTTTAGTGCCTTGTATTACCACTATGACCCTGGCGCAGTGAATTGATTGATCATTGCTTAACTATGCATTCTCATAGGGCAGCACGCTGGTGTTGGAACCAATGGCAGGCTGGCGAGGTCCTGTTATCCCGGGGCGTGGTTCACTTGTCCCGATGAGGGGGCATGATTCACAGTTACTTATTAGGGTTTCGCATGTAGAAATCAAACCAACAAGTATTGTAAAAGGTCAAGGCTTTTGAAAAATGCTGGCTGGAGCATCGCTTATTTCCGAAATGCCATCTACAGAGATACAAACGTATGAGGTAAGCCTAAACGATGTCGAATCATTATATGCTGATATCATATTTTATCTAAATAATGGATATGCTCCTTCAAACCTCGACCATACCAAGAAAAGAGCTCTAAGGTTGAAGGATAAACAATATCAACTCGTAAATGATGTTCTTTTTAGAATAAACTATGATTCTATTTTCCTTAGATGTCTTGAGAAATCTGAAGTTGAAAAAGTCTTGCAAGAACTCCACGATGGGCCAATAGGTCGACACTATGTTGGAGACGCTACTGTACATAAAATCTTATGTGCGTAGGCTATTACTGGCCCACATTATTCAAAGACTCACATAACTACGCAAGGAAATGTCAAGTTTGTCAAATCGTTGCTGGGAGACAAAATAAACCATCATTGCCACTGCAACCGGTCAACATTGAGCAGCCTTTTGATCAATGGGGATTGGACATAATAGGTGAGATCGTTCCTCACTCCTCTAAACAACATAAATATATCCTTACAGCAACAGATTACTTCACTAAATGGGTAGAAGTAGTCCCTCTCAAGACGGCTAATGCTGAACACATCATCAATTCATAGATCAGTTCATAATCACTAGGTTTGGGTTGACTTCTGCTGTAATGTTTGATAATGCATCATATTTTTCTGGTAATGTGATGACTGAATTTGAACTCAAAAGGGGTTTCAAGCTTAAATACTCTACCAATTATTATCCATAGGGGAATGGGTTAGCTGAATCTACAAATAAAAACTTAATCAGAATTATTAAGCAAACCATTGATCAAAATCACAAAAATTGGCACAAGTCTTTAATATATGCTTTATGGGCAGATCGAATAATGCAGAAAGCCTCCATTGGCACTTCTTCCTTTAATTTAGTATATGGGAAAGAAGTGGTTCTTCCAACTCATTTAGCAATTACTTCTTTGGCCTTAGTTCAATATATTGATGAAGCACCAACTTCTTCCTTACAAATAAGGCAACTGGAAATAATTAAGTTAGAGGAGAAACGAGAACAGGCCAAAATAACGCATACTCATCATCAGGCATTAGTAAAAGCTTCTTTTGATTCAAACATAATATCTAGAAAGGACTTTCAAATGGGAGATCTAGTTCTAAAATGCGACAAGGCTCATGAGGAAAAAGGGAAACATACGAAATTTCAACGAATATGGCTTGGCCCTTTTCAAATCGCAGAAGTCATAGGTCCGTCTACTTTTATGTTACAGGATTTAACAGGAAAAAGAGAATCTTTACCTGTTAACAAGCAGATCCTCAAAAAATATTTTACATAGGAGATCATTCTTCTATCTTGTAGATTAGTTTTTTTATTTTTATTTCATAATAAAACCAGTTGTAAATGGTTACATTCGGAATTCACAAAAAAGACACAAATTCTCTTTTAGATTTTTTTTTTTCACTTGTATAAATAGAATTATTTTAGAAAATTGATCGTTATCACTGAAAGATACAATTAAAGGCTCTAGGCCTAGAAATGATACTAGTTTCAACCTTGTAAATTTTGATGAAAAGTGACCTTTAGTGGGAAATTGTTTTATATCAGTCCAATGAAAGGTATCAATAACAAAACGAAGATTCTCTGTAGAAAAGCTCTTTCCAAAAACTCTACCATTTTTGTCCAATGCTATCTTAAGGAAAAAATGACTTCCTCCCCACTTAGGAAATTAGAACATTCAAGGAATAATCCAATGATACCCTTTAACTTAAAGAGTAAGAGGTCTCATCATGAGCCGACTTATCATGATCATAGATATTATAGCTTGCTGACTTTGCCAATACTACATACCACAACAGGGCAATGACTCAAAGATTGTTGCAATCAAAAGAAAAGGGGTCTCATCGCGAGCCAACTTGTTTAGCAAAGTTATAAATCAAGTGAATGACATTTTCATAAATTGGTTACCAAACCAAGACATTGTTCTTTAAGGTTTAAAAAAGAAAAATGAAAGCAATAAGTGTGAATATGGATTTTTCTTTGAAAATTGTATATTTCTCTAAGTGGGATATAGGATCATTGCTGGGTAATAGGTAACCCTGTTGAGGCTATAAATGCCTGTTGGCAGTAGAGGATCTACCTACGACAAATGAGAATATTCAAAACTGATTCACAGAGAAGGCTTTGTTTATCTTTATAAACCAAGTAGTGACTGATGTAGATACAAGGACTAGCTTGAGGGAGTAAATAATCAAAATTAAAAATATAAGAAACAAAATATCATTGATAGGTAAAAGCATAATGTACTTTTCTTTCTATAATAAAGTTTGATTTTCTGGAAAATTATCTATTTTGGAAGTTTAGAAAATTCAAAAGAAAAGCAGAGATAACTGGTTCTTCCAAGTAAATCGCCAATTGTTGTGGCCAGCAACAACCCCCCTTCTTATTTAGTGTTATTAGTAATACTAAATAAGTGGGGACCCTTAGTCAAAAAAAATATTTAAAAATCAATTAGTGCTTGAATTTCCTTTTTCAATAAAACTTACCATCATAAACTTAGGAGAATACCCTTGAAAAATCTAAAAATCCTAATTTTTATGATAGGGTAGAGTAAAATCACTCAAGAAATATCGCATCGCAAAAAGGAAAATGGGCACCTCCTTACAAACAAAATTCTAAGGTTGCGAGATTGCGATGCGAAACTTCATCGCATCGCATGCACCAAGTATCACTTACGCTAAAAAACCTCAAACTGCTGATATGCGATGGTGCATATCGCAAATCACATATCGCGGAAAACACATTAACGGATGATTGTCATATGCTATGCCCCTACGATATTGTGATATAGCAATATTGCGATATAGCAATATAGCGATAAAGTGATATAGCGATAAAGCGATAAAGCGATGTGGCGATCTGCGATGTTGCGAACAAATTGCAAAATCACTTCGTCGCAAATCTTTGGGCTCATTGTTCAAAAAATTATTTGCCATAAACCGATACCTGGTTATGCGCTTTAAATGCTAATTAATGAGTTAGTTGCCAATCATTAATGAAATAGGGTTTCGTGCTTATCAAAGAGCCATTTCACGTACAGTGGTATATTTTATATGTCTTCAGCGTTTAAAACTTTCCCATCACCTTTTCCTTATCATGGTTCTCACCTCATTTGTAAACTGCAGGAACAAAGAACAAAGAATGATACAAAGCGGTATTCTGGATACTATGGGAAAGAAAGGCAAAGCTCCGAGTTCTGAAGATCAAGAAATGGCGCCCTTGTATATAGACACCGCCTGTAATAGAGACAATGGTATTACTACATGGGAAGGCATGTATAGTCTACTTGAGGAAGAGAATCCCAAAATAATGGAGGTTACAGCTACTGCAAGCTCACATGGGTCTTCTGAGGCGTCTACTACAGAGCTAGCTTTCTCATTCTTACACCAGAGAGAAGCGAGGCCCAAAATTCTTCCATACACAGACATGGTTAAATGGGTACTGGACAGTGCCAACATAAAAAATAAACAATTTAAGACTCAGTGTCAGCAACTTACGGAATCGTTATTCTCACAAAATTTAAGCTTTATATCTACTAACAAAAAGCACGCAAGAGGCAAAAAATCGCACAAGGGAAGCCCGGATCAAGAAACGGAGGCAGTTTCCTATGTGCGATTAGTGCCTAGTGCCGCTAATTGCGCATCGCTGAGCAAAACCTCTTGAAAGGGAAAGCCTCTAATTGCCAAGTCACCTATAAGCCCAAAAATTTGCAAGAAAGCAACGCTAGAGGTAAAAAAGTAAAACTCGAATCCTAAAAACCAGTGGTATTTGTTAGAAATATCTTCAAAATGGTATGTATATATGCTCAGTAATTGCAGACATGTTGGAGACATAAAGCTCAAGAAAAGGCAGAATCAATCAAAAGATTAACTAAGTTGAATTGGGATTCTTACTGGGCATATTTGGTAAAACCACACAGCCAGTGCATGACTCTCAAATGTATCATCAATTCTGCTGAGAAGATGGCGCCAGCTCTTGCCGATGCCGTTTTCGCAGGACAGTTAAAGTCGGAAGTCAGCCAGCCGACTCTTCTCAAACAAATGTTGAACGCTTGCGATTTCAAGGAACAGATACATAAATAGTTAGTTGTTAGTTTTAATTTTAGATTCAATGTTAGTATTAATTTTGCTTTATTTTTTCCTGAAATGAGGACGGTCATTTAAACCGTATCCTACATTTTTGTAATAAGTTATTTTTAGATTTAGTTAGTATTATTTAAACCCTTCTCATGCATTTAGAGAAGGGTCCTAAAATTTTTCAAAAACTTGTCCTCAGAACATGCACTTTTGCACCCTCCGAGGAGGTTTTGATGAATGAATGGAACAAGATTTATTGATATCTGCATTTAATATCTACTATTGATGTTGCACTACTGTACTCTTAGTTGATGTTGGATTAAGAAGAGATAAATCATTATCGCTTGAAGCTCATGAGTAGAACTAGTTATAAATGGTACTTCTATCTCTTAACTCTTTCTGCCTTTTTGTTAAAGTGATATCTATGTTCAGTTATTTATATATTGATGTGTGAATGCTTGAGTTATCATTTGGAACTTCTGTACGGTGATAGCTATTTATTTATGTTTAATGTATGAGTAGCTTATTATGCGATATGTTTTTCAAAACTGTTTCATCTAACTTTTTCTACGAAGTGGTTTATCTTTATTGAATTTTCTTCTTATAAAAGTTGAATGATCTTTATTACCAATTGTTATTTGAAATCATTTTAGATCGCATAACGGAAAGATTACACCCTGGGTTAGTGTAGAATTAGATATTTCTCTTTATTAGAATACAATTGCATGTTATTAGATTAGAGTTAAAGTAAAAGCATTTCATTTAGGAACTTTTAGAAAGGAAATATCAAATCTCATCACACACAAACACATAAATTGGGAAACTGGTCCCATATCCCGAGTCGGACCCACTATACCAAATGGAAAAGGAGCTGCTAACTAAGGCCCAGACCGAGTGGGTATCCCCCTTGTTGTAGACCCAATTTTTGAGGCTTCAACAGTTCCTTTGGTTGGACTTCATGTTTAATAACATCTTTCACCTCTCTGAACACCACATCTCGGCTGTACACAACCTTCCTTACTACTGGGTTCCAGAGCTTATAACCCTTTAAAGCATCCTTATACCCAATAAAGATGCACTTTTCAGATTTACTATCCAACTTGGTTTGTTTCTCCTTTGGAACAGGTACATATGCATCACATGAAAATACGCTCAGATGTGAAAGAGAGGGTTTCTTACCAGTCCATACCTCTTGTGGAGTTTTATCCTCCAACATTGATGAAGGTGATCAGTTGACCAAGTAACATCTGTCTCCACCGCCTCTACCTAGAATTCTTGTCCTAACCCAACACCACTGAGCATGCTTCTTGCCCTTTCCATCAACTTCTTGTTCATTCTTTCTGCAACTCCATTTTGTTGAGGTGTATATGGAGTAGTCTTCTGTCGTGCTATACCACACTTCTTATAGAATTCTTCAAATTCCTTACTACAAAACTCTCCACCGCTATTTTCCTTAGCACCTTTATCTTCTTCTCTGTCTGGTTTTCCACCAGAGCCTTGAATTCTTTAAACTTGTCAAAGAATTCAGATTTCTTCTCAAGGAAATATATCCATGTATTCCTTAAGAAGTCATCTATAAATGATACATAGTACACAGACTTACCTAGTGATGGAACCTTCACAGGTCCAAACACATCACTATGCACAAGCTCTAATATATGTTTCTCCCTCTTACAACTAGAGGTGAAACTCACCCGGTTCTGCTTTCCATATACACAATTTTCACAGAAATCAAAATCCAGAGAGCTATTACTCATACCTTCTGCCATACCTTTACCATGAAGTATTCGAAGGCCCTTGATGCCACAACATGTCCAATATGTCCAAGCCTTTGATGCCACAACATGGTCTTCTCTCCAGAGACCACTAGATTTTCTGCTCCACTTTCAAGAACCACAAAACTATTGCACCCATCAACAACCATGATACCTTGCAGCTTGTACAAAGTTCCAATCCAAACTCCCGACATCAATACTAGTGCTCCCTAAACCATCTTGTAGGTATCCTCGAACACTGTTTTACACCTGCATCATCCAACTTGCTTACAAAAATCAGATTTCTGGCCAATGCAGGAATATGCAGAACACCAGGAAGTGTTCTAACCCTTCCACCTTGCAACTTCAACTTTACTTTTTTGTGACCAATGATTCTTGCCTTCTTATCATCCCCTAAGAAGACATCACCACCATCATATTTCTCATACTCGCAAAACCACTCTCTATGGGGAGTGAAGTGAAAGGATGCACCTGAGTCAATCAACCATGCCTCATGATATACATGTGTACTTGAAGAAGCCAAGTACACATCCCCACCTTCATCTGAGGTGGTTTTCTCCTCTGCAGAAGGAGCATGATTAGATCCCTTTCCTTTATCAAGAGCTTTAGATTTACAGTCCCTTTTGTAGTGCCCTTCCTTTCGCATTTCCAACACACCACCTTTACAGGTTTTCCTAGAGATTTAGATCTCCCTCTAGATTTAGATCTCCCACTTGATGATTTATTTTTATTTCTATTCTAGGACCATCCTCGTACAAACAAGGCATCACCATTATAGCTCTCCATATTTTTCCATCTCATCTCTTCCGTCAGTAAGGATGAGACTATTTCTTCAAACTGCAAGGCAATTGCATTGCTACCTATTGAAATAACCAAACTATCCCATGAATCTGGTAGAGAACACAACAAACTAATGCACTTATCTTCATATGAAATTTTAATATCAAGAGATGCTAACTGACTTACCACAGTATTAAATGCGTTCAGATGCTCTGTCACCGAGTCTCCATTTTTCATCCTTAGGTAATACAAGTTTTTCTGGAGGAATAGTTTATTCACCAGAGAATTAGATTAGTACAAAGTCCCTAACTTGTCCCATAAATCCTTCGCCATAGCTTCCCCTAATACATTCAACAATACTGAATCTGAGACACACAATCTTATTGTGCTCTTTGCCTTCTAATCCAACTTCTTCCATTCTTCATTAGACACCCCCGTTCGTTTAGAACTTGGATCTACCGTGATCCACTGATCTTTATCCACCAAAAAATCCTCCATCTTGAGTTTCCACAACTCAAAACTCTGACCATTAAATTTATCAATCTCTATATTTCCACTGCTCGCCATCTTCTTTCACCACCAGAATCGATCTCACGGATCTCCCACTGAACAGGGCCTACCACAAGCCCAAGCGAAACCCCTCAGCAATAAAGGCATCCCCTTGAAACCAAAACAAATTTGATACCAAATGTAGGTTTTAACCCCGTACGGAAATTACCTACATACGAATTCTAAAACACATAAATTAAACAATGTGAGAGCATAACACATAAAACACATATACACAAATATTTTCCCTTGGATCCCAAAACCGGGACTACCAGCTTGATTTTTCATTATCTTCCCTTCAATGTTATAATACATATTTATACATGCCAAAGCATCCAATACCATGGACCGAAAACCATCGCGTCCAAAACCATGGACCAAAAACCATTGCGTCCAAAAACATGTACGAAAATCATGCACAAAACCATAGGTGGGTCTGCCCAACCTAACATAGGTTCCAAAACCAAAATTTTCTAGGGCGCTACCCTAGACCCATACAGTGGGGTTACCTGCATCCCTCAGACCCCCTGTGACCCCCCCGCTACACAATTGGTGCAAGAAAAGGGGGGCTCTATCCCCGCTTTAACCCCCTAGTTAACTATGTAGGCTAGTCGTGGAAAGAATATAACACAACCCAACAATGAAATGTCTTGTTGTGGTCTTGTGCCTCCATAATTCGTGAGGAACTCACTACAAAGGTAGCGTGCCCAATTGAACTATACGCCCTCCATGCACTGGGCCACTAGAGAAACCACTAGTGCCGACACCTCTTCCGTGCGGCACTTTCGCATTATCTTGCTAGCCAAAATTTGGGTGGTCACCTTCACCACAGGGTCCATAATGTTGGAAGTTGAATATCCGTGCAGCTTTTTGAGAAGTTTGAACTCATCCTTCATCTTCTCAGGAAGGTCGTGCTCGCCTGTCTTTCTGCTAAACGCATCGGTTGGATTCAGTCTAGAATGCGGTAACAATGTGATCTAATGGATCAACATGTCAGTTATAGGAATTGGTTCACTTAGCCACAGACACCCATCGTGCACCAGGCACGACAGTTGCTTGCTGATAATAAAATTTATATGGGCATGGTGGTAATGCGGCACACATAGCAGATTCAACAATCCTACCTTGTTCACCCTACGAATCCACTCCACCAGCTCTAACACAGTGACATCAGATTCCTTGTAGAACACCCTTTTCATAAAAGTATCGGTAGCCAGGTGGGGAAACCACTTAATGTCCCCCATGTCCCAATCCTCAAGCTTCAGATGTAGGATGCACGCAAAGCGTGGACCTTCAAAAGTTATAGCTTCTAGCAGTAGGGGCATGTGAAGAAGGAACTATCCCTCATCTGGGTCCTTTGGGACTTTCACCTTGCCTTGACATGGATGGATGTACTCTAGAAGTTTCGAGATAGGGTCTACCCCCTCAATATCAATGTCTTTCGTGCCCTCATTGGCCTCCAAGTCCACCACTTTTCCCTTTTCCTGCGCGGTTGGATTTTCTTTTCTATGGGCCTGTGTAGCTGGATGTTTCCTTGGTGACTCGCGCACTGGTAGCATCTTCTTTTGTTTATATTTCTTCGGCTTGGGGACCTCCCTTTCCGGCGTAGGCTTCAGCCTAGGCGACTTAGGCACTACTGCGGGAACCTCCATACTCACAACCTCAGGGATAGCTTCCTCAAAGACAATAGACTCTCTAGCACTAGCGGTCTCTGCTGGTGCAGACATGAAGCTGTTAATGATCTGCTGGGTTTCCTCAGGTAACATCTCAAACACAGAACTAGCGATCAAGTCATCAAAGAATGCATGGTTCATGCACACCAGAGATCACGACACATAAACTCTCAGAATGCAAAGTGTCTCTCATTTGATGAGCATTAGTAATTTATAGGCAAATTTGAACTTAAGTTCAACCGTTCCCCCAAAAATCCACTCATAAATGCTAGATTGGTGATATATTTTCAACGATCTCACTCTTAAATTTAGCCTTAAATTCTGCCCCTCGCTCTGCTTAGCCGTTCTCTCTTTTTCAAATCATGAATAGTGATGGTAACGATCACTTTCTGGCTACGCTGCGTGGTCTCTCGTCCTGTAGCGCATCTCCCTACACATATCTGTTGATACTGTGACACCCTTATATTCTGTGCAGACCCCTCATCACGCATCTCTACAACCTGGGTAGTGTAGTTTATAGTCCTGCGCCTCCTTGCAGCTGCCTGGAGTGCTAATATTGTGCTACTGTCATATAGTCATCTAGCCAGATCCTAGATGTATAGCTCCAATCGGCTACCATTTACCTTTCCAGGAAATGGGTCTCCATTCAATTTCACAAGCTGAACTACTCCACCATCAGTAATGTCCTTAATAACATACGACCGAGCTAATGCATCTAAAATTTTCTTGGAAATTTATCAAACTTTCTGTCATATAATAAAACTAAATCATTTACCTTGAAGGTGCGTAGTTTGATGTGTCGATCGTGCCATGCCTTTTCGCACTCCTTCTAAACTTGTTGATGGAATCCAGCCAAGAATCTATCTTCCTCCAGCTTTGTCAACTGCATGAGCCTCTCTTCTAAGGCTCCACGATCTGCCATACTTGTGAATGCCACTATGCGTAGACTAGGCATAATATATTCCATTGGCATCACTACTTCTATGGCATAGACCGAACTAAACAGTGTCTTTCCAGTCAACTTTTCACAAATAGTTATATAAGCCCCTAACACTGTTGGTATGTGCGCATCCCAATAATTCCTCTATGCATTGTAGGATTTTGTCAGTGCATTCTCCAATATCTTATTAAACTCTTCCACCATCCCATTAGCCTGAGGATGATATGGCATCCTTTTTTTATGATAGACTTGGAATTATTCCATCAGCACGTTGATCGTTTCATTAAGGAAGTGTGTACCGCAATCACTCATCAACACCTCCAGGCAAAAAAACATGGTTAGTACATATTCAAACAGGAACTTTGCTTCTATTGCCCTTATACAATCCTTTACAGTCTATGCCTCTGCCCATCTAGTCAAATACTCAGTCATGGTGATGATATCCCATGCACCCGTGTTCTTTCCTAGAGGCTGAATCAGCCCTACAAATTCAATTTCCCACTTTTCGAATGGTTGTAATGATACTTGTGGATTCAGAGGCAGCTCATACCTCCGTGATGGCCTCCCCATCCTCTGACATGCATTGCACACCCTAATATGCTTTCGAATCCTTATGCAATGTCGGCCACCACAACCCAACACATAAAATCTTCTGCGTTGTTGCTTTTCCTGCATAATGGCCTCTCGTAGCTCCTACATGAGCTTCAGCTAGGATACTAATTCGTTTAAAATCAGGCACATAGCGTCACAATATCTCTTCTAATCTCATTTAATACAAATTACCTGCAATAACAGAGAAGTCTGTTGCATGCACCACTAATTCCTTCTTCTATTGAATAGTGTATTCCTCTGGAGCCGTTCCCGTAGTTAGGAAGTGGATGATGTCTGCAAAATGATTGTCTACCACGCGCACCACAAAGAGCTGTGTGTTAGGTAGTCCTTCCTCAAAATTATTGGGCTCCTCACCTGTTTTAATGTGCGATAGATGATCCAGTCCTACATTCAATCGCCTTAGCTTCACAAAGACTTCGAAATCATACTCCTGAAACAATAGGAGCCATCTGCATATTTTCTCCCCCAACACAGGCTTGTTGATTAGGTACTTTAATGCATAATGGTCTATGTACATCTTAAAGTGTCCACCTAGAAAGTAATACTTGAACTTTTGGAGTGTGTACACCATAGCCAACCCTTCATGCTGCGTCATTGAATATTTCTTTTCAGACTTCGACAACTTTCTGCTCACAAATTCTATCCAGTGATCCAATTCTCCTTCACCAGCCTATGTCATTACTACTCCCAGCACAATACATGACGCATACACATGCACATGAAATCCCTTCTTCCAATCTGGGAAGACTAGGATTGACACGGTGACCATCTTTTCTTTTAACACATCTAGGCTTCGCTGACATTCCTCATTCCAATAGAATATAGCATCCTTTTTCAACAGTTTCTCCATCGGCACGGTAATCTGGGCATAAATCAAGATGAACTTTCAATAATAATTAATATGACCCAGTGTTGCGCACAACTGTTTAACACTCCTTGGCACCTCTAAATTGATTATAACTGTGACCTTAGTTGGATCCACCATTAATCTGTGTCTGCACACTACATGACCTAGCAATATTCCTAAAGGGACGCAAAATAAACACTTCTTCGACTTTAGCGCGATCTGTTACCTCCGACACCTATCCAGCATCAGGCGCAAACTAGATACATGGCATTTGACTAGTCCAAACACCGTCCAATCATTAAAGTATACCTCCAAAAACTTGTGAATGAACTCTTTGAACGCCGCAATGACTACGCTCGAAAATATTGTTGGTGAATTCTTCAGTCCAAAAGGCATTATAGTATATTGAAAAAATCCCCACTCAGTTGCAAGGTTGTCTTACTCCTATCTTCTGGTGCGATCTTGATATGATGGTATCCAAAGAACCCATCAATAAACGAATATGCTTCCTATCCACCAACATTATCCAATACTTCATCCATGAATGGAGTTGGAAAAGGATCATGTACACAAGCATCATTTAGCTTCCTGAGATCTACACAGATCCTTATCTCATCCTTCTGCTTCTTTTCCTGAACGACCATTGGACTTACCCAATCAGACTCCTCCACTGGTTCAATGATACTTGTTGCAAACATTTTTTCCAACTCCAAGCAGACCATTTCCTTATACTTAGGATTAAGGTGATATGGCTGTTGCTTCACAGGCTTCGCATATAGTTTCAATGTTATATTGATTACTCATAAATCACCTATTATCCCTTTCAGGTATGAAAATTTTGTAGGGAACAAATCCTGGTACTCGCAGAGCAACTCAGTGACCTTATCCACCGTAGCATCATCCCAGTTGTCCCCTATCTTCGCAAACATTGTATCCACCTTTGTCCTAATGTTCACTTGTTGAGTTTTCAATTTCGCGATGATATATGAATTCTCTATCTACGACCCCTCAACTTCGTGGTGACCTTCTGTCTCTGGGATATTAATGTTCCTTGGATCCCCCTCTTCTTATTTAGTAGTCACATTGTAGCACTCTAGTGCATGGTGCAACTAGGTGGTCCAATCTGGTAGAATCAAATCCAAGGGATCCTATGGGATTGTGAAGATCATTGTGTTGGCCTCCTGTAGTGTTTCATCAATGCACTCGAATCCATCCTCAAAGCTAAATGTCATCAAGAATCCCTGTCTCAAAATATCCCATTCGTTTGTGCTGTGGCGAAGCCCTATCTCCAAGTAACAATTCATTGGTATTACATCCAAGGTGTGACAGAACAGATGCACCTACTTCAATTGGAGTTCTGCTCTATAAGCATCAATCCATTTTGCCAAGTGGTCACACAGATCACTTCATCCATCGTATTTATCTGTCAATCAGACCTTTGGGTGACCAAACTGCACCCTCATCAGTCTTCTGTATTTGTGCCATCCATCATAATTGTCTTTATGTGTACCCCACCATCTTGCAGGCGTAGCGCGCAGTGCCAAGTCCAAGGCTTGGAAGTGATGCTTCTCTAGCACTTTCCTTTCAAATGCATCCAAAAATTTATCAAGATCAGTTAAACCATCATAATTAGGCATAATTCTAACCTCTGATAATACATAGCACAATGAGTTCTTCATCATGTTACAACATAACGTAGACACTTCGTACAATAGATTCTACCAGTGTTCCAATTCCTCATCTAAATCCGATAGGTAGGAGCTTTTTCGGTCCCATGCAATATGTCCATCAGCTGTCGGATTCACCCAATATTGATCTTGTGCCATTATCTTATAAACTTGGTCCAAATCATCATCACTTTCATAATCACAGTCTGGTTCAGTATAGCACGGTCCTTTTGCAGGGTCCAAAGGTACTACTATGCAGAGTGATTTTATTTCAAGTGACATTTTCCACTTAAAATTTATCACCCCATTCATGTCAATGGCCTAGTTGATCATAGGAAGCACAAGGTAGGTATTTTTTTCATCGAAAATCTCTATTACCTCGAAATTAGCCAATGTGCTCGCACCTTCAATATCTGTTGTCACTCCTTGCAATCTTCCCATGGCGATAATCTTTTGCTGATTCACCATCCTCAATTGAATAGGAGACCACTGTAGCATAGGTCTCCCCATTCTCTCCCATGTCTATTTCGACAAAATATTTGCATCTAACCCAAGATCCAAAATAACTTGGTCCATTTCATATTCTCCTATTTGTGCAGTGAGCATCATCTCACGCCCTGTTCTTGCATTATGCTTACCAATTTTCTTGACCACGCGCGGTCCCTTAGGAGCATTACTAGCACATTTATTGATCAATTATTGTAATCCTTTTATGGCCTTGCTATCATGTAGTGTCTTCATACAGGTCTCCAAAAAGGTAGTAAGCATGGATGGGTCCATTTCTTCATACTGCTTATCCTGACTTCTTGAGGTAGAAGCTTTAGTGAAGCTTTTCTTCACTTCCATGAAGGTTTCCTTCACACGCTCCAAATCAAAGCCAACCTCCTTCTCTGGAGCTTTTCGGACCCATTCACCTTCTTCAAGCCGCTTTCCCTTATCTTCGCTAATCGTCATTCCACTTTGCAGCACAATATTCACATTAGGATCCTCTTCATGGGGTTTATCCCGCATCATCTGCAGGTTCTAGGTAGGCTGCTGGGGTTGCGTCCCCTTTTTGCGAATCTTAGCTATTAATACAGGGAAGCCTTTTGTTATGTGGTCAAACTGGGTAAAATATCGGTACGACAGGTGCGATGGGTTTGTACATTCTTGCACGTAGTGTCTTGGCCCTCCAAAATTGTAGCAAATAACTTGCCCCTAACCTCTTGCAGGTCCTCCTCCACCTCAGCCTCGTCTGTGCCTCTGATATCCTCCTTGTGATCCCCTAACACCTTGATCTATAGGCTGAGTTTCTATCATCATTCGATACGCAGGTGTTCTCTCAATCTTTAACTCGTAACTACAATAGTTGTGCTCCTCATGACCTACTGATTTACAAAAGTTGTAAAAGAGTTGTTACGGTGTCTGTACAAATTTCTACAGCAAGTGGCAATTATCTGTTGCATGTTTTCCAGCTACTTGATAGATAGAACACCACAACGTGGGCCCTGTACTTGGCCCTACTTGAGCTTCCAGCCTCAGAGACATCGGCCCTCCCCTTGCAACATAATTCGTGAAGACAGGGCAATGATCTTTATCATGCCCTTGCCTCTTACATTTCAAACACCAAACTTCTTCGTACACCTTCGGCAAGGCCGCTTTATCCTTCTTTAGACTTTGGAATTCTAGGGAAAGGTTGTGCAACTCCATGTGAATTTTCTGAACTCCCAAAGCAGCATCTTGAATTGGTGTTTTGTGTAATCTTATCGCAATCTCCAGGGCCTCCGCCTGGGTCCCAATCTTTTGCTGTGATAAAGCAACCCTTAAATGAGGAAAGAGCGAAGCCACAAACCATTCACTGTGCTGCCCATCCATAAGATTCATGTTAGCTTCATGGATTTTACACTTCAGTCTTTGATCTAACTCCTAAGGTGTCTCGATAGGCTTCATCATGATCTCCTTGAATCCCACGATCGATTGCGCTTCATATTTGGGCCTACTAAATTCCTTATTCAATGCAGTCTGAATGTCTGTCAATGTAGCCGTCGGGTTATCAGTGAAGTACTTATTGTACCACATTAGCATGCATTCCTGCAGAGAATTAGCCAATGTTTCTTTCTTCATCTGATCATCTATAATGTTCTAGGCTTGCCACACAGCCTTCGCGACAAACCAAAATTGGTCTGAGTCCTCATTTCGCAAGCCCTTGAAAACAGAAAATTTCACTGTATTCACCATATTGAACGATGGTGGAGGTGGTGGCGGTGTGGTCAAAGTGTATGTGGTGGAGGTGAAGATGGAAGTGGTGTGGGTGGATTGGGTATTCATGGGAACCCTCGCCTTATTAACTGGACAACACTCTGTGGAGAAGCCTATGCTTTTTCTTTGTTATCACTTGGAGGAGGCTCAATCAGCAGGCTATATTCAGGACTTGTTACCCTTCTATCCCTGAATAACTTTGAACTTCATGTAGCTCCAAATATCAAGGTAATTGTATAACTCGCTTTTCACACAAGAGCATTTTAATCCGAGTATTCAAAGACCTTAAATACTTACCTTGCGTTCCTTTGAAGAAGCACCGCTCTGCTTCACTGTAGTTGCCTAAGGTATCGACTGTGAACTCTATCAAAATTCCTATGAGGACACGATCAAGCCAGTGATCGACAGCATGTGCGATCTTATCTTCAGAGGCTTTCAATCTCCACACTAACTCCGGGGCCCTCACTACCGTCAAGCCTCCACCTTCCCTGACTGTCTGCCAATTTTGCAATCCACTTATATAATTTGACCAGGAAGGAGAAGATGAAAATTTCGTCTATATCTGTGTACAGATACCTATCCAACCACTGTTCTTTTGTTAACCATGGATTCATTTTCTCTTGCACTGTGAATTTGTGGATCTTTCTATCAAACCAATCCTCAATTTCTTTCTTTTTTTGATTCCAGTGATGCGATATCACACATCTCTTTATGCAGATCCACGTCCCAGCAATGAAACCACTTGTTGGATTAGTGGGTCTTGACCGAGGTTCAGAGTTATGTTTTCCAAACAAATCCCTACACTACTGGCCCTTTTGGCATCAATCCGCAGAGCACAGATTGAAGTCTCACCCAAAGTAGTATGGGGGGATGCTGGAACCAAGTTTCGACACCCATAGATGGTTATGATGTTGTTTATGCCCTAAACCTATCTTCATGTAGATCGATAATTTCTTAAGGCTTATTGATATAACTCCCTCTTGCTAGCCTCTAGACCCTTCCGAAGGTCTACGACTATCTTTGGTGGACCCTAATCAGGGGAATCAACTACTTATGTGCATATGTAATCACTCTTAAGTATGTTATTACCCAGATCAACTTAAGTGTCTGATATCTTTGGCATGCATTAAGATATTCTTCGCGTAAATATATATTATTACTTGTGTTCATATAATCATACAAACCATGTAGAATCACGCATCAATACAATATTAAATCATAAACCCAATATTCATCATAACGTAAATGCATTCATTGATAACAAAAATAAATGGGCAAAACACAGATATTTCCAGAATAATCTCTTTATTGATGCTTCAGATTTGCTTACAGACTCAAGACTACCCTGTGCACTCAGTTGCAGGGGTCTGCACACTCAACTGTGGAATCTACTCTAGACCTCTACACACACAATTGCAAAGCCTCTCTTCTACTCTAAGACTCTTTGCTCTTCACTTCTAATGACCCATTACATCAACTATGAACTTAATTGAACTTATAATCTCTAAGACTCTCCTTTTCATACAATCCCATAGTCTGCGGACCATGGGTAGGTCTATACCAGTTGACACAAATTACATAAAAAAAGGGAAAATCCCTTTATGACACTTACTATCTATGCACTCCATGACAATAACTTTTGGAGAATTAACACTTTACATCACAAAAACTTGGGCTTTTTGCCTAAAAAATTGGGCCTTTTCCCAAAAATTGATTACAGGGGACCCTGTCCCAACAATACTCATTGGGGAGTGCGGCCAGGTTGAGGCCGATATTCTTCAAAGAACTTACAATGACCTTGTCATCAACCACCTCCATGCTCAAGGATCCTTCTGGTAGCGCAACATTTTGGGGATCCAGTGATCGAACCATCTCTATTTCCTGAGTAGTCCCTAGTTCCAAACTCATTGATGTAGCGCTGATCTACCTTGCACCTACCTAGATCCTATTGGTCTGAATATAAAGTTCGCACAAATCCTTCTAGATGGTACTTAGCACCTGCTGGTGCTGTTTTTTGAATTGTTGGAACAGTTCTACCGTGGTATTATGCACCTTGTTACCTATTTCATCTAGGTCACCATTTGTTAGAGTGATCGGATCTAGCGACTAATTTGTCGCTTTTGATTTCTTCAGCGGCCCTTCCTTTCCTTGTTCCCTGTATCTTTTGATCGAGAAAGGAGTGCTCTACTCCTCTTGACCACCGCCGCCCTTCTCTGACTACTCCTCCTCTGTTTGGGGTGAAGAAGACTTACCACTCTGCTCGGAGTCGCGCTCTTCCTGTTCGCCCTGATGCTTCATGACATGCTCTGCTTCCACCTGGACCTTCTCCTCAGCTTCTTGTTTGCGCTTCTCGGCCAACTGTTGGAACTTCTACTTGGCTACTTCCTTCTTTTTGTTTTTCGCAGACTTGCTAGTGCCTATGGCCATATCGAATGGAGAGTGCCAATCTATTGGCAAATGCTTAATTGTTTCTTGGATGATGTTGTCTGTGGCCAAGTACGACAGGTCAAACCATTTCTGTTGTGGATCCTTCCGCACCTTGATGTATAAATGGTGGAAATATACTTTGAACTCTACATACTCCGAGAGTTGTTCAAATACCGACAGTGACAACCGTGGCTTCTGGTTGATGGCCATGCGTAGGCTAGCCTCCATCAAAAACCATAACGCTTTGTTCTTTGTGACCCGCGTAACATCGTTTGTGGCCCAAAGGGATACAAACTAGGTAGCCTCCTGCAATCCCTTGTCCACAGGAGGAAACTAACTATCCTCCGGAAAATCTCTCATGACTAATACGATGGAGAGTAATAACCACGCGTAGTGGAATGTTTTAATCTCATCCTGCGCCTCTCGACAGTTTACGAGGAACTCACTACAAAGGTAGCACGCGCAATTGAACTGCACACCCTCCATGCACTGTGCAGCCAAAGAAATCACTGGCACTGGAACCTCGTCTGTGCGAAATCTTCTCATAACTTTTCCCGCAAGGATCTGCATGGAAATCTTCACTGCAGGGTCGGTGATAGAGATGATCGAGTACCCATGTGGCTTCTTTACTAATTTGAACTTCTCCATCTTTTCAGTGAGGTCGCACTCGCTCATATTTCTGCCAAACTACTTGGGTGGATTCAAACCTAAGTGTGGCAACAGTTTGATCTGGTCAATCAGTATATCAATAATAGGGATCAACGCGCTCAACCACAAACAATCGTCATGCACTAGAGTCAGCAACTGTTTGATCACTATGAGGTTGATGTTGGAGCAGTGGTAGTGGGGCACCCATAATAAATTTAGCAACCATGACTGATTCACTTCGCGAATCCACTTTATAGGCTCCAATGTAGTGACACTTGATTCCTTGTAAAAGACCCTCTTCATGTAGTTTTTTGTTTCCAAGTGGGGAACCTCTCGTGGTCTGCCAAATCCCAGTCCTCCAGTTTTAAATGTGGAATCCATGCCAAGCACAGAGCTTCGAATATAATGCTCTCCAGCAACATGGGTGTGTGGGTCAAGAACTTCTCTGTGTCTAGATCTTTGGTGATTTTGACTTTTCCCTTGTGCAGAGGGATATAATCCAGTAGCTTGTATATAGGATCCACCCCCTTGGTGTCTATGTCCTTCGTGCCCTCTTTAGCCTCTAAATCCACCACTTTCCCCTTATCCTTTGTGGATGGTTTGTCTTTCTTCTGGGCATGTGTAGCAGCATGCTTTCTCAGTGACTCGTGCACCGAAATGGGCTTCTTCTGCTTTTCCTTATTAAGTTTGGGCACTTCTCTCCCTGGTGTAGGCTTAAGCCTAGGTGACCTTGGCACCATAGGCACAAAAGTTAGAGTCTCCCTACTCATTACCTCTGGAGAAGCTCCATCAAAGGCAACAACTCCTCCAGTACTAGCAGTCTCTCCTAGTCTAGATATTGTGCTGAGAATATACCATTGGGTATCCTTGGGTAACTTATCAAATACAGTACTAGCAACTAAATCAACGAAAACCTGAGGATTCATAAACAATCGACAACTCAACACATAAATTCTAAGGATGCAAAGTGTTTTTCATTAGATGTCCACATGTAATTTATAGGCAAATTCAAATTCAAATACGACCATTCCCCCCAAAATCCGTCCATAAATGCTGAATTGGTGGCAGATTTCCAAATATTTCACTCTTAAATTTAGCCTTAAATGTGATTGCCCCACTCCTTTTAACCGTCTCCTCACTGTCAAACCATGAACAGTGACTGTAATGGTCACTTTCTAGTTGTGTTACGTGGTCTCTCCCCCTATAGCACAACTTCCTTCGCGCTTCTTCTGGTACTGCGACATCATCCTTTTTCGTGTAGCCCCCTGTCGCATAGCTCTACAAACCAGGTAGTGTATTTTATATTCCCGCGCCTCCTTGCAACTACTTGGAGCGCTAAGACTGTGCTACTTCCATGTAGTCATTGGGTTGGATCCTTGGTGTATGGCTTCAATCAGCTTCCATTTACCCTTCCCGGAAATGGGTCTCCATTCAACTTTGCAAACTGAAATGCTCCACCATCTGTAATCTCTTTCATAACATATGGCCCTAGCCAATGCATTTGAAATTTTCCTGGGAACTTATCATACTTACTGTCATATAATAAAACCAAATCATTTAACTTGAAGGTGCACAGTTTGATGTGTCGATCGTGCTAAGATTTTTCACGTTGCTTCTGAACTTGCTAATGGAATCCAACCAAAAACCTATCTTCCTTAAGCTCTGTTAGCTGCACGAGCCTTTCTTCTAAGGCTCTGCAATCCACCTTCCATGTGAAAGCTGCGAAACATAGACTAGGCATGATATACTCCATAGGCATGATAGCTTCTATGCCATAGTTCAACATAAAAGGTGTTTGACCAGTAAGATTTTTAGAAGTAGTTATGTAAGGCCATAACACTATTGGTACATGCATGTCCCAATCATTCCACTGCGTGTTGCAAACCTTCGTTAATGCATTCTCCAATATCTTATTAAAAGCCTCAATCATTCCATTGGCCTGAGGATGATATGTCATACTCTTCTGATGGTAAACCTGGAACTCATCTACCAACACACTGATCTTTTCATTGAGAAAATGCATACCAAAAACACTCATCAGTACCTTTGGGAAGCCAAACCTATTCAACACTTATTCGAATAGAAATTTTGCTAATTTTGCCACTATACTGTCCTTCATAGGATGTGCCTCCACCCATCTGGTCAAATATTCAGTCATGGTAATGATATACTACGCACTTGTATTCTTGCCAGGAAGCTGAATTAGTCTTATAAAATCAATTGGCCATTTCTCAAATGGTTGCAATGACACCTACAGATTCAAAGGTAACTCATCCCTCCGTGATGACTTGCCTTTTCTCTAAAATGCATTGCATGCCCTACAATAGGCTTTAGAATTATTATGCAGCGTCGGCCACCACAACCCAAAGCACAAAATATTCTACGCTATTTTTTTCCTGTATAATGCCCTCATGAAACTCCTCCAAGAGCTTTAATGGGGATACTGTTCCATTCAAAATCAGGCACATAACATTGAAGTATCTCATCTGATCCCATCTTATACAAATTACCTGCAATTATAGAGAAATATGTTGCGCGCACCACCAATTATTCTTTTTGCTGACTGGTATATCCTTCTGGAGTTGGTCCCGTGGTCAAGAAATGGATAATATCCATGAAGTGATTATCCTCTACACACACCACGAAGAGCTATGCATCAGGCAACCCTTCCTCAAAATTGGTAGGCTCTTCTCCTGTTTCAATGCACGACAGATGGTATGGTTCCGTGTTCAATCTTCTTAGCTTCACAATTACTTCAAACTCATATTCTTGAAACAAAAGTAGCCATCTGCATATTCCCCCCCCCCTCCAACACATGCTTATTAACTAGATATTTTAATGCAGAATGATCTATGTACATCGTGAAATGTCCACCTAGCAGGTAATGTCTGAACTTCTGGATCCCGTACACCATAGCCAAGCCTTCGCGCTCTATTGTTGAATAATTATTTTCAGCCTAAGCCAACTTCTCTAGCCTGTGTGAACATTGCCCCCAACGCAATACATGAGGCATCCACATGCACATGGAATTCCTTCTTCCAATCCAGGAAGACTAGGATTGGCGCGGTGGCCATTTTCTCCTTCAGTACATCCAGGCTTTGCTGACATTCTTGTTATAGACATTTTTGTGCCTTACAGCCTTGAGCATGAAATGTCCATAATCTAAGGGATCCAAAGTCCCTAAACATGTTGTTCCTACCCCTAGAGGAACAAGGCAAACCAACCACAGCAATTCACAGAAGTTCTCCACCTGAAAACACTCAAAAACAAGCCAATTCTGGATCATGTCAACTGCTCCACTGAGCATCTGCGCTGAATGTCAACTGCTACACTGGCTACCTGCGTTGAATGTCAACTCCAACACTAGCTACCTGCACTGAGCGAGTTTGGACATGTGGCAGAGTCATTCCTCAAGGTGTCAATGCCCAGGAAGCTTCCAAAATGACACTTGCATCAAGGAATTCGACTGGTGATGAGTAAGAGGTTCCAAATCTCCAAGTGGAAGCAAGAACCTCCAAGTGGACTCAAGAACTGAGAGAGGGAGAGGACACTAGTCAGATCTCAAGCTGACTCATCCTCTCTCCAAACATCTATATATGGGTCTCTCCTCCATGGGATCTAGAGGCTGGAATTTTGTTATTGCAAAGAATTGCTGTTGTTTTGTAACTGGAGACATTGGGTGCTTAATGCTTTGAAGGGAGCTGAAGAAGGAATTCCATTCTGCTGGGAAGGAGATGCTGGATTGGAGCCCTATGGGTTGTATCTCTTCCTGAACTTTGTTATCAATCAATAAAGCTATCTTGATTCTTTCCTATATGCTGGTGTATTTTGTATGATTGCATTAGTGTATTTGATTTACTTCTAATCCTGAATCATTTATGAATATGTATATTTGCCTTTGTGTTGTGTTCTTCTCTTGTCGCAAGTAGCTGTTCTCTTGTAGCTGTTCTCTTGTGATCTCGTGGGAATCAAGTAGCTGTTCTCTTGAGCAAGCGAGGAGGCAAGTAGCTGTGGACACCCAAAGAGAAGAGGATCTAGATCGAGGGACAACCGGAAGACAACGGTAAGTCTACCAATCTCCCCTCTTTCACATTTCATAAAGGAAGAAATCATAATAGCTGTATTTGTTTGTTGCTAAGGCGTTGTCACACCTTAGGTGGATAGGATCGTCCTGCATAGGCATTTTTCCCCACAACAAATTGGCGACTTCGCTGGGGAGGAACTTGTTTATTCATTTCATTTGTGTTTCCGTCATTTGTTTACTTCATAGACTTGACAGCAACTATCGAACTGCATCTTTTCCGGATGCAAAGTAGAAAGTTGCTGCTTTGATCCAGTTGCTGAACTTGTCTATGATCTAAACTAGATCCACAAATGATTTGATGATCCTTGTGATAGTCTTTAGTACCCTCTCAAAGCATCCCTCTGTTTATACCTTGCTTGTGTTTCTGATTTGGCCTGAAACAGTTGATTTTTGAGCATTTTGTGACCCAGAAGCCAAGGGAAACGAGAGTTTCTCCTTCAGCGCAGGCACTGTGAAGGCAGTCTGCATTTCAACGCAGGTCCCGTGAAGGCTACCTGCGCTGAATGTCAACTCCACAGTGTTAGACTTGCGCTGATCCAGTGTGGCTTTGTGCAACTGGGGTTCTTTGCTGTCTATTGCCCTGTTTTGATCTCTGTTTTTGTAGCCTTTAACCAGCATAGGTACCAGTCAGATAACTCCTTTTCTTTGCTTAGATTCCGCCTCTTTTTTGTACAAAAAGACTGTGAATGTTTTTATGTGTTTGTGGCGTCATTTACAGTTTTCCTTTGCATGAGTAAAGTAGTCATCCTGTAGCCTTTGATTCAGATCTGATTGATAGTGATCTTAGAAGAGAGTTCATTGGCTGTTTTTCCAGATTGATTATAGATTTACTTTTGCTTATTGGTTTGAATTTGTCTCTTTCAAAGTGTCAAAACAAGTCTTTATTTCGAAAATCGCAAAGTGATTGTAATCTCTTCTACCCTTGTTGATTTCGAAGAAATTGAACTTGTTTGTATTGATCATTTTAAAAGCAAATTCAAAGTTGTGCAAAAAGCTTTCTTTGTAGGCATTTATACTAAGAAAGTGGAAAACAAACACCTGCATTGTGCATTTTGCATTTGATAGTTTGCATGTTGGATTTAGGGAAAGTGCATTAGAGTGTGTTGATTGCTCTTTGAGAAAAGATAGTGTTATTCTTTTCCCTTAGTAGCTAGGATTTTCAAAGTTGAAAAGATAATAAAGCTTGCTTATCATCTTAGACTGCATTTAGGAATTTGTATCATACATCTCATGGTGAACCTTGAAAGGAAAACTTTAAAAAGATCAACCTAAAATAAACTGAATGAACCTAACAACGCTTTGTAACATAACGCACAACATAGAGGTCTAGGCTAGAGACGTGTTCCAGCGTCGTTAAGCCTAGTGACTGTCGATCTCGTGGAAGGTGGGTGATTCCTCCTGAGGGACGATAGCACTAGTACAGATTGTGCTCCCACATACCATCGCGTATATATTGGGAGACCCCTATAGGCATATATCTTTTATCCTTAGGAAGCCGTGTCGGTCGCCCTACTGATCGCAATGTAGTGAACACAGCATTCACGAAGATCGACCGCCCGTACCCTAAAAAGTATTCTGCGGTTTTGCGAAAGGTTTGGCACACCCTCTGCCTAAAACTCCAGAGCAGTTTCTTTTGGCCTTTTTCAGACTCTATAACAGAAAAAGTCCATCCGAGCATTTGTCACTTCGGGCTCGTTAAAACATCGAAGGAGACTAGAGTCATATTTAGCTTTTTCTCGACTCTTTAAAACTGAAAAAGCAAGTTGTGTCTAAAGCGTCGTTAACAATTTATTTTAAACGGAACAATCACACTTTAATTCCTGCGTTGATCTTTAGGTTGAAAAGATGGAGCACACCAACCAAGGAATTCCTCTTGGTGGAAATCCTAGTCCCTTCTCCTCTTGGGGAGATGTTGGAGCGCCCCACATGGCCACATTGTCGCTTCCAGGACTGACAATTGGCCTACCAGTTTGGCTCTTTTCAACCAATGTCGTTCAGAATACCACCGTTCCTGAACAGTCGAGTCAACAGTTAGATCAGACAAGAGTTGCCTCCCAGCCTTCAACTTCATCTTCCTCCCCTCCTTCCTCTTCGCTTGACGGAACTGGTCGAATTAAAAACCAGGTTCCTAAGGAGAAGAAGGAGAAGAAGAAGAAAGAGAAGAAGAAGAAGGAGCCTAAGGCGACTGGGGGCAAACAAGTGTCATCTAACAAAAATCCACACACCGCACTCGTAAGGCCTAAATCACCATGCGTCATATGCAAGGGAGACCACTTCCATAGAGATTGTCCCTGTATCCCCTGGATACTAAGAGACTGGTCCCCCCGTTTGCACAATTTGGTAGCATCGACCTCTGATAGCCATGTCGACTGCTCACCATCAACTAGTGGGAGTGAAGCTCCAGGACAGAGCGGGAAAGCTAAATTTCCTTGCAGACTGTGTGAAGGCGATCACGCCATCCACCGTTGTCCCTTCTTAGATGAGGCAAAAAGAGTTCTGGAAGATCGCCCGATTTTACGAGCGCATCTCCCTCCTGGATATCAAAGACTCCTGCCAAGTCCCTCACTAGTTGAAAACCCGGCTGATCCGCCCAGGTGGTCAGCCGAAGCACCTGTCATTGAAGAAGAACCGTCTGGATCCATGCCTGACGAAAGTCAAAAGGTTGATACGGCAGTTGACCCGGTTTTGCCTTCAGAGGCTCCATCTTCGAATGACACCATCACAGAGGAGAATAAAGACGACACCGTCCAGATTCTCTTCATCAGCACTGACTCTGATGATCAAGGGGACAATGCCACCATTCCTTTATCGCAAGAAGGAAGTTCATCGGAGCGATATCCAGCCGTCTATTCGGTCCCACCACCAAGCAACCTGGTTGTGTCCTTTGATTGGAACCAACTAGGCAGACCCCAGTTGCCAGCCAGTATACCATTCAGAATTATTTGTCAAATATACAGAATGGTAATGGTTGGCACTATCATTGATGAAGGGGCATCTGTGAGTATCCTTTCCTCTATTTCTTGGAAAGTGCTTGGTTCACCAGCGCTTTTACCTGAGATGAGAAATCTATCAGGTTTTGATAAAGGAACCAGTCGACCTTTAGGGATCCTCCCCAATGTGCCTATAACATTGAAAGGGAAGACCGTTCAAATGAACGTGATGGTCGTTCAAGGACCCTTGGATTATAACCTACTCCTTGGACGAGACTATATTTATTGCATGGGAGCTGTAGTCTCCTCACTCTTTAGAGTAATGTGTTTTCCGCATGAAGGAAGAATGGTCAAGCTCGTAGACCAACTTTCGTTTCCCGGATCACACATCGCAAATAGTCATGTACCATCCCTAAATGGTCTATTCATGCAAGAAGTGTCTCAACCCACGGTCCGTCCTCCTGATGAGCACGAGTAATCCGGGAGGATATGACTGGAACCCAGGGGGCATGCGTCCTGGCCTGCTTCGGTAGGAAAACTTTGGGTATAGAGTAGGTTTCCGCGGGAGAATATGACTAGTCCGTACCCCGTCCGTGGTTGGAAGAGGGGTTGTTCTGGAATAAGATTCTTTTGTCAAATTTATGTGAGGAGGCGGGGGTCGTCACTCACCTCTGTCTATTTCGGTAGACATTTCCGAGGAAGTGTTTTGTTTGAAAGATTAACGAGACAATCTTTGGGTAACCTGAAAGAGGTACCTCTCCCGGTGAAACGAAAGTTTTGATGGCAAAAAAGTAGAGGTAACCTTGAAACTCTGTTTTATACTTGGGGGCATGCAAACCTTTTGGAGTGCAAGCAAGGGGCAACTATTTATTTTTTAAATTTTTAGGTCCTCCCTTTAAACCTGTAGGTCTAACCCTTTAAACTCGTAGGATTAGCCGTTTCCGAACTTGCATAAAGAAAGGATGGGGAGCAAAGCTTAGTGAGATGAAGCTCCATAAAAAATAGAATCTTGATGAGACACTCTTATCAAATGACTGGGTAATCGAGCAGTTTTAGCATAAAGTTCATGCTCGTTAAAAAATAAACGCAAGATCCGAGCAGTTTTAACGCGGTCTTCATGCTCGTTAAAAAATAAATATAAGCAATGAAAGTAACCACCGTGAAGCTCGTAAATTTAGTCAGCCATTAAAGCCTTGGTCGTGTTTGCACCTGCCACCTCCACTTTTCATTTGGCCGATCGTTCACCTCCATATGATTGTTTACCCATTTTGAGGAACAACTGTGAAGAGTGATTTCACCTAGCCATCCTTGTGACACTGCCATGATTGGAAAATTCCAACCTGTACCTGGAATCAGTTGCTATCCCTGTTTATCACTCGTTCCTCAAAAGACGAGTCTTCTTTAAGCTCTTTTCAATTGACTCGTAAAATATGAAAAGATTGTCGAGTTTTGGCCTTCCAGCTCGTTAAAGGACAGGAAGAGCTATCCCTCCTCTAGATTTTAATCTTTTTGGACCTGAGGGATTATTGCACAAAAAGGTCGAGCGCTTGTTTTATTCGGCTCGTTAAAGTTATCGAAAACTCATCCCTTCTGTATTGTTTTATACTTTTTCGGACTTAAGGGATTAGATGACGAAAAAGGAATTTTGGAGTTAACTTTATGTACCTTTTCAGACTCTTTAAAAATGAAAAGGACCGAGTTATCCTTGTCGTTAGACTCGTTAAAATTATTAAATAGCGACAAACTTGTCTTTAGACGAGAACGAGTTTCACTATCGCTAAGCTCGTTAAAATATAGCGATGGGCTTGCCCGAAGGGCAGGTTATAGAACAAGCATATGTTATACTCCTCAAGCTTGACAAAAATAAAGAGGTACTGGTCAGTAATGACTCGGGAAAAATTGGGAAAAAATCAAGAAAACTTTGATGGTAGCAGGTCGCTCTTGAACATGACACTTTTCCTCCGTACCACATTCGGGTTGGGTTGTTTCATTCACCGGTCACATCACCATGGTCTCGCCATACCATCCATATTTGGGGTAATGCTACCAATCCATCGCATCAGTGTCGCCATATGTTCAAGAGAAGTCATTCAGAAAGAGTCAACCGGGTCCCATCCACTGCCATACATTATCCTTCATCCATTCATGACCGCCACCCTGAATCATATGTCACAGATCGTTTTCACCTCCATTAAAATCATTAGCTCCATTCTGTGTCACTGATGTGGGATTCATCAAGGCCCTCCTTTGATGGATCGCTTCTTGTCGACATCAGCTCATTATCCAAGAAGTTGATCTAGGAACAACCCCTTCAGTACTTTGAAGCTTGCATGCCTCAATGGCAAGTTTCTCACTTCCGGCGACAGGTATACATTAATGACCTTCGACCAGAAGATTTTGCGTGGTGTTCGACGCCAAGTCCTTTATTCACACCACGTGAATTGTACTGCAGTACCTTGAGGGTCATTATCATTATCGGTGATTCCTCTCGCGCTTGTTAACGGTTTACATCATTGACCGGTAATCAAGCGATGTCTTTCCATGTTCGACTTCAGCGCAATTCTCACATGGATCGACTTGTACTTAGAGTGAAGATGGAACGAGTTTGAAGACCCCGGATCTAGTTTCATCCATCCGGGCTGCGATATATATTCAGGAAAGATAAAGACATTTGACATGTACATCATTGCAGTAGATGATCATCCTACTCAAAGGATGATAATTTCGCCAAAATTATCAGTCTACCATCAGACGATCGTCTGTTCTATGTACAAAAATGAATTTATAAAGCTGAGCATGGGAATGCCCGCCTCAGCTAGACCATGAAAGTAGTATGAATCATAATGTATTGTATTGTATTTTATTACAGGTCTCCTCCCAACAGATGGATGAACTTCGGACCCTCCTGGATAAAGCATTTCACCCAATAAACGGCCTCATACTTTAGGGGGCAACTGTTATAGACATTTTTGTGCCTTACAGCCTCGAGCATGAAATGTCCATAATCTAAGGGATCCAAATTCCCTAAACATGTTGTTCCTACCCCTAGAGGAACAAGGCAAACCAACCATAGCAATTCACAGAAGTTCTCCACCTGAAAACACTCAAAAACAAGCCAATTCTGGATCATGTCAACTGCTCCACTGAGCATCTGCGCTGAATGTCAACTGCTACACTGGCTACCTGCGTTGAATGTCAACTCCAACACTAGCTACCTGCGCTGAGTGAGTTTGGACATGTGGCAGAGTCATTCCTTAAGGTGTCAATGCCTAGGAAGCTTCCAAAATGACACTTGCATCAAGGAATTCGACTGGTGATGAGTAAGAGGTTCCAAATCTCCAAGTGGAAGCAAGAACCTCCAAGTGGACTCAAGAACTGAGAGAGGGAGAGGACACTAGTCAGATCTCAAGCTGACTCATCCTCTCTCCAAACATCTATATATGGGTCTCTCCTCCATGGGATCTAGAGGCTGGAATTTTGTTATTGCAAAGAATTGCTGTTGGTTTGTAACTGGAGACATTGGGTGCTTAATGCTTTGAAGGGAGCTGAAGAAGGAATTCCATTCTACTGGGAAGGAGATGCTGGATTGGAGCCCTATGGGTTGTATCTTTTCCTGAACTTTGTTATCAATCAATAAAGCTATCTTGATTCTTTCCTATATGCTGGTGTATTTTGTATGATTGCATTAGTGTATTTGATTTACTTCTAATCCTGAATCATTTATGAATATGTATATTTGCCTTTGTGTTGTGTTCTTCTCTTGTCGCAAGTAGTTGTTCTCTTTTCACAGGTAGCTGTTCTCTTGTGATCTCGTGGGAATCAAGTAGCTGTTCTCTTGAGCAAGCGAGGAGGCAAGTAGCTGTGGACACCCAAAGAGAAGAGGATCTAGATCGAGGGACAACCGGAAGACAACGGTAAGTCTACCAATCTCCCCTCTTTCACATTTCATAAAGGAAGAAATCATAATAACTGTATTCGTTTGTTGCTAAGGCGCTGTCACACCTTAGGTGGATAGGATCGTCCTGCATAGGCATTTTTCCCCACAACAATTCTTCATCCCAACAGAATGTAGTGTCCTTCTTCAGTAGCATTTTCATAGGTGTGGTAATCTGAGCATAACTTTTGCTGAACTTCTTATAGAACCTAGTGTGGCCTAGTGTTGCGCACAATTGTTTAACACTTCTTGGTGCCTCCAATTTAATTATTACCGTGATCTTAGTAGGGTCCATCATAAGTCCTTGCCTACATACCACATGACCCAGCAATATTCAGAAAGGGACACAGAACAAGCATTTCTTCAGGTTTAGTGCAATTAGATACCTTCGGCATGTATTCAACATCAAGTGCAAATTGGCTACATGGTGTTTTACCAGCCCAAACTCTGTCCAATAATAAAAATATACCTCCAAGAACTTGTGAATGAATTCTTTGAACGTCGTGATGACTACGTGCGAGAAGATCGATAGCACATTCTTAAGTCCAAAAGGCATCACTGTGTACTGGAAACATCCCCACTATGTCACGAAGGTGGTCTTACTCCTGTCTTCTGGCGCAATCTTTATTTGATGGTATCTATAGAACCCATCAGTGAATGAATAGGCCCCCTTCCCTCCAACATTATCCAGTACCTCATCTGTAAAAGGTGTTGGAAAGGGATCATGAACGCAAGCATCGTTAAGCTTCCTGAGATCTACAAAAATATTTATTTCATCCTTCTACTTCTTTTCTTGAACGACCATTCGACTCACCCAATCAAATTCCTCCATCGGTTCAATAATACCTGCTGCAAGCATCTTGTCTAACTCCAAATAGACCTTTTCCTTGTATTTTGGATTAAGGCGATATGGCCTTTTCTTAACAGGATTTGCATCCAGTTTCAAAGTTATTTTCATCACTCCCAAATCACCTATGATTCCTTTTAAGTCCGAAAATTTGGTATGAAATAAGTCTTGATATTCGCAGAGAAACTTAGTGACTTTATCTGTTGTAGCATCATCCCAATAATCTCCAATATTTGCAAACTTTGGCTCTGCCTCTATGCCAATGTTCACTTATCTAGTCTTCAATGGTGTGGTGATGTCTGGATTTTCTATCTATGGTCCCTCAACTTTGTGGTGGCCTTCGGCCTCTAGGATGTTAATATTCCTTGGATCCTCATCATCTTCTTCAGCAGTCACATTATGGCACTCTAGCACATGGTGCAGTTGGGTGATCCAATCTGGTTGAATCAATTCTAAAGGATCCTACGGTATTCTAAAGATTGTTTCCTTAACCTCCTGCACTGCTTCGTCAATGATTTCGAACCCATCCTTAAATCTGAAGGTCATAAAAAATCCTTCTCTCAAGATGTCCCACTCCAGGGTACTGTGGTGGAGCTCTGTTTCCAAGTACTAATTCATAGGAATGATGTCCAAAGTGTGATAGAAAATATGCACCCACTATGGCTGCGGCTCTATTCCATAAACCTTATTCCATTTTGCTAAATGATCACGTGGATCATTTCTTCCATCATATTTTTCAGTTAGACAGTTTTAGGAGACCAAACTGCAATCACATCATTCCTCTGTACTCGTTCCATTCATCAAAACTGTCAGTATGTGTACCCCACCATCGTGCAGGCATAACACACAACAACAAATACAACACTTGGAAGTGATGCTTCTCCAGTACTTCCCTTTCAAATGAATCTAAAATTTATCTACATCAGTTGAACCGTCATAATAAGGTAAATTTCTTACCTCCGATGACACACAGTGCAATGATTTATTCATCATATTACAGTGCAACGTAGATACTTTGTGCAACCTATTATACCAGTGATCCAATTCTTCATCTGAATCTGATGTACAAGATCTTTTGTGGTCCCATGCAATTCATCCATTGACTATTGGATTAACCCAATCTTGGTCCCACACTGTTATTTTATAGATTTGGTCTAAATCATCATCACCTTCTTCATAGTCGCGGACTGGTTCAATATAGCGCGGTCCTTCTACAAGGTCCAATGGTACTACTACATGGAGCAATTTCCTTTCAAACGACATCGTCTGCTTCTTAAAATTGATTACCATATTCATATCGATAGCCCAATCAATTCCCAGGAGCACGAGGTATGGATTTCTGTCATCAACAATCTCTATCACTTCAAAATCAGCCAACGCTCTCACACCTTCTCTATCTACGGTCACTCCATGCAATCTCCGCATAGGGATAATATTCTGTTGATTTTCCATTCTCAATTCAATCAGTGACCACTGTAGAAAATTCTCCCCATTCTTTACCATGTCTGTTTAGGCAAAACATTCGTGTCCAACCCTAGCTCCAAAATAACTTGATCCATCGCATAGTCTCCTATTTATGCGGTAAGCCTCATCTCTCACCTTGTTCTTGTCTTGTGTTTTCCTATATTTCTAACTACGTGGTGTCCTTTAGGAGCACCTTCCTTACGGACACACTTATTTATAAGTTCTTGTAGCTCTTTCATAGCCTTTCTATCATGCAACAACTTCATACAAGTCTCCAAGGAAGTGGTAAGCATGGATGGGTCAACTTCTTCAAATAGCTTGTCCTCACTTTCTAAGGTAGAGGCCTCAGCAAAGCTTTTCCTTGCTTCCATGAATGTTTCCTTCGTGCACTCTAGATCAAAGCCAACCTCATTTTCTGGAGCCTTGCAAACCTGCTCACTTTATTCAGGTTTCTTTCCTTTATCATCACCAGTCATCATTACGCTACGTAGCATAATATTCACATTGGGATCCTCCTCGTGGGGCTCGGCCCTCATCATCTGTAGATTCTGGGTAGGATGTTGAGGTTGTGCCTTCTTCTCCTACATCTTAGCTATCAGTATAGGGAATTCTTCTATCGTGTGGTCAAACTGAGTGCAGTACTGGCACGGCGGATGCATCTGGCTCGTAGAATCCTATGCATAGTGTCCTAGCACTCCATAATTGTATCAAATAACTTGTCCTCGACCTCTACCAGGTCCTCCTCCTCCTCGGCCTCATCGGCACCCCTGATATCCTCTGCATGCTCCCCCATCACCTTCATCTGGAGGCCAATTTTCTATTTGCATTCGATACCCGGATGTTCTTTCCATCATCAATTCATAGCTATGACAATTACGCTCATCTTGGCCCACCGATTTACAGAAATTGTAGAATAACTATTGTGGCATTTGTACAAATTTTTGTAGCAAATGACAATTATTTGTAACATGTTTTCTAGCCACCTGAGAGATAGCACACCATAGAGCTGACCCTGTATTTGGTTCGGCGACAGCCTCCTGTCTTAGAGGCATTGGCCCTCCCCCTATAATATAATTCGAAAAAACAAGGAAGCTATCTTTATCATGCCCCTAGATTTTACATTTTAGGCACCACACTTCCTCGCACACCTCTGACCGAGCAACTTTTTCCTTCTTCAAGCTCTGCAACACTAAGCAAAGGTTCTGCAACTCTGCATGAATCTACTGAACTCCCAAAGTAGCATCCTGAATAGGAATTTCATTCAATCCCTCTAGGGCTTTCACCTGGGTCCCTATCTTTTGCTGCAATAAAGCAACCCTTAGGTGGGGCAGAAGCGAGGCTACCAAACATTCGCAGTGCTGACTATCCGTGAGATTCCTGTTAGCTTCGCAGATCTGGCACTTCGGTCTCTGATATAGCTCTCAGGGTGTTTCTCCAGGCCTCATCATGATTTCCTTGAATCCAATGATTGATTGCAATTCAGAATTAGGCCTACCGAATTCCTTATTCAGAGCAGTCTGAGTGTCCGCTAATGATGGCAATGGGTTATCGGTGAAGTACTTAATGTACAATGTCAATGGGTAATCTTGTAGGGAATTAAACAATTGCACCTTCTTTATATGATCATTTGTAATATTCTGTGCCGTCCATACAACCTTCAAAACAAACCAAAATTGATTTGGGTCCTCATTTCCAAAGCCCTTGAAAACGGGCAACTTCATGGTATTCGACATATTGAACGGTGTCAAAGGTGGTGGTGGTGTGGGTGAAGGTGTATGATGTCAAGGTGAAGGTGGAGCTGGTGTGGGCGGATGAGGTATTCGTGTCAAACCTTGCTTTATCAATTGTACAGTTCTTCACGGTGAAGCTTGTACCGCTCCGTCGTTGTCACTTGAAGGAGGTTCTATCAATGGGTTGTATTCAGGACCTACTCTCTCTGGATTTCTAAAGAATTATCCACTTCACGTAGATCCAAACATCAAGGCATTGGCATAACCCACTTTTCACACAAGAGAATTTTAATCCAAGTATTCAAAGATTTCAAATACTGACCTCGCGATCCTTTGAAAAAACGTTGCTCTGCTTCACTATAGCTGACTGAGGTATCAACCGTGAATTCTGTCACAAATCCTCTTATGACTTGATCAAGCCAGTGATTGACAATGTGCACGATCTTATCTTCAGAAGCTTCCAACCTTCGCACTAGCCCCGGGGTCCACTCTATCGGACCGTCAAGCCTCCACCTTCCTTGGTCGTCTGCCAATTTTAGCGATCCACTCGTATAGTTCAATTGGGAAGGTGTAGAAGAATATTTCATGTATTTCTATGTATAGACACCTATCCAACCATTGTTCTTTTGTCAGGTGCAGATGTTTTTTCTCTTGCACCATGAATTTTTGGATCTTTCTATCTAACCACTTCTCAGTTTTTTTCTTTATCGGATTCCAGTGATGCGAAATCACACATCTCTTTATGTAGATTTCAGTCCTGACAGTAGAACCATTTGTTGGCTTAGTGGGTCCTAACCCAGGTTCATAGTTAGTTACACCAAACAAATCCCTACACCATTGAACCTTTTAGCATCAATCCATGGAGCGCAAACTGAAGTCTCACCCGAAGTAGCATGGGGGGATGATGGAACCAAGTTTCTGCACCAAGAGATCAATGTAATGTCGTTTTATGCCCTAAATCTACCTCTGCATAGATCGATAAGCCTTTATGGCTTATCGATATAGCTCCCTTTAATCAGCCTCAATACCTCCACGAAGGTCTATGACTATCTTTCGCGGACCTTGAACTGACTAATCAACTACTTACATACATCAAAGATTACTCTTAAACTAGCAATTACTCAGATTGGCCTAAGTGCTCGATGACTTTAACATACAACAAGATAACGTACACGTAAAATGTCAAGATCAATTACGTTCATATAACAATATAAATCATGTAAAGTCGTGCATCAATACATAATTATTTCATAGTCCATCACAAAATAAAAGACATTCATATAAACAAAAGTAAAGAGATAAACACAGGTATTTCTGCAACAATATTCCTTATTAATATTCAGTTCAACTTACATACTCAAACTTCCCTACGTACTCAGATGCAGGGGTTTGCACACTCAGCTACGGACTCTACTCTAGGCCTCTCTGCACACATCTACAGAGCCTTTCTTCCTACTATTCTTCGCTAACTCTCTGTACTTCTCCCATAGACAAAAAATCATTTCCTTGCCTTGGTCATACTAAGACACTCCTATTTATACAATCCCATGGTCTACGGACCATGGGTAGATGCTCAAAAATCTGACTCAACTTACATAAATAAGGGTAAAACCCTTTATGATTCTTTAACTAACTAAGTGCTCCGCGACCACAATTTGCGGAGACTTTACATCTTTATACAACAAAACAATGGGCTTTTTCCCCAAAATTGACCCTAGGGGACTCTATCCCAACACCTACGAATTACTTAATTAGATCTTATTGATAATTAAATCCTTTATGAAGTAGTTCCACTCCTTAGCCAAACTTTCAACTAGTCCCAACTCAATCGAAGTCAACCAGTAGCTCTTAGAAGATAGAGAAGAGTCCACTCTTTTAGCATTATAAAGGAAGAAGAGGCCTTTATATTTCAAACATTAAATCAAATCTGAAGATAATTTGAAGACACAAGCACTACCTATAAAAAGGTTATTTCCTAGGATCACATGTTTTTCATCCCCCATTTTCCAGGTAGGCCATTTGAAGAGGAAGAGAAAAGAGGCAATAAGGGCCTTCTAGATAATGGCGCCTATTTTGATAGGGTTTTTTGCAGCTTCTCTTAGCCATTCCAACACCAACAATCATTTTAGGTACTTCTCCTTTATAACATGGCTCCAAAATACCCCACTTAATAGACCTATCCCCAAACATTTTAGGGCCAAAGATTTATGAAACCAGGACAAGTTTTTAAAACCCCACCCGCTAAGACTTTTTGGTTTGGATGAGTCCCAACAAGCTAGATGAATTCCTTCCTTATTTTTTTTTCTAGTCCACAGGAAGTTGAAGATATTTTTCTTGATAATGTTTAGAATAGATATGGGAATTTTGGCTAGAGACAACAACAAAAAAAAGGGATGTTTTCCAACACTGATTTAACTAAAATCATTTTTCCCCTCAGGGACAGCCAATTGTAGTACCACAAGTTTGTTTTCTATTCAAATTTCTTGAGCAACCACATCTAGTCTTCTTTATGATAGTCATTTGGATTAATAAAGGAACCTAAGTACTTAAAACCAAATTCCTAAACTTAAATTTGGAAGAGAAAAAAGACTGAATGGTTAAGAGGTTCTTAGAGCTGACAACATTGTGATGAAAATAATATTTTTTAATATTGATCTCCATTCCAGTGGCCTAGGAAAATAAGTTTATGACTCTATGAAATACCTTCCATTCTGAAAGAGTGCTAGGCCCCAACAAAAACATGCCATCCAAAAACATAAGGTGTGTGATATACTTTTTATAGAATATTTTTAAACCTTTAATATTTCCTTTTTGCTTTTCCTTCAATAAAAGTAAACTCAATCCTTTCATCACAAGTAGGAATAGAAAGGGAGACAAGGGACACCCTTTCCAAAGTCCTCGAGAGTTGGGAAAAAAACTTGTGGGATATCTATTGATCAAAATGGATAAATTTGCTCAGGTTTCACAAACCATAATCCAATTGGTGACCTCCAAGCCTAATCCAATCTATAAAAGAACTAATTAGAGAAAAGGTCAATTCACTTTGTCAAAGGCCTTATTGAGGTCCATCTTGAGAACTAAGGTTTTAATATTTCTCATTTTTATGGAATGTAGGAATTATTGAGCAATGCCAATGGCATCATCAATCTGTCTATTAGCCAAAAAGTTGAATTTATTGTGGGACATCTTTTCAATGAAAATCGCTTGATCCTATTAGAGATAACTTTATAGATGATTTTATAAACCAAATTACATAGTGATATGGCCCTGAAGTCAAGTAAGGTGTTAAGCTTAAAGAATTTAGGGATATGAACAATATAAGAAATATTAATGGCTATAGATAGTTTTACATACCTTCTTGTTTCCTCCACCATATTACAAAGATCGAGTCCCATGAGGTCAAAGAAAGAAAGAAAAAGATTGACAATCTAGCCCTTAGGGCCTAGACTTTTGTCTTTGGAGAAACACTTCACAATATCTTTAATTTACTCTAGGGATACTAGGTTTCTAATATGAACAGAGTTCTTGTGGCTGAAGAATCTCAAGTAATTTAAGATGAGTTGGATTTGATGTTGGAGGTACCTAGATCACTAGAAAGGGACGAGAAGTAAGAGGAAGCAACTACTTTTAAATCCTGAGGACTAGCGGTGATCTTTCCACCCTTTAGCTCCAAATCCTAAGTATCATTTATATTTATTTTGCGATTAGCATAATTATGGAAGAATTTAGTGTTACCATCCCCCGTCTTTATGCAATTCACCCTACGTTTTGGTCTCCAAGTATCTTCTTCCATTTTTTAAATATGAAATTTTCTGGTTTCCAAGAAGCTCATTCTCTGTGTGAGATCTACAGGGAAGAGAGAGCTAGAAAATATATGAGAAATATATTCATATTTAGATTTGATAGCCAATAGTTCTTCATTTTGTTCTTACTTTCTATTATTTTCCTAAGATACAACCGCCTTCTTGAGCTCCATAATTTTTCTGACCAAATATTCTATAGCAAGGAGCCATTTTTAACCAAACAATTTTTCCAAATACTCATCACCGAAGTTATAAATTAATCTACTTCCAAGCACAAATGATTAAATTTGAAGGGTAATTTGTCCTTACCTATGGAAACTAATGTTGTCATAAAGCTAAGAATTGAATCACATATGACTTGGATATGTGTAATAAGTTGTTGACTCAGGTACTTCTATCATTGAAGAGATTCAAGATCGGGGGAGTAGAAAGGGTGTTGGTTGATATTTTCAAAATAAATGGTGTAATGAAGAAACCTAAACTTGAGTAACATGGATTCACATAATTTTTTTCTCATGAACGTAGTTCTAGCTATTTTTTCATCCATCCATTGAGTTGTGATATTTGTACCATCATATGGAAGTTAAACTTGTATTGATATAATTCCACTAGGATCCCATTTGGAAATATTGGGATAGTTATGTATAAACCTAGTCATTTTTCGTGTCCTTACATGTGATTGTTAGTGTTTAAAAAATCCTAAAGTTAAGGTTATATATGTTTTGGATAAATGTAATTAATGTTTTGATCTGCTAACCCTATTGTTGAAGATGAACACATAGTTTTGTTATGGTTAATGTTGTTCCCAATTGTTGTGTCCACCCATAGATACGATGACACTCAAATCAGCATCTAGAATACAAAATTTTAAAGTTGTAATCTCATGAAAATCTCATTTTGAACCCAAAGATATGTAACTATACCACTTGGTACATATCCCTATCCATACCTATGGAAACTAATGTTTTCAAGACCCCAAAAATTGAAGTTATATATGTTTTGTAAATATTTAATGACATTGTTTTCCCAAGTTCTCCTATCATTGAAGAGACCAACATTGGGAGAGTAATAAAGTTTTCGTTTATATTTTCCAAAAAAATGGTGCAATGAAGAAGCCTAAATTTGAGTGAGATGGATGCACAAACCTCGTTTGTCATGAATGTGATTCTAGATATTGTTTCATCCACCCATTGAACTATAATATGTGTACCATCACATGGAAGCTAAAATTAAATTGACTGAATCCAACAAGAATCCTGCTAGGAAACCTGAGGATTATTATATATAAGCTAGTCATTTCTCATGCCCATACATGTGATTGTTAGAGTTTAAAAATAATGCAGCTAAGGTTAATCTGTTTTGGATAGATGTAATCAATATTTTTAGTCTATTACCCGTATTATTGAACATGATATAGGATGGATGTATATATATCTTTGGTATGATTAATGTGGTTCCCACTATTGTTGTATGTGCCCATTGATCTAACATCATTTGAATCATAATCTGGAATATCAAAATATAATATTGTAATACCATGAAAATCCCATTTTCAAACTAGAGATATGTGGCTATAACACTTGACACACGTCCTTATCCTTACCTATGGAAACTAATGCTTTCATAAACCTAAAATGTAAGATCATATGTTATTTGGAAATATTTAATGATGTTATTTATTCATGTGTTGAAAAGTGTAACTAGGTCCAGTCTTCATAATGACATGTAATTATGATCTTTTTAAATGATGAAAAGAAGAGAATAAAATTATTATTGTAAGGCTTTCTTCATGGGTTTCATGAGCAAGGCATTTTATTTTAGATGGCTCCCATTGAGAGCTTTAGGATTTGTCATTAAAGTCAAAGAGTCAATGTCATGTACGAAGAACTCTTCTTGAGCATGTGTCAATTATATATGAGTCTATATAGCCCTCCAATGATAAGCACAAAGTCCTCTATTTATGTCAACTTCAAGATAAGGTGACAAACTCATGTTGGCTTCCCATTATGGAGACAAACCTATTCATAAGTACATGCCAACTTAATATGATGGACATACCAACCTCAGCCCAGTCCATAGAGACATAATTTTAGATATATTTCTCTGAGTTTTTTCGGTGACAGAGACAAAATTTCGCATGGACAGTGGAAGGGCATAGTTCGGATATCTCTGTGATTTCAAGTAGATAGTAGTAGGGATAAGTTTGATGCACTCATAGGAAGGAGAAGGGACTGCAAGGTTTTGTTTAGGGATAATTATATTCAATAGTAGTTCGGATCTTTGTCTAAGTGCGGATGGATGTTACAATGACAAGAAAAGGAACAGAAGTTGGAATTATCGTGAAAACGGTTTCTTATGTTCAGTGCTGCACAAGAGGAAGGTCACATGTGTGACAAGATCCCATTGTTGTTACAATGAAGAAGGTCTTGATGGTGTCTTAAAATGCTAAAAATAGGATTAAGCAATATGCCTTTAGAACTTGGTGTTACTGTTGCAGGAGAAGTTTGATATCCTTGGAAAACATAGTGATCACAATTAGGTGTTATCACATATGGTGCGAAATATGAAGTAGAAGGAACCAAGAAAGAGTGAATGAGAAAATGGAAGAGGACTTGTGTCTTGGTATTGGAGAGGCTACTAGGTCAAGTGTATTGGTCTTGGTATTCGTCAATTGGAATCTCTATAAGAATATTTTGTGTGGTCTTTCCTCTCAAACGGTGAGAGGTTTCTGCCTTGGATGATAGGCTACATTTTGTGCCTCTTTTCTATTTATTTTCATGCATTGGTTACTCTTTGATGAAGAATAACACTAATACACTAAGAAGAAGAAGCTCCTAATCTAAATAAGTAAAAAATATTTACACACAGTCACTAATTGAAGATAAATCACCTAATTCTAATGCCCTAGATTTCTCAACATGGTATCAGAGCTAAGGTGACATTTAACGAAGGGAATCTAATCAAAGATATAATGAAGGATCTGGTTTCAAGGAAGGCATAAAAGAAAAGTGAAGGATCTAAATTGAAGAATCAAACCCTTGATCAAAGGAGGAAGTCTACTTCAAAATAAGTCTCAAGATCGCCAAATAATCGAGGCCAAAGCCTTATTTCTACTCAAGGCGAATAGATCTACAAATAAAAGAGACCAGAAGTCTACACAAGCAAGTGTGTTGGATCTTATAGTATTCAAAAAAGACCTAAAAGACCCTCATCAAAAGGAAGATATCTACAAAGCAAGACAACCCATAATATAGAGAAGCATTTATAGGACTACGATCGCATCATCTTGGAGATCCTAGAAGCATTTTTGATCTGCACTCATTCACTACCAAGGGACTCGAAGTATCTTAAAGGCAAGAAGCATTATAGTCATCTTCAAAATATATAAGGAAAGCTACCTATCATTGCAGCTAGGATCCCCTCCTTATCCTTGAAGAATATCATCTGAGGAAGCATCAAAAGATCCTCATTAATCACCATCAACAAAGGAAGCTAGATCTAAAGGGATTGAAATCATAAAAGGAACAATCTCCTTTATTGAAGAAGGGATTTTCATTTGTAAGAATATCATCAAAAAGGAGAACTAATACATCTTCTTCAACCACCATCAAAGTGATCAAGTTAAATATTTCATCTGCACTTGTCAACTAAGTATCTTTCATTCTATAATCAAATTTGGTAAAATGACTTTGTTTTGCAAGGAGATGTATAAGCTAGTTGGGTCATCGAAAATCCTTGTGTGGAAAAGGAGAAGAAATTAAATACAATGAATACATCAATACAAAGGTCTCCCATGAATACATGGAAATGGATTCTTATGAAAGGTCCCATCATATAGAAATATCAGAGACATCAAAGAGATATATATCATAAGCTGGTAGAACTATTCTTTGAAGATGCGATAAACAAGGTCACATCACTTAGATCTAATCTACACAAATTGAAGGTATCAAAGGATAAAGGGTTATCTTCATAAGATATCAATTGCAATATTTGGGATGAAATAATCTTCATACAACTAACTAATGAATAAGGTAACAAATGTCTATGAGGATAAGAAGGCTATCCCATTCAACAACTTATGGTTTCTATGCAAGATAGGAGAAGTCAGGTTCAGGGGAAAAAGTATTCAGACATTTTCTAAAATAAAGAAGAACATAGCTAAGATTTAATGCTATGAACATTATAGGAAATATTGTCCTAAAATCAAGTAGGGAAATACCAAGAAAGAAAGAGAAGAAGTCCATTTCATCAAAGAAGTGGAGGAAGCTGAAAGAAGGAAGTCCAAGGAAGAGGAAAAGCATTAGAAGTAAGAGATTGTGACATCACCATAGGAAACATGAAATATGTTTGATAGTCAGCTATGAAGGATATAGCTCTTGAGAACCTCATTGGAAACTTAAGAAAGGGAAGAATTCATCTAGTACAAGTCTCATCATACATCAAGTCAAAAAGGAAACATCTATTGGATAGGGATATGCAACATCCTCAAGATTCTCTGATGGAATCCTCATCAAACAACTCAACAATCGAGAGTGGAAGCAAGTGTTTCATCATGAAATCCAACATGTGGAATTCATGGGATGATGGTATGATGACATATGAAGCAGGTTAAGGGAGTGAAGCTCTTTTCAATTAAGAAATATGTTGAAAGAAGCCTAGATGGCCTAAAGGTAAATGATGTATTTATGATTGTATTAAATACTATAATGTCATGTTGTATGGTTGCAGGTAACATGGATCACTCCTTGATCTTGAGAAGAATCATCAAAGGAAAGGAATATCTTCCTATGAAAGTCTTCCAGAAGGCATGGGTCACACTAGATGAAATCAACATAATATGTCCTCATATGTAGTATGAGGTGGTTGACTATGATTGAGGAACTCTGAATGGAAGCTCCCGAGAATGAAATGCGTGAAGAAAGGAAGGACTAGATTGTGACATACGAAACCATGGTAAAGTAAATAAACATCCAAAAGAATAAGAATATTTGACTAAGAAATCTCTTGGAAAGATATGAAGACTTTGATGGAAGTCTAAAAAAGATGGAGACCCTTGAAAAATGATATATTTGTGAGATGTGTCAACATGTATGTAGGATGTTGATACCTATAGGAAGATGTCATGATGAAAGACCATCACAAAGGTATTCTGATTTAAGTGTTCATTTCTTATTTTTGAATAAGTATCTGGATGGACTCATGTAGGACCACTAAAGGGAAGAACTGTGGATGACTTCCAAGAGGTCCATATAGAAGGATGTAAGATCCTTCTAGAAAATATGACATGAAGAAGCAAGTATGACATGAAGCAAGGCCATATGAAGGCTAATGGATCACTTTCTAATAAAAGGAATAATGACATGACTAATTAGTGGGATAAAATGATGGATGGTCTGTGCCCTATGCAAAAGCCACAAAAGATGAAGACTCCTTGACAAAGAAATTCATGAAATCGAAGGAAGGAGCTCTTCAAGTAGCTAGTTCCGAAGCTGTTGTAGGTCCTTAATTAAGAGGGAGTCTGAAAACAAGTTTAGTAATTGGAAATTCCTAAGCCAAGAGGGAGATTAGGTACATTCCTTCCATAGGAATGAGTACATTCCATCATTGGAATTGATATGTCATCCCTAATTGAGAGGGAGAGATAGACACACCATTATTGTCTTCACCTGGGAAGTTAGAATAGAGGATTGGCTAATCATTTGGCATCTGATACTCTTTGAGGATGAGATAGGGCATCCAAGATAAGAGTAGTCGTGGACCGATATTATTTGAGGAATGGCTATCTAATATTAGAATATTCCAAAGTAGGTCATACTATGTGAACACCCGGGTGGAGTATATACCTTGAGAGACAATGATTATGGTGACTATGAATCATTGGTCTCACTAGCATTGTGATTTGATCACGTGGATATATTTTTTAGTCAAGGCCTTGCTATATGAAAATGCTGGTTGATATGATGCTATACAGATGGGTTACCAATCCAATTCTTCTTATGAGAAATTCTTCATATTGAGAATGATCAAGTACCAAGCTAAGAGGGAGTGTTGAAAAGTGTAACTAGGTTCGGTCTTCATAATGACATGTAATTATGATCTTTGTAAATTATGAAAAGAAGAGAATAAAATTATTATTGTAAGACTTGCTTCATGGGTTTCATGAGAAAGGGATTTTATTTTAGATGGCTCCCATTGAGAGATTTAGGATTTGTAATTAAAGTCAAAGAGTCAATGTCATGTATGAAGAGATCTTCTTGAGCATGTGTCAATTGTATATGAATCTATATATCCCTCCAATGACAAGTACAAAGTCCTCTCTTCATATCGACTTCAAGATAATGCGACAAACTCATGTCGGCTTCCCATTATGGAGACACGCCTATTCATAAGTGCATGTTAGCTTAATATGATAGACATACAACTATAAATATAAACCTTGACCCAGTCCACAAAGACATAATTTCAGATATCTTTCTCTGAGTTTTTCGGTGACAGAGACAAAATTTCACATGAACAATGGAAGGACACAATTCAAATATCTTTGTGATTTCAAGTAGGCAGTAGCAGGGATAAGTTTGATGCAATCACATGAAGGAGAAGGGACTATGAGATTCTATTTAGAGATGATCATAGTCAACAGTAGTTCGAATCTCTATCTAAGTTCGGATGGATGTTACAGTGACAAGAAAAGGTACAAAAGTTGGAATTACACTGACAAGGGTTTCTTATGTTCGATGTTGCACACGAGGAAGGTCACATGTGTGTCACATGATCTCATTGTTGTTACAAGGATGAAGGCCTTGATGGTGTCTCAAAGGGAAGAAAATATGGTTCATAAATATGTCTTTAGAATTCGATGTCACTGTTGGAGGAAAATATTTTGATATCCTTGACAAAGACATTGATCACAATTAGGTGTCATCATATATGGTGTGCAATCTGAAGTAGAAGGAATCAATAAAGAGTGAATGATAAAATGGAAGAGGACTTGTGTTATGGTCTTGGAGTGGCTACTACATCAAGGGCATTGGTCTTGGTATTCGTCAATTGGAATCTCTATAAGAAGAATTCATGTGGGTTTTCCTCTCAAAGAGTGAGAGGTTTTGGCCCTAGATGATAGCCTACATTCTGTGCCTCTTGTCTATTTATGTTCATGCATTGCCTACTGTTTGATGAAGAAGAACACTAATAAACTAAGAAGAAGAAGATCCTAATCTAAATAAGTAAAAATAATTCACAAGCAGTCACTAAAGGAAGAGAAATCACCTAATGTTAATGCCCTAGATTTCTCAACGTCATGTATTCTTAACATTAAAGTGAAACAAGACTAGGAAAGAATTAAGGGCATTGGTTGATATTTTCCAAACAAATGGTGAAGTAACGAGGGCTATTCTTTAGTAAGATAGATGCACATACCTTTCTTGTGATCAATATGGTTCTGGTTGTTGTTTTATCCATGTTTTATCCTATAATATTTGTACCATCATATGGAAGATAAATTTTTATTGACCTAAATCCACTAAGATCCCATTTGAAAACATGGAGATAGTTATATATAAGCCTAGTCATTTCTCATGCCCCTTCATATGATTGTTAATATTTAAAAATCCTAATTAAATACTAATTTCTTTTTTTTTAAATCTATTGTTCCTATTGTTGAAGAGGATCAAGGCTAAGAAAGTAGTAAAAGGATTGAATTATCTCCACTAGAGAAATGGTGTGGTAAAAAAATATAAAATTGAGTAGAATGGATGCACATCTTCATTTATTAGGATGAATTTGGATTCAATTACTATCGTGTTCACCAATTTTTCCATAGCATTTAGATCAACACATGGAATCTAAACATAACACCTTGTTACCACAATGAGCCTATTTTAAAATATAAACTTCATAGTGCTGTAAAAGGATTCTAAACTTGATTTAGTAAATTATTTGGAAATTTACTTATTTGCGTTAAGAGAGTAGAATAAAGGATGGTTGATGTTCTCCTAGATTGTGCTTTAAGAAGGCTAAATTTTGAGTAGACGAGATGCACATATCCCTTTGTTATGGTCATAATATGTTTCCAATTAATGTTTCATCCATCTATTAAAATTAAAAATTATACTATAATTCCTTAAGGACCACATTTTTATAAATACATAATTACAAAAATGGTCCTTTTCCCCAGCTATGCCCATTATTTATTTGAAAAACATTAAAAATTGATTTCATATAATATTTGTATAGTTATAAGGCAATTGATTATTATATTACCGTTACTATCGAAGAGAATAAGACTAGGAGAGTATTAAGGGAGTTCATTCTTTCCATATCTAGTGTAATGAATAAATCCATAGGGACTTTATTCTCTTTATTAGGATGAATGTAGCTATTGTTTCATCCATAAATACGTGGAATCCAAATATGTAATATTGTCATACCATGAAGATTTGTTATTGTACAACACCATACCTCTCTCTGTTCTCTTTGTCTCTAAGTGTTTTTGAAAAAACAAAAATTAAGATCAAAGGTAATTTAGATAGATTTATTTAGGTTGGTGTTTTTAGTATTTTTACTTCTAAAAAAAATTAAGAATATAATTACTACGGCATCCATCCATTTAACTACAACATTTGGACCATCATTTATTATTGAAACTTGTAATGTCATAACCTGCAAAGATTGCGGTTTGATTTGAAAGTTGAATTTGTGTAATTGTACAACATGGTATCTACCCTTTCCCATGGCCATTGGTGTTTTGAAGACTTAAATTTATTTCATTCACAGAGATATATTGTGGTTAATCTCTAGTAAAGGTGTTGTTGTTTCACTAATTATGCTTAAGCTTAAGAGTGTGAGTATAACTATATATATATATATATATATATATATATATATATATATATATGACTAATGAATTTCTAATTACTATTGTATTAATGTATTAACTGATAAAATTTGTATAATCATGCACAGCCTAATACAATAACCCCTTAATCCCACAAGGTTACCATTTTGAAACATGGAGATAATTATACAACAATAGTGTTACCCTTCCCATGCCCAAGGCCACTAGTGCTCTAAAAATACTAAAATTGAGGTCATATATGATTTGGAAAGATATGATGACATTATTTGTTCTAGTATCCTTACTACTGATAAAAAATTAATATTAATATAGTAAGCATTGCATTGGTGTTCAACAAACAAATGGTACATTGACTAATACTAAACTTATGTAGGAAGAGTGCACATATCCGTTTATTATAATGAATGTGGTAAATATTATTGATGCATCCATCCACTAACCTTCAACATTTGGGATATTTTTTTGGAGTATAAATTTTTAATGCTTAATCCCACATGGATCCCACCAAAAAAACCATTTATAATTATAAATCCTAACCTCTACCCTCATATATGCTTGTAGCCATGAATAATGTTTTGAAAAACCGTGAAATTGATATAATATACAATATAAAAAGACAGAATGATGTTGGTATGTTTGGAACCCTTATTGTTAAAGATAATTATCTTAATAGAGTAGTAGGGGGGTTGGTGGATGCTTGTTTACAAATGGTCCATTGATAACATTAAGCTTGAGTAGGATAGCTTCACATGTACCTGAATTGGGTTTCAATTATTAGTTCATTTATTTGTAGGTGTATGTAGATCATCTAACGATGAAATATGTGAATCCTACATAGAACACAGAGGTAGGAACATTATGTTCCAACCTAGGATGAAATATAAACCTTAGAGAGGGGTAGAAAAAGGGATAAAAATACAACCCACATGGTAGCAATATCACTCCCTACCAAATTAGGAAAACCTAGTATGATTATTCTAGACAAATATTACCAAATAATTTTTTATAAAATTGTGAAAAACCAGAAAGGGAAGGAGGGAAATGATCACTAAAATAATTAGAGTTAATCTTATTAACGTCCTATTGATTTACGTGTTAGGTTGTGCCAAAAATTGAAAGATAAGCATGAGTTACTTTATCATAAAAATGGTACACATAGAAATACATTTTATGTCCATTGGATTAGTATTTGAAGGTTTATAGGAATTCCAATGATGGTTCAAATTCACCACCATAACCCTTATGCGTTAGGTGTCTAACATTCCTCTCCTTAATCCAAAAGGGTTCTTATGAGTTGAAATAGAGATCTGAGGACAATTGTTGATAGATGAATGTGCTCTTTGAATATGGTGGTCTAAAGGAAGACCGAGAATCCAATTGGATTTAAATCCAAAGTCTTGTATTTAATAGTGGATTAAGGTTGACTACCAACTCTAGACTTGGCTCTAACACTCAATAGTCCTTGAAAAATTCCAAATTTGGCTAGATGTTGATGTCTTATGTTGATTGGAAATACCCATAAATGGTGATTTGGATAGTACATCAAATTGATGTCAGTTTGTAGATGACTTCAAACTAAATCATGCTCATGGATTTGACTCTAAATAAAACTCAAAATCTAGCTTAGGTTGTGGCTTAGGCTCAATTGTATGTGCTTGATTGATAAGGCTTTAAAACTATAATCTTGACTATCAATCATTGATAGTATTCCCCTCTCTAGAGAGAAGCTAAGAGGGTGAAAATATTTCCACAATGCTCACATGGGTGAATATAAAAAAATATGGTCCTCCATGTGTACAAATTTATGTGGATATCAACTCCTGCGAAAAATGCACCCATTTATGTTATGAAACCAGCTCAAGAAAAGATAAAAAAGATAGATCAACGCCTTAGAATTCAGCCTCTTCGAGGGGGCAACCTCCTTTACATTACATAAATGAACAATTCTTCGATGATACAAATGACAAAACCTCCTTTCTATATATAGGAGTCTAAGGAGTCACAATATAATCCAGCCGACCTAACAATAATAATATAAAGCCACAAAAATAACAATAGAGGGATTCTATGGGGCACAGAAATAACAACGTGGGGGTAATAGGGGCACAACAATATAAATAAGGGGTATAACTACAATAGTAATGGGGTAATCACTAGTATTATAGGGACCCAACATGCCCCTCTCCTTCAAAAAAGTGTTGTCCTCAACGCTTGAGTAGTTCTGGATACTTCTGCATAAAATTCTCATCCTCCCATGTGGAATATTCAGCGGATAAGTTCTTCCACTTGATAAGATACTCTGAAATTGATTGATTTCGTAGCTGCCGAGTTCTTGTTTCTGTGACTGCTTCCGGTTCCAATATAATTTTTCCTTCCTCATCAAGTTCTGGCAATATTGTTTGCATTGGGAGCTTGTCACCTATAACCTTCTTTAAACATGAAACATGGAAAATTGGGTGCAATCGAGAAGCTGCAGGAAGCTCCAATTTGTATGCCATAGTACCAATCTTTTGCAACACCTTGTACGGACCATAATACTTTGGTGATAATTTATTATCCTTCTTAGCTTGCTTTAGGGACATTTTCTTATATGGTTGTAGCCGTAGGAATACCCAATCACCTACATCAAAACTTCTTTCACTGCGATGTTGATCTACCTGTTGTTTCATTCTATTTTGTTAGAACACAAGGTTATCCTTTAAGAGTTGGAGGACTTGTTGTTGATGTTCGATGTGATGTTCCACTGCCTGAACCTTAGAATTTTCTCTTAAATATGATGTGATGGATGGTGGTTGATACCCATAAAGTGCCATAAATGGGGTCATTTTTGTTGTTGTATGGAAGGAAGTGTTATACCACCATTCAGCCAGAGGCAACCATTTGACCCATTGTGTCTGTTTATCAGATACAAAGCAACGAAGATATCCTTCCAAACATTTGTTTACTATCTCAGTTTTCCCATCAGATTGAGGATGATAAGATGAGCTATGAGCTAACTGAGTACCAAGACAAGAAAATAATTCTGTCCAAAAATTTCCAGTGAAAATGGGATCTCTGTCACTTACAATAATCTTTGGGTTTCCATGTAGCTTTTGAATTGTTTCTGTCAGGCCAGGTAGTAACTCTCCAAAGGCAGAAAAAACTGATTCGTCCGATTATTCCATAGGTATGTTATTGTTTTATACATTAGGAGTGATTGTTCAGTTCATCTTTCGATGACTGTTTACATTCCTGATTTATTTATTTTACGAATTCCCCAATCATGAAGATTAGGTGTCAACATTCCCCCCCTTAATCTGAAGGGATGTTGGTGAGTCCAAGCATCATTCTGAATCGTTCAAGCTTTTCCTTTCGAAGTGCTTTGGTGAAGATGTCTACAATTTGCTCATCTGTGGAACAATGACGGAGATGGATTGTTTTGGCCTCAACATGATGTCGAATCAGATGATATTTAGTATTGATATGCTTTGTTCAATCATGGAACTTTGGATTCTTGGCTAGCTTTATTGCAGAGGTGTTATCAATCATGAGTGGAGTTGATTGTACTTGTTTTACCTACAAATCTTCAAGAATTTTCCTGAGCCACACAATTTCTTTCGTTGCTTCAGCTGCTGCCACGTATTCTGCTTCAGTTGTGGAATCTGCTGGAACTGATTGTTTGCGTGATCTCCAAGAGACAGCTCCTGATCCAAGACTCATAGCATATCCTGAAGTAGATACCCCAGTTTCTTTGTCTCCATCGAAGTCTGAATCAGAGTATCCAGTCAAGCTGAAGTCGTCCACCTGTGTATACTTGATTCCAAGGTCTTGAGTTCCCTTCAAGTACCTTAGAACTCTTTTTGCAGTAGACCAATGTCCCTCACAAGGCTTTTGCATGAACCTGGAGAGGATTCCAATAGTAAATGAAATGTCTGGTCTGGTAGTAGTGAGGTAGATGAGACTTCCTACAAGTTGTCTATACTTTGTTTCATCCTCAAATTCCTTTCCTGCAATAGATGTGAGCTTTAAGTTTTGTTCCATTGGAGTAGAAAGAGGATTGCACTCTGTCATGCCAAATCTATTTAACAAATCTCCAATGTATTTCTTTTGAGAAAGAAATATGGATTTTGGATGTTGGGTTACTTCAATGCCAAGATAGTAATGAACATAGCCCAAATCAGTCATTTCAAAACTTTTCCCTAATTCCTTCTTTATGGATGCAATGTAGCTTTCATTGTTCCCTGTCATTAAAAGATCATCTACATATACCACAAGATACACAACTGTTTTTCCAACTTTCTTGACAAATAAAGTTGCATCATCAAGATCAAAATGATTGAAGTTGAGTTTCAGAAGATGCTCAGTTAGTTTTTCATACCAGGCTCGCGGTGCTTGTTTGAGGCCATACAAGGACTTAAAAACTTTGCATACTTTATGTTCATGTCCTTTCACAACAAATCCTTCAAGCTGGGACATAAAAACATTCTCTTTTAGATCTCCATTCAAGAATGCAGTTTTTACATCCATTTGATGGACTTTCCAACCGTTCTGAGCTGCTAGTGCAAAGAGTGTCCAGATGGTGGCCCATTTTGCTGTGGGGGCAAAAGTTTCCTCATAATCGACCCCTTCCTTCTGTGCAAAACCTTTTGCCACAAGCCTAGCTTTGTGCTTGTCAAGTGAGCCATCAGCTTTGTACTTGTTCTTGTAGACCCACTTGCAGCCAATTGGTTTGGTTCCAAATGGAGGATCAACCAGCTTCCAAGTGCCATTCTTTATGAGAGCATCATACTCCTTTTGCATCGCTTCTTTCCATTCATTATGAGAAGCAGCTTCTTTGAAGGAATTTGGTTCAAAATATGTAGACAAGTTCAATTCACAATCATAAGTAAAATCCATATCAACAGGTGAATTAGAGTCATCTACATCACCTCCGTTTTGTCGGTTTGAATTTCTGGTTCCTATTTTTCCAATTTCATCAGGATGAACACTTTCAAGTGTCTTTGTCAACCACTTTGGGGGACCTTTCTGAGATGGTCCAGGCTGCTCTGTTGATTGAGTTGGGACTGAATCAAGATTGAGTCTCCCAATTCTATCAATTACATCACTTAAAGCATCATCCATTGTTGGAATTTCATGCAGGGGAGATTGTTCTTCAGAAGAATATTCCACATGTTGATCTAGTATAGGAATCCCCCCTTCAAGATGTGGAATCTGATTATCAAATTCTTGAAATGATTTCGTTTTTGCGAATCTATCCAAGCGATCAAGTTGTCGCTCAACAACATTGTCAGATTTGGATGATTCAAGAAAAATGACATCTCTAGATACAACAAACTTTTTATTTACTTCATCATAGAGGCGGTATGCTTTAGAGGTGTTTGAATACCCTAGGAAGATACACTTACGACTTCTAGCACCAAGTTTGTTTCTATGTACCTTTGGTATCAAAGCATAACAGGTGGAACCAAAGATCCTGAGATGTTTTACCGAAGGAACATGTCCATACCACAATTCATAAGGAGTCTTGTTTCTTATAGCATTAGATGGACATCTATTCTTTATATATGCAGCACATAGAACAGCATCAGCCCAAAACATTATCTTTACATTTTTGAAGAAAAGCATGGATCGTACCATATTCAAAATTGTTCTATTCATTCTTTCTGCTACACCATTCTGTTGGGGATTATAAGGTACAGTTGTTTGATGTTTGATCCCATGTTGGTGAAGATAGTTTTCAAATTCATTTGATGTATATTCTTTTCCATTATTAGTGCGAATAGACCCAATATGAGATTGTGCATCATTTTCAATCCAATTATGAAAATTATTGAATGTTTGAAAAGCATCAGATTTGTTCTTCAATAAATAAACCCAACACATTTTGGTGTAATCATCAATAAATGTCATGATATATTTATTTCCATTTGCAGAAGGAACAGGCATTGGACCACATCAATCTGAATGAATGAGTTCAAGCTTCCTATGTGCTCTTGAATATGAATCATGAAAAGATTGTTTGCTATGCTTTCCTAGAATGCAAGCATCACATTGCTTATGTTTCCTAGGAATTGTAGGCAAACCAACAACACCATTTTTCTTCAATAAGTGGAGATTTTCATAGTTTAAATGTCCAAATCTAGCATGCCATAATAAACTTGATGGAAGTGTACCTTCTTCATGATGAGAAATATATGAGAAATGTTGTGCATGAGCAGAGGTTACTTGCAGTTTGAGAAGCCTTTCTTCTTCTATTCCCCTCATGACAAGTGAGTGGTCAGATGCTTTTCTTACCTCAAGCTTGCCATCAAACATATGAATGGAGTGACCTTGCTGGCGGATGTGGACCAAGGACAACAAGTTTCTCTTGAGCTATGGGAGATATAGAACATGATCCAGAAGAAAGTCTAGAAGACCAGGCAGTTTAAGCCTGATTGTGCCAAGCCCTGATGGCTTGATTTTTGACTGATCTGCAAAGTATACTGCTCCATCAACATTGTCAGTGAAATCTTCAAAAAAATCTTTCCTATGAGTCATATGACAGGTTGCTCCTGAATCAAGCAACCAATCATTTTTCGAAGAAGCAAGTGAAGCATTAAACAAATCTTCATTTACTCCAATGTTACATTGTGCCTCAATATAGTGAGCGGATTCAGGTGCTTTACGTTTGTCTGTATCATCAGTTTTACCTTTCTGCTGGTTTCTTTTCTGCTCAATTTTGTCCCATGGTAGCTTGCATGTAGAAGCATCATGTGATCCATTTCGTTTGCAGCGAATGCAATGCAGATCTGCTTTTTCTCCTTGAGAATGTCTGCCCCCCCTGCCTCTGAAGTATCTTCCTCTTCCTCTTCGTCCACCTCTTCCTCTTGTAGAATATTGAGCAGGATGCTTTTCTTTATGAGCAAGGCAAACAATCTCTTCAGAAGATTCAGGGACTGTCTTCTTTCCAAAGGCTTTCTCTCTTTCAGCAAACTTTTTCACAAGAGAGTCAAAGGTTATATCTTTAAGATTTCCATTTGCTTGTAAAGACTCAAGATAATTGGAGTAAGTAGGATAGAGTGCCTTGAGAAAAGAAATAAGAGGGATATCCAACTCAACCTTAGTGGATTTGATATCATGCATTATGGATTTTACTTCAGATGCAAGAGCAAGAGGATCATTATTTTTCAGTTCAAGAGTGAAGAGTTTAATCATGAGCTAAACAACTTCAAGTGCAGAATGTGAGTCATAGAGTTCTTTGAGCTTTTGTAAAGCTTCAAAGGCAGTTGAATATGATGAAATATGGCGACTTACTTCTTCATTTACAGATGCTGCGATTAATGCATATGCTTTGCTGTTCTTGTTATCCCAAATGACGAGCTCTTTGTCTGATGTAGGCTGTACTGGGTCATTGTCTCCTTCTCCGACACACACTCCCTTCCACAATTCATTGAAGATGAGGGTGTGTTTTATCATCCGGGACCATTCAGGATAGTTCTCCTTGCCAATGAGAACTATTCCTACCATAGAGATGATTGAATGCATTCTGTAAAAAAAATACTTCTGCTGAAAAGAAAACTTCCTTACGTTACAGCCTCATGCACTATATTTTCTTCAAATCCCTCTAATGTTTGATAGAAGCATCATCATTCCATTGAAATATTATGTACATATCACTTCAATATTACATATCACTTTAATGCTTTAACTTTTCAACGCAGCATTACCATTCAAATGATAAAAAAAACTGTGCAATACTACTATGTTTTGAATGATATATAAAACGCACAATAGCACAAATGCTTTGATATATAAAACGCTTTGAATGATATATAAAATGCACAATACTTTGAATGCCTTGAATGATATAAAAACTGCGCAATACTTTGAATGATATATAAACGCTTTGAATGATATAAACTGCACAATACTATGAACTCAACAAGTATCCACAGACATTGTGGACTACCAAGACGGTGATTAGGATTTGTTTTGTCCCAGCTCAAACTTCAATGTAAATGCTACTCAACTCCATTAAGTAGATGGCCACGTTCACTCTCTGGGTTAAGAACCCAGAGGCCAGTGAGTAACAAATCCAGTGTTGAGCGAATGCAATGTCGGGCATCTCAGGCCATCGGTATATTGGAGAAATGAGGAGCAATCAGTACAGGACTTGCATAATATGGGGTCTGAAGATCATAAACTCCATATTTATCCTCGTTGGGATCGCAATGATCTAGTATTCGCTGTGGATGCTTAAGCAGTGGCATGTTACCGAACAAATTCAAATGGTGCTGCACGGAGCTCCAGCTCGTCCCAGCTTTATTTACACATTTTTGTCGATGGGAATGATTTTATGTTTCGTAACATTCATTGGACATATTTCTATTGAAACTATAAACCGAAACTATCTTTCTATTTACATATTCTTCAAAAAAAAATTCATGGCGACGGGTGGCAGACACATAGGAGCTTATACAAGCACCGTCCAAGGCAAACCGCGTCCAAGGCAAACAAAAATAGCGCGTTCAAAACATAAACAAGGCATATACAAACACCATTACCAGATTTAATGCACTGCGCATTCAGAACGATGATACCACACTCTTATTAGGAAGCGTTCAATAGTCCAGCTGCGCCCTCCACTATGGAGATTTGCATCACCAGAATGGCACCAAAATCTGGATTCCACGTCTCAAAAACCTTCCCAGCTGGTAAGACAATGAAAATCCTGGATTAGGCAGTGTTCAACGATGGATGAAAACCCTGGATCAGGCAGCGTTCAACAATCTTGTCGATGGCGTTTTCGTTGCGCATGGAATCCCTCAGAACGGTGAGAGCGTTAGGTGAGAGAATGTTAAACACCATGAGCATTGGGTCCAACGCATCTCTGGGCATGTCAGGCTAGCGACAGAGGCAGAGCAGTGCTCAGCACTGAGGCAGTGGTAGATTGTTTTAGGACAGAGGCAGTGGCAGAGATGAAGGGAGTTACGACTATTTTTAGGACTGGCTCTGATACCATGTCAGGCCAGGTAGTAACTCTCCAAAGGCAAAAAAAATTGATTCGTCTAATTATTCCATAGGTATGTTATTGTTTTATACATTAGGAGTGATTTTTCAGTTCATCTTCCGATGACTGTTCACATTCCTAATTTATTTATTTTACAAATTCCCCAATCATGAAGATTAGGTGTCAATAGTTTCCATAAATGCAGTAGAAACTGTACTAGATTTAAATGGATGTGATAATGCACAAAAATGTGCATACTTGGTAAGTCTGTCAACTACCACCATGATGACACTCTATCCCTCAGACTTGGGTAAACCTGTGATAAAATCCATTGAAACCTCCTCCCAACGTTGGCTTGGAATGGATAAAGGTTGTAATAGACCCGGTGTCTTAATTGTTTCAACTTTATTTTGTTGGAAAACCAAACATTCCGCCACAAACTTTTGAATATCTGATTTAAGGCCATCCCAAAAAAATTCCTTCTTAACCCTGTGGTAAGTTTTTAAAAATCCCGAGTGCCCTCCTAAGGGAGAAGTGTGCAATTCCATAAGAATCTTTTGTTTTAGTTGGGAATTCTTACAAAGGTATAAGCGATTTTTGTACCATAATGAATCATTTTGCCAGCTAAATGTATCAGACGTACTAGAATCTTGTTGTAGCTTTCGAATAAGTGCCCACACTTCTTCATCATTCTTCCATTCCTCCCTTGCTTTGTTTATCTAATCTGGTTGGATAATAGAAATGGCGCACAATAATGCTTCCACATCCTCATCCTTTCTTGAGAGTGCATCTGCCACCACAATTTGCTTCCCTTTTTTGTAGATGATTTCAAAGTCATAACCTGACATCTTTGTGACCCACTTTTGTTGCTCTTCAAAGGATAATATTTGTTCTAAAAAGTATTTAAGGCTATCATGATCCGTTTTTACCTTGAAGTGTCTTCCCATTAGGTAGGGTCGCCATTTCTTAAGTGCATGGAGTATTGCCAACATTTCCTTCTCATAAATAGCTTTTCTTAAAAACTTTCCCTTGATTGGACGACTTTCAAAAGCAATGGGTCTTTCATCTTGCATTAGAACAACACCAATTCCATTTCCTGAAGCATCACATTCCACAATAAAGGTTTTTGTGAAGTCCGGTGTAGCTAAGACCAGTGCTTGGCACATTGCCTCTTTAAGATGTTCAAAGGCCTTTGTTGCTTCTGGAGTCCATGAAAATGCATCTTTCTTCAATAATGTTGTTAGAGGTGCTACTATTCTCCCATAATTCTTAACAAACTTGCGATAAATACCCTGTCAACCCAAGAAATCCTCGCAGATGCTTTATGGATGTGGGGATTTTCCATTCCTTAATGGCTTTAATTTTGCTAGGGTCTACCTTAACTCCTTCATGAGATACAATATGACCCAAATATTCCACCTCCTGGACTCCAAAGAAACATTTGGATCTTTTTGCATATAATTGTTTCTCCTCCAATAATTGTAGCACCCTATCAACATGTTCAACATGATCCTTTTTGGACATAGGGATATCTGTACGGCCTGATGTTTGGAGGAACACTTCCTGGAATCAGATGAATAGCATGGTCATGATCAAGCATAGGTGGGAGACCTTTGGGAGTCTCAAATACCTTGGAATGATTTTCTAGGACTTTTTGGAGATCTAGAGAAATAGATGATTCCGATGTGGAAACATCTAGTGAACATAACTGTGTAATTACACCTCTTTGCTCCTTTTTTAGAAGCTTTTTCATACCATTAGAGCTGATTATGTTTCCTGGTTTCCCTACAATACCCCTTAATTCAACTTCCTTTCCTTCCATAGAAAATTTGATGAAAATTTCTTGAAAATTAAAAGCTATTGTACCCAAGGATTGTAGCCATTGGACTCCTAGTACAACATTAGCACCTCCCATTGGAATGGAAAGCATTGGGCTAGTCAATACATATTCTCCCATGGATAGCTTGATATTATGGCACCTTCCAGAGCAATTTATTGTTCCTCCATTTGCAATCATCACTTGACACTCTGGTGCTGGATATAGGAAGCAATTCAATTCTTTTGCTATGCTACAATGAATAAAATTGTGGTTGCTTCCTGAATCAATCAACACTATTACCTTTTTCTTCTTGATTTGTCCTTATATCTTGATGGTTTGAGGAGTGGTAATTCCCATCAATGCATTACAAGATATGGTCGGATTTATTTTTTCTTCATCTAGGCTTTATTCCTGGAGTATATCTTCTTCTTTTGACCTTTCTTGCTCCTTTTCTTCTTCCTCTTCACAATCTATGTAGAATAATTTCTTCTCAGCACACTTATGACCTTTAGTGTATTTGCTATCACAACTGTAACAAAGCCCTTTTGCTCTTTTTTCTTCCAATTGTTGTGGTGTCAACCTTATGGGTTGTGGAAGACTAGGGGCAACAACACTTCCATCTTTATAGTTGTGAGTGGTATGCTTCCTGGTTGCCATAATTTTGCTTTCCATTTTTCTTGCTAACCTGAATGCCTTCTCTAATGAATCAGGTTCCAAAGGCGAACATCATGTTGGATATTATCCTTTAAAGACCCTATGAACACATCAATCCTATGCTCCTTTGGAATATCTTTTACCCTTATGTTCAATTTTTGGAACTCCTCAATGTGCTCCATTACTGAACCCTTTTGTTTGAGACTTATCAATTGGCTAAAAAAATGTTGCTTTTTGTATCTTCATAATGTGCTATCAATTCTTCCGTAAAAATTGCCCAAGTGATAAATTTTTTACGAGAACAAAGCCATTGATACCATACAAACTGATTTGGTTCCAAATATACAGTTGCCATACATACCTTTTATGTGTTTTTCACATTATTGAGATCGAAGAACTGCTCCATCTGTAATATCCATGTGGCGGGATCCTTGCCATCAAACTTCCTCATATCAATTTTTGGAATATGGTGGGTCTTCGATCCAACATTAGCGTCTATGGAATCATGATTAACATTACTTTTGTTCACATCATGATTTTCCTTTACAAACTTTTTACCATTAGTAAGTATTTCTTGTAGAAAATTTGTCAAATCTGTCTTCAAATCTGCCAGTCTGTCTTCAAATCTGTCTTCAAATCTTCCATGTCTCTCTTCAAATCTGTCTTTGAATCATCCATATTAGCTTCCATACCCTTTATCTTAGATTCCACTCCATTTATCTTAGCTTCTACGCCATTTATCTTAGATTCCACGTCACTTATCTTAGCTTCTGTTAGCTTTTGTGAGCGTGAAATTTGTTGCACTTGTTCTTGTAATTTTGATATATCATGTAGCATTTATTCCTCTTCTTCATGAGTCATGCTAGAGCTTTCAGGTTCCTTACTAGGTGTTTGCATTTTCTTTCCTCGGGTGTTACAGGGAAAAGTGTCTATTTAGAACTGCTCTATCCCACTAAGGTGTGACAGCTACCTTCGAAAAAAACAGAGAAAAGCTACTTTTGTATTTCCTTTATGAATTATAGATAGAGAGGAATAGAAAGGACCAACCTGTGTCTTGCGCTAATCCTTTGATTCGATCCCTCTCTTCTTTGATAGTCTCCAACTACCTGCTCACTAGCACGCCCAACTTCACAAAGTACCTGTAAGATCACAGAAGCATAGCACTATACAAAGACATGGATATATATTCATAAACAACTTAGGATCATATTTAAATTGACCATACAAATGTAACAAGCATCAATGATACAAAAGCATGGAGGAGAACTCAAATAGCTTTTATTGGTAAACAAGAAAAGATCCAGGAGGAGTTACAACCAGTGGTTCCGACCCAGCATCAACCTCCCAGCAAAGAAGCCCCTCTTCACCTCAAACAAAGCATAGATCACCCAACAATCTGATGTTTGTCTCTCGAAACCAACAACAATTCCTTACAATATGCAAAATTCCAGCCTCTGGATCTCTCGGATGAGGGATCCATATATAGATATCTATAAGGAGGATGAGTTAGCTTGTGATTTGATTAGTGTCTTCTCTCTGTCAGTTCTTGCTTCCACTTGGAGACTGAGGGCTTCTTACTCATCCTTGGTCGAATTCAGTGAGGCAAGTGTCACAGGAGAAGATTCTGGAAGCTTCCATTCCTCTCCACCTCGCGGAATGGCACTGCCATTTGTCATTTCTCGCCCATCACACCCCACAGAAAGGATTTTTGAAATGCAACGCACCCTCACAGTGCATTTGGGTGAGATGCAACGCACCTAGCCAGTGGAGCAGCTGCAATGATCCTGTTTTGACCAATTTTGAGTAGTTTTTCATGGAGAATTTTTGTGAGAAGCTATAATCTATTGACCTTGTTCCTTTAGGGGTTAGAACAACACTTTTAGGGACTTAGGAGCCCTTGGTTTATGGACATTTCATGCTTGGAGTTGTAGGGCACAAAAATGTCTATAACAGTTGCCCCCTAAAGTATGAGGCCGTTAACCTTTTGGTGTCGGGTGAAATGCTTTATTATGAGGATCCGAAGTTCTTTCAATGCTGGGAGGAGACCTGTAATAAGATACAATACAATACATTATCTTCATAATCTTTTCATGTTCTAGCTAAGGCGGGCATTCCCATGCTCAGCTTTATAAATTCATTTTCATGTACATAGGACAGACAACCGTCTGAGTGTAGACTGATGATTCTGATAGAGCCATCATCCTTTTGTTAGGATGATTATCTATGCTGCAATGCTGTACATTTAATGTCTTTATTTCCCTGAATATATATCGCAGCCCGGATGGATGAAACTAGATCCGGGGTCTTCAATCTCGTCCGATCTTCACTCGAAGTACAAGTCGATCCATGTGAGAAATGTTCTGAAGTCGAACATGGAAAGACATCGCTTGATTACCAGTCAATGATGTAAACTGTTAACAAGCGCGAGAGGAATCACCGATAATGATAATGACCCTCAAGGTACTGCAGTACAATTCACGTGGTGTGAATAAAGGACTTGGTGTCAAACACCACGAAAAATCTTTTGGTCGAAGGCCATTGATGTAAACCTGTCGCCGGAAGTGAGAAACTTGCCATTGAGGCATGCAAGCTTCAAAGTACTGAATGGGGTGTTCCTAGATACACTTCTTGGATAATGAGCTGATTTCGACAAGAAGTGATCCGTCACAGGAGGTCCTTAATGAATCCCACATCAATGACATCGAACGGAGCAAATGATTTTGATGGAGGTGAAAATGATCTGGTGATATAAGGTTCAGGGTGGCGGTCATGAAAGAATGGAGTATAATGTATGGTAGTGGGTGAGACACAGGTGACTTCTCTGGATGACTTCTCTTGAACATATCGGTGACACTGATGTGATGGATTGGTAGCATTAACCCCAAATGTGGATGGTATGGCGTGACCATGGTGATGTGACCGGTGAATGAAACAACCCAACCCGACTCGGACACAGAGTGGAAGTGTCATGTTCAAGAGCGACTTGCTACCAACAAAGTTTCTTTGAGTTTTCTTCCCAATTTTTCCCCAGTCATTGCTGACCAGTACCTCTTTATTTTTGTCAAGCTTGAGGAGGATAACATATGCTTGTTCTATAATTTTCCCTTCGGGCAAACCCATCGCTATGTTTTAACGAGCCTAGCGATAGTGAAACTCGTTCTCGTCTAAAGACAAGTTTGTAGCTATTAATCTTTTTAACGAGTTTAATGACAAAGATAACTCGGTCCTTCTCAATTTTAGAGAGTCTGAAAAGGAACATAAAGGTAACTCCAAAATTCCTTTTTCGTCATCTAATCCCTTAAGTCCGAAAAAGTATAAAACAATACAGAAGGGATGAATTTTCGATAGTTTTAACGAGCCGAACAAAACAAGCGCTCGATCTTTTTCTGTAATAATCCCTCAGGTCCAAAAAGATTAAAATCTAGAGGAGGGATAGCACTTCCTGTCCCTTTAACGAGCTGGAGAGGCCAATGGCTCGGCAATCTTTTCATATTTTACGAGTCAGTTGAAAAGAGCTTAAAGGAGACTCGTCTTTTGAGGAACGAGTGATAAAATGGGTAGCAGCTGATTCCAGGTAAGGTTTGGAATTTTCCAATCACAGAAGTGTCACAAGGATGGCTAGTGAAATCACTCTTCGCAGCTGTTCCTCAAAAATGGCTAAACAATCAGATGGAGGTGAATGATTGGCCAATGAAAAAGTGGAGGTGACGGTGCAAACATGACCAAGGCTTTAATGGCTGAAGTACTACATTCACGATGGTTATTTACCGGGGAATAGTTCATTTTTTAATGAGCTTAAACGCGGGTGGAAACATTTGCTCATGTCTTATGTTTATTTTTTAACGAGCTTGAACTATGTGCTAAAACTGCTCGATTAATCCAGTCTTCTGATAAGAATGTCTCATATAAAAATGACAACTTTTAGAGATTTGCCCCACATCATTTCTTTATGCAAGTTAGGAAATGACCATTCCTACGAGTTTAAAGGGTTAGAGGTCCTAAAAATTTAAAAAATAAATAGTCGCTCTTCGCTTGCATTCCAAAAGGTTTGCATGCCCCTAGGTATAAAACAGAATTTCAAGGTTACCCCTTCTTTAGTCCGTTAAAACATTTGTTTTACTAAGAGAGGCCTACCTCTTACAGGTTACCCAAAGATTGCTCTATTCACGGCGTAAACAAAACACTTCTCTGGCGATGTCTACCGAAATAAACAAAGGTGAGCGGCGATGCCCGCCAACTCACATAACTTTGACAAGAGAATCTTGTTCTAGAATAACCCCTCTTCCAATCACGGATGGGGGTACAAACTAGTCATATTCTCTCGTGGAAACCTACCCTATACTCGAAGTTTTCCTACCAAAGCAGACCAGGGTGCATGCCCCCTGGGTTTCAGTCATATCCCTCCGAATCAATCGCGCTCATCGGGAGGACGGACCGGAGATTGAGACATTTCTTGCTTGAAAAGACCATTCAGGGATGGTATATGACTATTTTCTCTGTATGATCCGGGAAATGAAAGCTGGTCCACGAGCTTGACCACTCTTCCTTTGTGTGGAAAACACATTACTCTAAAGAGTGAGGAGACAATTGATCCCATGCAATAAATATAGTCTCGTCCAAGGAGTAGATTGTAATCTAGGGGTCCTTGAACTACCATTACGTTCATGTGAACGGTTTTCCCTCTTAATGTTATGGGCACATCGGGAAGGATCCCTAACGGTCGACTAGTTCCTTTATCAAAGCCTGTTAGATTTCTCATCTTAGGCAAAAGCGATGGCGAACCAAGCGCTTTCCAAGCAGTTGAGGAAAGGATACTCACAGAAGCCCCCTCATCTATGATGGTACCAGCCATAACCATTCTATATATTTGAACAATAATTTGGAATGGTACACTAGCTGGTAAACAGGGTCTGCCTAGTTGATTCCAGTCGAAGGAGACAACTAGGTTGCTTGGAGGTGGGACCGAATAGACGGCCAGGTACGACTCTGACGAACTTCCTTCCTGCGGTAAAGGAACGGGTAAATTGTCCCCATGTTCGTTGGAGTCTGTGCTTATGAAAAGAATTTGGACGGTGTCATCCTTGTTCTCTTCAATGATTGTATCATCTGAAAATGGAACCTCTGAAGGCAAGACAGGGTCAACTGCCGCCTCGACCTTTTGACTTTCTTCTGGTATGGATTCAGATGGTTCATCTTCAATGACAGATGCTTCGACCGACCACCTGAGCGGGTCAGCCGGGTTTTCAACTAGTGGCAGACTCGGCAAGAGTTTTTTATATCCAGGAGGAAGTCGTAACGGTGAAATCGGATGATCATCCAAAACTCTTTTAGCTTCGTCTAAGAAGGGACAATGGTGGATGGCATGATCACCTTCGCACATAGTTTACAAGGAAATCTATATTTTCCTTTTTGTCCTGGGGCTTCACTTTCACTAGTTGACGATGTGTTTTCAACATGATCATCAGAGGTTGACGACACCGGTTTGTGCAAATGAGGAGACCAGTCCCTTAAGATTCGAGGGATGCAAGGACAATCTCTATGAAAGTGGTCTCCTTTGCAAATGACACATGGCGATTTAGGCCTGGTCAGTGCAGTGTGTGGATTTTCGTTAAACGACACTCGTTTGCCCCCATTCGCTTTTGGCTCCTTCTTCTTCTTCTCCTTAGGAACTTGACTTTTGGCTTTACCAGCCCCATCAAGAGAAGAGGAAGGAGGAGAGGAAGAATTAGAGGAAGTAGAAGGTTGGTGGGTAACTCTGGACTCGTCTAATTTCTGATTCGATTGTTCAGGAATAGTGGTGTTCTAAATGACAGAGGTTGAGAAGAGCCATACAGGCAAACCAATTGTCAGTCCTGGAAGCGACAATGTGGCCATATGGGGTGCACCAACATCTCCCCAAGAGGAGAAGGGACTAGGATTTCCTCCAAGGGGAAATCCTTGGTTGGTGGACTCCATTTTCTCAACCCAAGATCAACGTAGGAAAGGGGTAATGAATATTCCATTTAAAATAAATTTTTAGACGCTTTGACACAACTTGTTTTTTCAGTTTTTAAGAGTCAAGAAAAAACAAAAGATGACTCTAGTCGCCTTCGATTTTTAATGAACCTGAAGTGACAAGTGCTCAGATGGACCTTTTCCGTTAAGGAGTCTAAAAAGGAACGAAAGGGACTGCTCTGGAGGTCTAGGTAGAGGGAGTACCAAACCAATCGCAAAACTGCAGAATACTTTTTACGGTACGGCAGTCAATCTTCCTGAATGTTGTGTTCAGTGCATTGCGATCGATAGGGTGGCAGACGCGGCTTCCTATGGATAAAGGATTTAAGCCTATAGGGGTCTCCCAAAATATACTCGATGGTATGTGGGAGCACAAGTCTGTACTGGCACTTATCGTCTCAAAGTGGAGGAATCACCCAACCATTAGTGAGGACAACAGTTACCAAGCTTTACGACGCCGGAATACATCTCTAGCCTAGACCTCTAAATGTTGTGCGTTAAGTTCCAAAGCGTTGTTATATTCATTGAATTTATTTTAAGTTGATCTTGTTTATGAAGTTTGCCTTTCAGGTTCACCATGAGATGTAGATGTAATTCCTAAAATGCAATCTAAAGATGATAAACAAACTTTTTATCTCTTTTGTGCAATGAAAATCCTAGCTACTAGGGAAAAGAAAGACAGAATCTTTTCACAAAGAGCAAAGAGCACACTGTAAATGCACTTTCCTAAATCAAGCCAAACAGACTGTCTATATGCAAATGCACATGCATGTATTTGTTTTCGACTTTCTTAGTATTGATGCTAAAAAGAAAGTTGATGTACAAATCTGAATTTCTTTTCAAGTGTCAAATATAAACAAGCTCTTTTTCGAAATCAAAAATAGAGATGATTACGACACCTTACGGTTTTGAAATGAACACTCGTTCTTGACACTAGAAAATTACAAATTCAGACCAAAGGCAATAGTAACAAGATAATCGACCATCAACAGCAATCAAACTTTCTCCTATGATCGAAATCGACACTTGCGACATATTCAAATCAGAGGACGACAATATGACTATGTTACTTTTGCAAAGGAAAACTGTAAATGACTCAACAAACACACAAAAACATCTACAGTTCTTTTGTACAAAGGAGGCAGAATAACAGCAAGGAAAAGGGGTTTCAAACAGACATATACTGATCACAGGCAGCAAAATTCAGGGATAGAACTGGAAAGAATGAAGCACAGGAACCACAGCTGCACAAAGCTAGTCTGATCAACACACCTGTAACACAGAGAATTTGAAATGCAGCATAGGTTGTCCCTTCGGGAAGTGCACTGAAATTCAGAATCTCTGAACAGTACCTGCACTGGGCCAGAAACGAGACTCTGTCCGGGTTCCGGGTCACAGTTTGCAGTTCAGTCCTTGGTTTTTGGCCGAGTAAAAAGCAATCAGTAATGCAACAATCAGGGGTAGATCTAAGGAGGATCTAAGAGCTATCACAAGGGAAATCAGATAGTTTGTGAATTAGCTGTTTAAATCATAAAGAGATCCAATGAATGGATTGAAGTAGCAGTTATCTACTTTGCATTTGTTATGGAAAATGCAGTTCGAATGCTACTTATAAGTTTATGAAACAAACAACAAAGAATGATAAACAAACAAACTAATTATCTCCCCAGCGGAGTCGCCATTTTGTTACAGGGAAAAGTGTCTATTTAGAACTACTCTATCCCACTAAGGTGTGACAGCTACCTTAGAAACAAATAGAGAAAAGCTACTTTTGTATTTCCTTTATGAATTATAGATAGAGAGGAATAGAAAGGACCAACTTGTGTCTTGCGCTAATCCTTTGATTCGATCCCTCTCTTCTTTGATAGTCTCCAGCTACCTGCTCACTAGCATGCCCAGCTTCACAAAGTACCTGTAAGATCATAGAAGAATAACACTATACAAAGACATGGATCTATATTCATAAACAACTGGATCAGATTTAAATTGACCATACAAATGTAACAAGCATCAATGATACAAAAGCATGGAGGAGAACTCAAATAGCTTTTATTGGTAAACAAGAAAAGATCCAGGAGGAGTTACAACCAGTGGTTCTGACCCAGCATCAACCTCCCAGCAAAGAAGCCCCTCTTCACCTCAAACAAAGCATAGATCACCCAACAATCTGATGTTTGTCTCTAGAAACCAACAACAATTCCTTACAATATGCAAAATTGCAGCCTCTGGATCTCTGGGATGAGGGATCCATATATAGATATATGTAAAGAGGATGAGTCAGCTTGTGATTTGATTAGTGTCTTCTCTCTGTCAGTTCTTGCTTCCACTTGGAGACTGAGGGCCTCTTACTCATCCTTGGTCGAATTCAGTGAGGCAAGTGTCACAGGAGAAGATTCTGGAAGCTTCCATTGCCTCTCCACCTCGCGGAATGGCACTGCCATTTGTCATTTCTCACCCATCGCACCCCACAGAAGGGAGTTTTGAAATGAAACGCACCCTCACAGTGCATTTGGGTGAGATGCAACGCACCTAGCCAGTGGAGCAGTTGCAATGATCCTGTTTTGACCAATTTTGAGTAGTTTTTCATGGAGAATTTCTGGGAGAAGCTGTAATCTGTTTGACCTTGTTCCTTTAGGGGTTAGAACAACACTTTTAGGGACTTAGGAACCCTTGGTTTATGGAAATTTCATGCTTGGAGTTGTAGGGCACAAAAATGTATATAACATCGGGGCATCAGTTACCAATAATAATGCTTTACTATGCCCTTTGAATTCCGTTAAACCAAGCTTACACAAGAATTTAGAAAAAACTATTTTCACTTTAGAGAAGCCTGATACTGAATCTGATGTATCTCTATAATTTCAGATCATCCAGTTCTAAAATTGTGACCTGTAGTAGCCTTCTGCGTCCTCTTTCCAATGCCACAAGTCTGACCCAAATTGGATTCTCCAAGGAAGAGTTATGTGAAATCTCCCACAGTTACTTTCTTTTAGACTAGTTCAGTAGAGCGAATTTGTACGACGTGCCACGAGTCACTGTTTCAACCTTTGAATCTAAAACACACATACAAGAAACTACAGTCCGTCTTCTTTTTGTACCTTCTTACGAAATTTCAATCCGATCCCCAGAGAGAAAGTTATGACGATTTTCCCTAGGTCACCTGTTTTGAATGTAATTTAGGAATCTGCAAAAAGACCAACTTCCTCAGATCATATATCCGCAAATATCGTGCGAAAAGCTTTGAAATTTGGACCAAAGGTTCAGCGCGATTTCTTCTCAAATGGGTTTTTTTGCATCTTCTGAAACGTCACAGAAAAAAATTTATAGCGAAAATGCCATGATGACCTGTTTGGAGCAGCGAAACCCTAGAATCAAAAGCTCTAATACCAAATGTTATGAAACCAGCTTACGAAAAGATAAAAAAGATATATCAACGCCTATAATTCAGCCTCTTCGAGGGGCAACCTCCTTACACATTACATAATGAACAATTCTTCGATGATACAAATTACAAAACCTCATTTCTATATATAGGAGTCTAAGGAGTCACAATATAATCCAGCCGACCTAACAATAATAATATAAAGCCACAAAAAAACAATAGAGGGATTCTATGGGGCACAGAAATAACAACATGGGGGTAATAGGGGCACAACAATATAAATAAGGGGAATAACTACAATAGTAATGGGGTAATCACTAGTATTATAGGGACCCAACAATTTATAATGAAATTTTACTTGTAAATCTACAAAACAATATCTATAAGTTACTAATAATCTTAATTTTGAATGTGAAATGATCTCCATAAGGAATGTACCACCTGCTTCTACCATATGTGCTATACATTGTTGACAATTTTGATAAAAATGAAAATGAAAACAATTACTCTATAGAAATTATAGCCAAGTTTACGGAATGGAAAAACATCTCATATTCAACTAACAAACATATAAAGAATAGTTCAGTAATTGCTCCATCCTCTAATACAATTTTAAACATTAAAATTGTATATTCTAAATTCTTCATAGGAATATATGTCCATAGTAGGTAAATATTATTCGCCTTTATTGTTAGACAGAAGATAATTGCGCATGACACAAATCACATCCTTTAAATAAGGTGAAGTGTTGGAAATAATACTGAGAGGGGGTGAATCAGTATTATCAGATCAATCAAACTTTTCATGCTCAGAAACATAAACGCTACTTCAGTTAGGTGAACCAGCGTGTACACGCTACTGTGGTTAAGTAAAACAGCGTATAAGAAGAAAACTCATAATTTAGTTAGCTTATTCTTCAATTAAATTTCATCAGGACATTATTCACCACATTACAGTAAGCAGGTGCAGTATAACAGAACAGATCAAAAACCACACACATGAACACCAAGATAAAGGTGGAAACCAATGTGGGTGAAACCACCTGCTGCAAGTTGTCTCTATCTTTCAATAATAATAAACTTCATTGTTTACATATTTTGTACTGGTGCAGCCTTGTACCAGTACGCAGGCTACAACCTGCAGAAGGCTACAACCTTCTCTCGTTCTCCAAACTTCCTTGGAAGGGAGCTCCAACCCCCTTTGCTCTTGTACTAGCCAAGATACTAGTACGTAGGTGCTGGCCTACAATCTTCTTT